>JAXCMG010000041.1:1607833-1653967 GCA_034642415.1 Podarcis siculus
TGTCAGGAGTGCTCTGATGGTGTTTCCTGCTTGGCAGGGGGTTGGACGCGATGGCCCTTGTGGTCTATTCCAACTCTATGATTCTATGAAAACCCCACCAGTTCCAGATATAGGGTGGCGAGCCAAAGGGGGCAAATAATAATAATAATACATAATAATAATACATAATACACAATACATAATATTAATTTAAATCACTACATTTATAAAAGTACCAACTGAGAAGATTGTTTTACTGACATTACATATGTTTCTATATGATTTATGCTGCATTTGCAGCATAGTATGTCCTGTTCTGTTCTGTTACTACGGTGTATTGTTTGTAAGCTACTTTGGGATTCATTTGAATGCAAAGCAGCCTAGAACTCCTAATAAATCAATCAATATCCATTAAGGAAAAAAAAAGCATGGAAAAGCTTTGACCCACAATATAGATGCAACCCTTTCCAGAAAGTTTTTTTTTTTTTTTGCAGACCCCTGCAGAACACCCACCAGCATTAATTTAACACCGCTGTTAATTTAACTGCAATTCTTACATTGCAGCCGGGGGCTGGACTAGAGGACCTCTGGGGGTCCCCCTTCCAGCTGTTTGATTCTAAGCGACTCCACGTTTGCCGTCGCCTGCACGTTACTGATTCCCTTCCCTCGGCTCTCCTTGTTTTATCTCCCTCTCCCTCAGTTATACACTGCCAGCCCCTTTTCGGACCCGATCCAGATAGACAACCCGGACCCACAGCCAAAGATTGACGGCGAGGAGGGACTGATCTGGGTGATCGGACCGGTCTTGGCTGTGGTCTTCATCATCTGCATCGTCATCGCAATCCTCCTCTACAAAAAGTAAGTGGGGTTTGCGTACACATTTTGCGCTGCTGGCTGTGCGGTGTAGTGGTTAGGGCGGTGGCTCTCAGAGTGGGCGATACTTCCCCCTGTGGGTCAGTGGGGTGATCTTGAGGGGGGCGTGCTGGGAGGCAGGGGGCACTCAACAACTCACGGTCTTCCAAAAGCTGGCGTCACTATATCCACGCACCACTATGCATTAGAAGCAGAATCATACCACTTAAAACAGGCATGTCCAAAGTCTGTTTCAGGGGCCTCATTTGACCCGCTGGTCGGTTTAATCCGGCCCCCATGGCAGTACCCTATTTTTCGCTCTATAAGACGCACCAGACCATAAGACACACCTAGTTTTTGGAGGAGGAAAACAAGGGGAAAAAATACTGTATTTTTTGCTATATAAGACACACCAGACCACAAGACGCACCTAGTTTTTGGAGGAGGAAAACAAGGAAAAAAATATTCTGAATCTCAGAAGCCAGAACAGCAAGAGGGATCGCTGCGCAGTGAAAGCAGCAATCCCTCTTGCTGTTCTGGCTTCTGGGATAGCTGCGCAGCCTGCATTCGCTCCATAAGACGCACACACATTTCCCCTTACTTTTTAGAAGGGAAAAAGTGAGTCTTATAGAGCAAAAAATGCAGTATTCTGAATCCCAGAAGCTTGTTGTCCTGGCTTATGGGATAGCCACATGCAGCCTTTCCTGGGCTGGGGAGGCTGCGCGCGGCTATCCCATAAGCCAGGACAGCCAGCAGGATCGCAGCGATCCTGGCTTCTTGCTTGGCCGCGCGCAGGCTCTCCCGAGCAAGGGGAGCCTTCATCCCCTGCTCAGGAGAGGCTGTGCACGGTTAAGGCTCCCCCAAGAGCCAAGCTCCCTTTAAAGAGCGTGCGGAGTGTGTGTGCGGCTCTTGGGGCTTTTCCCCAAGGAGGGAGAAGGGCTTGGGGAAAAGCCCCCAAGAGCCGCACACACGCTCCACACGGCTTTTTAAAGGGAGCACTGAGTGGAGCCTCCCGCCTGCAGTCGCTCCAAAAGACGCACACACATTTCCCCTTACTTTTTAGGAGGGAAAAGGGGCATCTTATAGAGCGAAAAATACGGTATATGTCCTGGGGTAAAATCCTAAAAAAAGCTCAGCAGCTTTGGTCAGCCCTCATGCATGTTCACTTTATCAAAGCTGGCCCTCTTTCAAAAAAGTTTGGGCACCCCTGATAAAACAATAATGGTTCCCCCCTCGCCCCAATGAATCCTGGGAATTGTAGTTTGCTAAAGGAGCCAGGAGTTGTTGGGAGACAACCCCACAAAGCTGCAATTCCCAGAGTTCCCTGGGGAAAGGGGTCGGCTGTTAAAGCGCTCTAACCTTTGACGTGTTGGAGAGCCGGCCAAAATCTTTGGCAGAAGACTGCGAGGTTTGGAGCTGGTGCAAGATGGCTCCTTCCTTCTACCAGATTCGTGGGGATGATCTGCAAGCGACTCTCGGCACCCTTAACAAACTACACCTCCCAGAATCCTTTGGGGGTGGGGGAAGCCATGGCCGCTTTGTGATGGACTGTGACCTTTAATATGTTTAATACGGCATCTCACTCTTGAATGTACGGTGCAAGCGGGGACACAGCGAAACGAGAACCGGCTCCATTTGAATCTTTGCATGTGATTTAGCTGCGATTCGTCCATGGCTGGGGGTTGGACTGGATAACTCTAGAAGTCCCTTCCAACCCTAGAGTCCTGAGTTCATCCATTTTATGGAGTTAAATAAACTAAGCCGTTTTCATTGTACTTTTAACTCGGTGTGCATTTAACCATGGACATTTTGAAATCCGTTGCATTGCTATCTTTCTTAGCGGTGCCATGCAAAACTTCGAATAATGCTTTTTTTATAGGGTAGCAGGCACTGAGGGACACGGGTGATGCTGTGGGTTAAACCACAGAGCCTAGGACTTGTCGATAGGAAGGTTAGCGGTTCGAATCCCCGCAACGGGGTGAGCTCCCGTTGCTCAGTCCCTGCTCCTGCCAACCTAGCAGTTCGAAAGCACGCCAAAGTGCAAGTAGATAAATAGGTACCACTCCAGCGGGAAGGTAAACGGTGTTTCCGTGCGCTGCTCTGGTTTCACCAGAAGCAGCTTAGTCATTCTGGCCACATGACCCGGAAGCTGTACGCTGGCTCCCTCGGCCAATAAAGTGAGATGAGCGCCGCAACCCCAGAGTCGGTTACGACTGGATCTAATGGTCAGGGGTCCCTTTACCTTAGCAGGCACTGGGGGTGAGTTTGTGGAACCAAGGAGGCAGTGGCTCAAAAAGAGTTCAGGAACCGCTGAGTTAGAGTATTGGGCTCAGACCTGGGAGACCAGGGTTCGAATGCTGCCCACTGAGCCACATGCAGCTCACTGAGTGACCGTGGGGACCAGTCCACTTCTTTTCTCAGCCTGGTCTACCTCACAGGGACGTGGTGAGGATAAAACGAAGGAACACGGAGGTTTTATGTACTTGCCACTCTCTGAGCTCCTTGGAGGAAACATGGGATATAAATCAAATCGGTGAATAAATAAATAAATGTGGAAGATTGTGCGTGGCAGGGGGGAGGTAAGGGATGCCATACGCTTCCTACTGAAGTGTCAGGAGCTGCCATGACCAGAGACAATATGTTGCAAGGGGTCAATCATACACAATTTATTATTTATACCCCGCCCATCTGGCTGAGTTTCCCCAGCCACTCTGGGTGGCTCCCAATCAAGTGTTAAAAACACGATAAAACATAAAAAACTTCCCTAAACAGGGCTGCCTTCAGATGTCTTTTAAAAATAAGATAGCTACTTATTTCCTTGACATCTGATGGGAGGGTGTTCCACAGGGTGGGCGCCACCACCGAGAAGGCCCTCTGCCTGGTTCCCTGTAACCTCACTTCTCGCAGTGGGGGAACCACCAGAAGGCCCTCGGTGCTGGATCTCAGTGTCCGGGATGAATGATGGGGGTGGAGATGCTCCTTCAGGTATACAGGTATATACAACCCACTATTTTAAAGATTCTTACAATTCAGATGGTTGAGAGTCCTGGTGAAGGGGTGTGAAGGGTGATTCTTACTAACCTCGTCTTTATCTTTTCCTCCTCCTCTTTTTTTTTCTTTTTTCTTTTTTTTTACTGCTTCCCTGGACAGCAAACCAGACAGGTAAGGGTTTTTAAAAGCTCCTGGTCTCTGATTCAGGTGGCAGTCAGCTGCACCTTAGGAACCAAAAGGCAATCAGTAAAACAAAGGTGGCACTTAAAGCTGCAGCTGAGCTACTGAAACATTGCGGTTCCTAAAAAGTGCCAGCAAGGTTTAACCCTTGAGTAAAGAGGGAGGGGGACGCAGGTGGCGCTGTGGGTTAAACCACAGGGCCTAGGACTTGCCGATCAGAAGGTCGGCGGTTCGAATCCCCACGACGGGGTGAGCTCCCGTTGCTCGGTCCCTGCTCCTGCCAACCTAGCAGTTCAAAAGCACGTCAAAGTGCAAGTAGATAAATAGGTACCACTCCGGCGGGAAGGTAAACGGCGTTTCCGTGCGCTGTTCTGGTTCACCAGAAGCGGCTTAGTCATGCTGGCCACATGACCCGGAAACTATACGCCGGCTCCCTCGGCCAATAAAGTGAGATGAGCGCCGCAACCCCAGAGTCGGTCACGACGGGACCTAATGGTCAGGGGTCCCTTTACCTTTAAAGAGGGAGGACAACCCAAAGGGAACGATATGCAACCTGTCCAAAAACAGGTTGCAGGTGGAGAGGGCAGTTTTCTGGCAACACTCCTAGGCTCTTGGAATTATTTGGGTTTGGGTCACATATTTATCCACTCACACTAGAGCTCAGGGTTCTCCCATAAAAGTTGATTTGCAGTTTAGTTCAGGAGACCTCAAAGGGGGGGGGGGAGAGAATAAGCCATTTCTCAAGGCTTTAGACAATAAAGTTTGGGCTTTCCGGATGGCTGGCTATTGGATTGCCGGCTTCCAACCATAGATTTGACGTTTTGTATGTTGACGCTGCTGTTTCCTTCTTGGAAAAAACCGCAGCAAAACCCTGATAGGTCTGGGTGGTGTTTGTCTTTATTTATTTGCATTGTTTATATCCCACTTTTCCAACCTTAATAGAACACGCAAGGGAAGCTCAAAAGGCAATTAAAACCAGTACGCAAACAACATCTAAATTCCAGATCGTGCGGTTAAAAGATAATCACTGCTAAACAAAAGCCAGGAAGGGGGGGGGGGAGTACACTTAGTGAAACAGAAAAGGCAAGAGTAAAGTTCGCCTGTAACAGGAAAAAGCCTTAGCTTGAAGGCAGAAAATCACAAAGGATGGGACAAAATGGATCTCATGAGGCAGGTAGTTCCACAGACTAGGTCTTGCTTCCTAGGTGATGTTTTCCATTGTTCCCTCTCCATCCATGAAGGAAAAGCTTTCTGGCTGATCTCGGCGGATAGGCATGGAGGATGAGATGGTTTGGGCTCCGTTTAGGGGTTTGGGGGGTAACAGGTTGGTGGCCCCCTGGCCTGATCAAGAAGCCTTTTCTTGTGGCCTTAACCACAGAACCTGGGGACTCCCAGATCACAAAGAGCCTTGAGCAACGGGCCAGACAATCCGAGACCAGGGGTTCCTCCTCCTTGCCGTAGTTTTCATCCGCCTGGAGGAGATGCCTGTCCCAGCAACGTCTTCAGTGTCAAGCCTAGGGGAACTCTGCTGTGTTCTCCTTTTCTGAATAATAAAAATGTCGACTTCACGTTGAGTCTCGAGTCTTCATTCTGACCTGTGAATTGTCCTGCCTGTCTGACCATCCTGACCTTCAGCAGCCATAACTTAGCAAAGCCAAGCATGCTTCTGGTTTTAACGCTCGTTCCCTCGGCTGTTGGAAATGCATCTAGGTAGCAACAACTAGACTGTGGAACTGCCTGCCTCATGAGATCCACTTTGCCCTGCACAGATTTTGTCAGAATAAATTTGACACTGCTTTCAGGAGTCTGTTTGGGAACCGTAATGTGCAGTTTTGTGGTGGTGGTGTTTTTCATTTAAGCGCAGCATAAGCCAAGTTGAGGGACGCGGGTGGCGCTGTGGGTTAAACCACAGAGCCTAGGGCTTGCCGATCAGAAGGTCGGCGGTTCGAATCCCCGCGATGGGGTGAGCTCCCATTGCTCGGTCCCTGCTCCTGGCCACCTAGCAGTCCCAAAGCACGTCAAGTGCAAGTAGATAAATAGGTACCACTCCAGCGGGAAGGTAAACAGCGTTTCCGTGCGCTGCTCTGGTTTCACCAGAAGTGGCTTAGTCATTCTGGCTGCATGACCTGGAAGCTGTACGCCCGCTCCCTCGGCCAATAAAGCGAGATGAGCGCCGCAACCCCAGAGTCGGTCACGACTGGACCTAATGGTCAGGGGTCCCTTTACCTTTACCTTTTAGGCCAAGTTGGGGGAGGGCACCCATGACTTCCCCCCTCCACAGGTGTCAACTTTCCCCTTTTTTTGCCGGAAATTCCCTTATTCCAGCGCCATTTCCTGCTGCTATCCCGGATTGTTAGATATCCCGTAGACTGTCCCCCGGACGGGTGAGGCTGCCGATCCCTTATTTTCGAGGCTGCTGATCCCTTATTTTCAAATCTGAAAGCTGACAGCTATGCCCACCTCCCTGGCCCAAAAGTCGCTGGACTCCCATCATCCCTGACTGTTGTCTGCTATGACTCCTGGGAGCTGGAGCTCGGCAACATTCGGAGGGGCACCAGGGGGTCCCCAAAACTGACAGAGGTGCAGCACTGCACACGACTCCTTAAAGCCTTGACTTTTATCTGCTCTCTCTCTCTCCTTCCTGCTCCTCAGCAAACGAAAAGACTCGGAGCCGCGCATCAAATGCATGCTGAACAATGCAGAAATCACCCCTCACCACCCCAAGGACCCTGTGGAGATGCGGAGGATCAACTTCCAGACCCCAGGTAAACAGGCTGCACACCACCAACACCCCCGGAATCTCCCCCCGCCCCCCGAAACTTCACTCGAAGAAAGACCTACCCGGCTCGGTTGCTGCCAGCCAGAGTGTGCGGCCAGGCTATACCTGCGGCCTTTGCAGCAGCTGCTGTCGCCAAGCAACATCTCAGGTAGGAGGAGGAAATGCCCAGATTGTGTGGGGCAGAGGCAGCGGCGGCAGGTTCGCCTGCTAGGGAGACCCCTGGCAACGGGCAGCAAATCGTAACGGACCTTTGGCCAGGGCTGTTTGTGTCCACGATATTTGACGGTCGACGAAAAGCTGCAGAATGAGATGGTGGCCACAGGATCTAACCTCCTGCTTTCTTTTCTTTTTCTCTCTCTTTTTTAATTTTTTAAAAAAGCAAGTTCCCAGTCCTCATTGTTCCTTAATGTATTATGGAATTGAACATGAGCAATGCAAGGGGGAAACCCCATACATTTCTCTGCCTGGTGCTCTGACTGATACTTTTCTTTTTCCCCCAGGAAGTGAGTAAGATCTGTAGGCTTTCCTGGTTTAAAACAATTACTGTTTTATCTGTGCCTTCTTTATATGTTAGCCTGCCTTTTGACTTCTAATGACTTGTTTTCTTTTCTGTGTTTTTTTAAAAAAAAACACACGAAGGTTTCTTGATTTAGGTAGGTAGGTTTAGGCAGCCCTGCTCTGTGCAGAAGTGAACGAAAATTGCAGGTTTTCGTTTATTAGGCAAGGCGCTAGTCCTCATGACCAGACAGAGAAGTCTGAAAGTGTGCAGGGAACGCTTGGCAGAACCTCAGGGAGCAAGGCAGGGCTGCCTGGACGGGAATCCTAGTGGGCTGTGAGTGCGATTTGATGTCTCCCCCCCCTCGATTTGCCTAAGGTAAAGGTAAAGGTACCCCTGCCCGTACGGGCCAGTCTTGACAGACTCTAGGGTTGTGCGCTCATCTCACTCTATAGGCCAGGAGCCAGCGCTGTCCGCAGACACTTCCGGGTCACGTGGCCACGTATTGGCTGAGGGAGCTGGCGTTTGTCCGCAGACAGTTTCCGGGTCATGTGGCCAGCAGGACTAAGCCGCTTCTGGCAAACCAGAACAGAGCATGGAAACGCCGTTTACCTTCCCGCTGGAGTGGTACCTATTTATCTACTTGCACTTAATTGTGCTTTCGAACTGCTAGGTGGGCAGGAGCAGGGACCGAATGACGGGAGCTCACCCCGCCGCAGGGATTCGAACCGCCGACCATGCGATCGGCAAGTCCTAGGCGCTGAGGTTTTACCCACAGCGCCACCCGCGTCCCGCTCGATTTGCCTAGTGGAACTCAAAATTAGTGGTGCCAAATTTGTGGAAGGTGGAGCACAATAAATTACGCCCAAAAAAAAGAGGGTTAGTGGAACCGCACTCACGTTTTGCAAGGATTTATAGTTTAGAATCCAACTTTCATTGGTACGAGATTTTGATGATAACAATGAGAGCAGCTATTATTATTACTGCTACTGTTATTTGTTGAAACTGATGTTATTGGCACATTCTCAGCCCTGGCTTCACAGCAGGGGAACAAGGGGGGGGCTTAATTTCCAGGGCTCTTTGTCAGTTGCCGCTAGTTTATCGGCCTCTCTAGGCGCACAAGATGTCTGTTGACAGAAATACCTTTTTGTTGGTGGGGGGGCAGAGGGGGGGTCCAGATCCGGTCCATAATTTGCCTCCTTCCTTGGAGGTTTCTAAGCAGAGGTTGGGTGTCCATCTGCCAGGGATGCTTTAGCTGAGATTCCTGCAATTGCAGGGTCTAGACCAGGCATCCCCAACCTTCGGCCCTCCAGATGTTTTGGACTACAATTCCCATCATCCCTGACCACTGGTCCTGTTAGCTAGGGATCATGGGAGTTGTGGGGCAAAAACATCTGGAGAGCTGCAGGTTGGGGATGCCTGGTCTAGGTTACCGTTGGGTTCCCTTCCAGTTCTGCAGTTCTGTGATTCTCTGATTCCCATTGTCATCAGACAGATTAGCCAGCGCTCCAGGATGATGGGGTTTGTAGTCCAGATTTGGGGACACAAAAGCTGAAGGGACACCAAGGTTCCTTTATATCTAGCTAAATATATTGCATGGGTTTTGCACTGAATTGTGAAACAGCTGCTGCTGTTTATTATAGGCTATTGCTAACTGAATGTTCTTCAGTCTCGGGTCGGACTACAACTCCCATCATCCCTTAGCTGGGTCAGCTGCTGAATTAGCAACAGCCTGCAATAAATTGTAATAATAATAATGAAACAATGCAAAACATGTGTGTATTATGTCCATAGATAAGATACTGGGACTTTAGAGCTCCTTCGGTTTCCAGGTGTTGCTGGAATACAAATCCCATCATCCTGGAGTGTTGGCTAAGCTGGCTGATGGTGAAGGCGGTTGTCGCTCGACAGCCTCTGGAGACCCAAGGTTGAAGGATACGACCACTTTTCTTCAACCTTGTTGATGGACTACAACTACCATAATTCCCAGCCAGCATAGCCAATGGTCAAGGACGATGGGAACCAGAGTCAAGCCCTTCCCTTGCCCATCAGCTGACGTCTCCCAAGACATGCCAACTGATTGGCAGGTGAGTGTGGTTTTGATGGTTCCCCAGTCCTGAAGTAGGAAATGGGGAACCCAGAAAAAGTGCGCCAAGCACCTCCCAGAAATGTTTGGGTTTAGTAGAGCAAATTGGAAGGAGAGGTGTTCAAGGAAAAGTACCCTAACGGACATCTCTTCGGGGTTGGGCTAGATGATCTTTGGGGTCCCTTCCAACTCTACGGCTCTGCGATTCTGTGGATATCTAATTCTTATTTCTAAGAGTCCCAGGCCCCTGAACTCAACAGGAGATCAGGAGTAAGGGAGTTTTAAAAGCCTAGCTCCAGAATGGAGAGAATATGGAGAGAATGTGGTTTTTTTCAGTTAATTGTATTTATTTATTTTATTTTTTTAACTTTTTCACCCTGGCTTTTTTCATGGTTTCCGGTTGCTGCGTGTGGTTAGGAATGATCCTGTGTTGTTTTGTTTGGGGTTTTGCTTTTAACATGCATACATACCACACACTCACTCGCTTGCACACATAATTGCATAACAGTGTAAGGTAAAGGTAAAGGGACCCCTGACCGTTAGGTCCAGTTGCAGCCGCCTCTGGGATTGCGGCGCTCATCTCGCTTTATTGGCTGAGGGAGCCGGCATACAGCTTCCGGGTCATGTGGTCAGCAGGACTAAGCCGCTTCTGCTGAACCAGAGCAGCGCACGGAAACACCGTTTACCTTCCTGCCAGAGTGATACCTATTTATCTACTTGCACTTTTGACGTGCTTTCAAACTGCTAGGTTGGCAGGAGCAGGGACCGAGCAACAGGAGCTCACCCTGTTGCGGGGATTCGAACCGCCAACTTTATCGGCAAGTCCTAGGCTCTGTGGTTTAACCCACAGCGCCAGCCGCGTCCCATAACAGTGTAAGGAATATCAGTTAATTCCAATGGCTTGGTTTGGGCAAAAGCAGTCACTGGGTTGATTCCCCGCAACAGGGTGAGCTCCTGTTGCTCGGTCCCAGCTCCTGCCAACCTAGCAGTTCAAAAGCAAATGGTCAGGGGTCCCTTTACCTTTAAGGAGTCTCTATGGGAGCATATTGTATTTTTAAAATGGGGTACCAGAGTTTTTAGGGGGCTAACCAGGTTGGGATAGCTGGGATAGCAGGCTTGTTGGTTTTTGAATGTCTTATGTAGATTTTTCAATTTCGTTGTTCTGTATGGGACAATGACAATAAAGGTTATCGTATCGTAGAGTGTTTGTTGTGGGGGAGGAGGGGAAAGGAGATGGTTAGCCGCTTTGAGACTCCTTAAGGGGAGTGAAAGGCGGGATATCAAGTCCAAATTCATTGAGGAGAGGGCTCTGTCTCCATTGTGGCTTTCTGCACAATGAACAAACTGTTGGTACCAAGGACGAAAAAGAGTCATTGCCACATCCGCTGGTGATGCTGGCAGGATCACTGGGGGAGAAGATATCGGAGAGCAAGAGGGACCGATATCTCCCTCTCAAATGTTAGAGGGAGGGAGGGGATTCAGTCTTTAAAGGGCAGCCCTTTAAGCAGAGGCTTGACAACCATATGTCGGGAGTGCTCTGATGGTGTTTCCTGCTTGGCAGGGGGTTGGACTCTATGGCCCTTGTGGTCTCTTCCAACTCTATGATTCTATGATTCTATGACTAATCCAAACTTTCCAAAAGAGTCGGAGAACGGTGACTGTGCTTTGCAATTCACTCTCCCTCCGAATTTTGCACTGGAGTTATTTACCCCAAAGTTATCAGGGCAAAGCGTCGTTTTGAAAAAACCAAATGAAATGCATGCATTGGAGAAAACGACAGTAGAAAAGGGTGTGTTGCTTACGGGGAGATTGCACTGCAAAAAGTGTGCGCGCTGGGCCAAAATGCACGGGAACGTTTGTGCGTTAGGATTTGATCTGCATTTAAAACGCTGGTGGTTTTTTAATTGCGGTTTTCTTTTTGCAAACCAAAGCGGAGAGATGGACTTAAGACAGGAGGAAATGGAGAAAGTAACAGATTTTCCAGTGCCTAACTTTAATGCAAAACTTAACATGTAATGAGACTTTTATGGTTGGGGGGGGGGGGTCGCCTCCTCCAAATTTTCTTCAGTGTTTCTTTGAAATCAATATATGCATTCAATCGTTTTTCCGTTGCTCAGCCGCTTTTTTGGGTGGGTGGGGGAGGCGAAGGGGCTTAAGGTGGGGTAAGATTCTGGATAAAACAAAGCAGCTCTTTTGTTTTAAGTCCTGCCCCCCCTCCCCCCATGCACACACCCAAGAACGTGGCCAAAAAACAGACAAAGCCCAACCCTTTGTGAAAAGGAGAAAAAAGTGGGGGGGGGCAGAGGGAGGGAAAAGAAGAAGAAAACACCTTTCATTTCCTCTCGGATTTTGTGTTGCTTTTTTCCGTTTTCTGTTTTCTTGGTTGAGTAGTGTTTTTTCCTTTTTTATAAAAGTCTATATATTTTGTTTTTTTGTTTTTGTTTTTTTGTTTTGTTTTTTTGTTTTCCTGTTTTCTGCAGATTCTGGGCTGAGCAGTCCCCTCAGTGACCCTGAGTTTGACCTTGAAAGTTAGTTCCTGTGTGTTTTCGTTCCTGTCCGTTTCATTGGTTGTGCTCCCCCCCTCCTCTTCTTCTCAGCGCCACCTGACCTTCCCCCCCTCTCCCCACCCCCCAAATATATATATTTTGTTTTCCTTCTGTTGCACTTTCCTCCTTCCATGTTCACTCTCACACCCCTTTCTCTCTGCATATCTGTGGCTTTTGCCATTGCGTCCGTCGTGCTGCTGCTTGTCTCATCTCCAAACCGTGCTTCCAGTTTTACAGTTCTCGAAACAAAAAGGCTTTTTGCAAAACGGTCGAAATTGCGACTGGACCGGTGCGTTGCGTTTCGCTGCAATCCTGCGCATAACCTTCGCAGAAGTCAGCCCCGTTGAGTTCAATGGGATTTACTCCTGTAGGACTGCAGCCGGTGGGTTGTATCCAACTTGAATTCTACTCAAGAGTAGACCCACCAGGTTGTATCCAGCGACAGACCCATTGAAATGAATTGTCTTTGGTCCATTAATCTCAGTGGGTACCACTAACTAAGCGTGTGGGCCTATGAAAGGCACTTTCATTCGCTTCCTTGGTTTGCACTCAACTAAATCCTACTCTGAGTAAACCCACGTACATTAATGGACACTGCTAATTTACGACTTGGGCTGCAATCCTAACCTCACACCCCTTGGGATTATGTCTTGCAATTGGGCACATTCATGAGTAGACGGGGTTGCAGCCCTACTCAGAGTAGATCCATTGCAGTTAAAGGTCTTGGCTAACTTGGGTTCAGTGGGTTTACTCTTGAGCAGAACTCAGTTGGAGGCAACCCTCCCATGTGTTTCTCGGTATAGCATTTTGCATTTATATATTACGATAGTTAATTTCCCCCATCTCCCCCGCTTGTATGGCAGTTCAGAGAATTCAGGGCCACCTTAGAACAGCCAGCACAGTCAGCTGTTTCCCAGGACTTGCTCCGAGGGTCTTTTGGGTGTGGAAGTGGGGTGGAACAAGTTGGGGGGCAACCCTCCCCCTGCATCTCCTCCTCACCTAGGGAGGACACATTAGGTTTCCTGTTAGGGACTGCAGCCCCCGGGCTGAGAAAATATTCCCTGCCCCCTGACGTATAGGAAACTCAGCGGTTCTCAACCTGTGGGTCCCCAGATGTTGTTGGACTACAACTCCCATCATCCCTGAGCTCTGGCCTTGCCGGCTAGGGGTGATGGGAGTTGTAGTTCAACAACATCTGGGGACCCACAGGTTGAGAAAAGCTGTGCTAGGTGCTGCTTCCCATCTCAGAAGCAGAGACAAGGTACGTCATCTCCCGGCACCCTGTTGTTTACCCCCCCCCCAAGCGCCCTGTGCAAACTGTGGTTCCCAGCCTTCTTTGTGGGCGGGGGGGGGAGGCCCATGTGCTTTAAATGTGGGTGTCTTTTAGGAAAGGAACCCTGAGCTGGCATTCCACGACTGTGGGAGCAAAAAAACGACCATTACCGTATTTTTCGCTCCATAGGGCGCACCGGACCATACGGCGCACCTAGTTTTTAGGGGGGGAAATAAAGAAAAAAAACTTATCCCCCCAGCCCCAAAGAGCAAAGAAGGCACGACAGTGAGCGGGATCCATCCTGCTGGCTGTCTTGGCTTCCTCTTTAGCCACGCGCAACTTCTCCATCCGGAAGGATGGATCCCGCTCGTTGTCTTGGCTTTGTTTTTAGCCGCAGGGCTGGGGTGGGGGAAACCTGAGAACAGGTCCGGGAGTGGCGGCAAGGTTGCACGAAGCCTTGCCACCGCTCCCGGAGCTTGCAGGGCTGGGGGCACGCTCCAAAGGTTTGCGGATAGCTGCCTGAAGCCCGGGAGTGCAGCGGGAGTTGGTGCTGCGCTCCCTGGGCTTCAGGCTGCTATCCGCAAGCCTTTGGAGCCCAGCAGGAACTCCCATCAGGCTCTGAAGGCTTGTGGATAGCTGCCTGAAGCCCAGGGAGCGCACACCGACCCCTCTCGCTCTCCAGGCTTCAGAAAAAGCCTGCATTCGCACCATAGGACACATACACATTTCCCCTTCATTTTTGGAGGGGGAAAAGTGCGTCCTATAGAGCGAAAAATACGGCAACTCCTCAGCTGCAGAAGAATTTCCAGGGGATTGTAATCCTCTCTGGAGCCCATCGTTTTACTAAGCACCTCAGTTGTTTTTTTGCTTTTTGTTAAAAGAATCAAGCGGCAACAGCAGGCCTCTTCTGTTGAGCTGCAATTACTTCAGCGGCAGCAGGGGAGGCCTCTGGTCCAGGCAGCAGATGTTGGGCCGATTTTGTCCGTCAAATGATCCGGCTCGTAGAAAGAGTGAAGGGGGGGGTGGAGAGAGAGGAGCTTGAATTCTTTGCAATAACAAGATTAAGGAGATTTCAAGGGATTTGAAACGCTAGATGAGAACTCTCTCCCCTAAGATCTCTCTCTTTCAAAGCCAGAAAATATGGGCTTCGGTCAACAGCTTGAATTCCCGGAAAGCTGCTTTGACTTTGAGCAAAATGTGGGGTTGGGGGGGGATGGGGGTGCGGAGAAAGAAGGGAGGGGCAGCCTCTCTCTCCCATGCACCAAAATGCAGAAAGTAGTACGAGAAACAGATAGATGGTTAAAGCCAGATTCCTGCAATCATAGCAACCCTTGGGGGTAGAGGCTGGTAAAGGTAAAGGTAAAGGTAAAGGTACCCCTGCCCGTACGGGCCAGTCGTGTCCGACTCTAGGGTTGTGCGCCCATCTCACTTAAGAGGCCGGGGGCCAGCGCTGTCCGGAGACACTTCCGGGTCACATGGCCAGCGTGACGAAGCTGCTCTGGCGAGCCAGAGCCGCACACGGAAACGCCGTTTACCTTCCCGCTATAAAGCAGTCCCTATTTATCTACTTGCACTTAAGGGTGCTTTCAAACTGCTAGGTGGGCAGGAGCTGGGACCGAACGACGGGAGCTCACCCCGCCGCGGGGATCCGAACCGCCGACCGTGCGATCGGCAAGTCCTAGGTGCTGAGGTTTTACCCACAGCGCCACCCGCGTCCCTAGAGGCTGGTACCAGAATCAAAAGGAGGAATTGCAGTGGTTTGGGGGGGGTAAGAATGCTTCCCCCGCGGTCCCCAAGTTGGCAAGGGGAGCCTGAGGAAACTTGGGGTGTTTCTGAAACTCTCGTGAATGGGGAGAATCATAGGATTGTAGCGTTGGAAGGGACCCAGGGGTCATCTAGTCCAACCCCCTGCAATGCAGGAATTTCAGATAGATCGTCCCGGACTGGTGGCCATCCAAGCGCTGCTTAAAAACCTCCAAGGAAGGAGAGTCCATCACCATCTGAGGGAAGTCCATTCTTAAGCATCAGAATATCCTCCCTAATGTTGAGTCAAAATCTACTTTCTCATAATTTAATCTATTGATTTGGGTCCTGGTCTCCGGAACAGGAGATAACAAGCTTGTTCCCTCTTCCATGTGACAGCCCTTGAGATATTTCAAGATGGCTATCGTATCTCCTCTCAGTCTCTTTTCCAAGCTGAACATACCCAGCTCCTTCAACCGTTCCTCATCAGGCTTGGTTTCCAAAGCCATAATCATCTTGGTCGCCCTCCTCTGCACACCTTCCAGTTTGTCAATAACCTTCTTAAATTGTGCTGCCCAGAACTGGACACAGCGTTCCATTTGTGGTCTGACCAAGGCAGAATAGAGAGGGAATATTATTTCCCTTGATCCGGACACTAAACTTGAAAACATACCCACCTCAAGCTTTGCACAGGATTGCAGCAGTCAGCCTTCTCTGAGCTGGGCTAATTCTGTTGCATCGCCCCATCAGGAGTGCAAGTTAACTCATCTGCAGGGAGCCCGAAGAATAAGAGGTATGATCAGGGTAATGAATCATTCAGAGATACAGTGGGCACCCTCCTCTGTGGATGAGTACTTTTGACTCACAGGAGCCTTCTGTTATTTAACTTGCTCCTTTCCCATGCGAAGTAAACACAATTTGTTTTTCGGGGGGTGGATTTATTGGCCTCTTTCATAGGTGTCCGCTTAAATCCCCAGGAATTTCAAGTACAGTGGTACCTCTGGATGTGAATGGGGTCCGTACTGGAGCCCCATTTGCATCCTAAAGCGAACGCAATCCGCATCCGCGAGTCTGCGCCGGTCGTGATTTGCCACTTCCGCGCATGTCAGCGACGTCATTTTGAGCATCTGCGCATGCGCGAGCGGCGAAACCCGGAAGTAACGTCCTCTGTTACTTCCGGGTCGCTGCGGAGCGCAACCCGAAAAGGCTTAACCTGAAGCGACTTCAGCCCGAGGTATGACTGTACTTTTTTATTCCTTGGTAGGTTTTTTTCTGCAGTCCACTTGCAAAAGATGACTGAGCCCCATTGAGCTCAGGGAAACTTGCACCCGAGTAAGCACGCAACAGGCTTCACTGCTACTGATCTCACTGGATAGCTGAAGCTGCAGTCCCGCCCATTGAACTGAATGTCTGAACTTACGAGTAGACACTGTAGGTTAGGCCCTGTCTATTTACTTGTTCTGGATCCGGGGTTAAGGATGGAGAATAGTTGGGCTAGAGGTTTCAGGAAGAAGTCTGCATAGCCCTTTTGGGTGGGTATTTATGAAGTTCAAAGGTCTAGATAAAAACTAATTGAAGCAGGAAATGTATTACCTAGCTAAGCTGCCCTTTCAGGTCTACAGAGGTATCTGCTAAGTTTCGGTGGTTGACAACTGCTACTCTCCTGTGTTTTCTGGCTCCCTTTTGCCCCTCTAAGGGTGGGAGAGGGGAGCTGAGAGACCCTCTTTCTCAATCTCCACCCCTTCCACCTGTTACAGTCTTTCTTCCTTGCCGGGTTTGGTGACTAAGAAAGCCAGCTTTTTGCAAAAGCACACTGTAAAACTGGTGAATACAGCACTAGCTTTTGCCATCTTTGTCCCCGAGTTCTCAGGTTATTTTACCGCTATGCTGCCGCTGCTGCTTGATGCTGCTTTTAACCATGCAACCCCCAATAGGGCTCGAAATTCTCCATGGCTCCCCATCATCTCCCCCCACCTCTCCCTTTCCCGTTCCCAAGTCACAGCGGTGGTTTCTCAGAAGGAGGAATGAACTTCCCATGGTTCCCAGCTCGCTTCCCATGGTTCCCAGTTCACTTCCCATGGTTCCCAACTCATTTCCCATGACTACCAACTGACTCCCCGTGGCTCTCAATGCCTTTGGAGCTTGACGGGCAGAGCTGATGATCCATTGTACACACACACACAACCCCCAAATATTTTTTGTCCCATCTAGGCAACCGTCAGAGAGTGCCTTCTTAGGGTACATGCCTCCACTGCACATTTTAAACCGGTTTAACTGCCATAGGTTCTCTCTGAGAACTCCCAAGAATTTGCGGGCTTTGCTGCGATCGGCACCTATCTCTTTTGCAAACTGCAATTCCCCGGAAAGGCATCTGTGGCAGTGAAACCATAAGGCGTCGTAAGTGCAGGCGAGAGGGAGCTGTTTTTTTGAGTGCTCCCCTTTATTAAGCAAAAGCTTGTGCCTGCCGAAGGTTATCATGGTTAGGGAGAAAGGGATGGGGCGCCTTGGGACCTGATTTGCTAGCTTACTTCCTGCAAGGAGGTATTTTTACATAAGGCGGACATTTAGAACCGAAACACACAGCTCACCTGCAACTGTCTGTTGTAGTAGAGTCCAGAAATCTGCCCCCCACCCTTTTCGGAATAAAGTGTAGAATTGCTCTAAGATGACAGTCCTATTTGTCCTTTCTTGGAAGTTAGTCCTGCTGAAGTCACCACTGAGTAAGCATGCATGAAATTGGGCTGTAACTGATTTATGCCACGGCGTCTTCTAGGCAGTATAAGCTACTTCTCTGGATCTTTGCATTGTCATAAGACGGTTCCACAATGAATCAGCTTAATTAATGTGAACGTTTCCTTAGCGGCGCTGATTCTGCGCCCTCACATTCCTTCCACAAATTCAAGCAGTGTGGAATCTTAAAAAAAAAAATGTAATAAGATACTATTTTCATGCACACGCCACTTTTTCTATTTCTCCTTGCAATTCCAGGCGTCGTTCTCATGCACCGACTCCCTTGCAGCCTTCTTAATCATATTGAAATTCTGTTTGCCGGGGCTGGTTTAACACACAGAGAGACAAAAACACGCTAGCTGCAGATTTCAGAGAGAAGGGAAAACCCTATGGATCTCATACCTAAACAGCTACCAGAACTGGGAAGGGGTACAAGGGGATTTGGGGGACAGCTGCCCAATTTCAAAAGGAGGAATGAGTTCTGTCCGTGGCGCCTTTGCCCAACAACCTCAGACATGTGAGGACAGGCTGAAGTCTTTCAGGTTAAGCCAAGGCACTCTGAACACTGGCATTTGTCCAGCAGGATGAGTTTTGGAAGATTCCTATCAGATAAAAGGAAGGACTTTTTCATGCAGCACACAGGTTAAACTGAGGAACTTCCTGCTGCAGGAGGCAGAAATGGTCACCTTTTTAAAAGCAGTGGCTTTAAAAGAGAGTTAGACTTATTCATAGATGGGGGGGGGGGGCTATTGCCAAACTGATGGCTCTGCTTTGCCCCCTAGTTCTCCTGGGGAGAAGGATCCAAAACCGCTGCTATTTTAAAAAACTGCGGCAGAATTAGAGATCTGGGAATAGTTTCATTGGACAGATCCTGCCCTCCTTTCGAGGGGAACAGCACCTAACCAACAAGGCGGTTTCCTTCCTCCAGATGTGCAAATGACCAAGAGAAGATCTGCAATCTTTTTAACAAACACCCTCTCCAAAAAAGAGGCCTGACTTTTTTTTATTAAAAAATCCTATGCGAGGAAGAAGTGGAAAACATTTCCAAAATTCTGTAGAAGTGGTTTGTAGCCAACTTAAGCCCTGTTCAGAATAGACCCATTGAAATTAATGGGTATCAGTCACATCCATTAATTTCAATGGGTTTGCTCTGAGTAAGACTTAACATTGGATTCAACCAAGTGACCTTTTCCATAAACATTGGTTTTTTTGGAAGTGGAGAAATCTACCACCCACCCACCCAGTGCAGTGGAACGTTTCTCCCCCTCCCCATGTGATAAGATTTCAAATAACTACATCCTGCATTTTATAGCATTGTTCTCAGGAAACCTCTGATAGTAGCTGGGGCGGCAGCTTTCACAAGACCAATTTATTATCCCCAAATGGTGGAGAGAAAGGAGCCTCTTAGTGACTCAGAAATGGGCTCTTCCAGGAAGATGAATGAATGTTAGGTGTTATTAGGGGAGAGTGCTGTGAGCCCCCTCTGCCTCAAAGGCAAGTTCCGAACATTTTAATGACACCCGCTCCTCCTAATTGTGCATGGTGGTGCAATGCACTGCTATGGCATTCTTCCTGCAGAAGCTCTCCCCTTCCAGAGCCCTTATGGGAAGGTCCACAGCTCACCTGTTTGGCATGCAGAAGGCCCCAAATTCAGTTCCCGGCATCCCCAAGTAGGGCTGGAGATTCAGCGCTGAACAGCATGGGCGATATTGAGCTCATTGACTCAGTGCAAGGTAGTTTCTCTCTATAGAATATTTGCACGAGTCTGTCGTCAGGCTGCCTGAAACCATGCAGAGCTGCTGCCTGCCGGTACAGACCAAGTGGTGCCCCCACCCAGATGTTGCCAGGGATGATGGGAGTTGTAGTCAAAGCAACTACCTCCGGGGGGGGGGGGCACCACTCTGGCTGCCTGCTGCAGCTGCTTCCTTTATCTTCACGGCAAGACAAAGCCACACCAGCCTCTTACCTTATGGGAAACCTCTGCTTAACCTCCTCCATTTCCAGCACCACACCAGGAGCATCGCACCCTCCTCATTTCACTGGCCTTCTCAACCATACCCCCCCCCCTTTTGAAACCTCTGTGCGGTGTGTCTTGTTTTTATCTGGGTTTCTATATATATATTAGTATTATTTATCATTGCAACGACCCTCTTTGCCCTTGACACATCGTTTGTTTGCTGTGTTGGCACTGGCGTTCTGCCGACTTTGTTTTGCTTTTCTTGGAGGGGGGGCAGTTCCCTCGCTTCCTTCCGCCCGACACCACCCTCCCTTCGCGACGTCACCATTTTGGAATCGCTGCGAAGTGTGCCTGCTATCAGAATCTTTTTTTCTCTTCTGTTCTCGTTTGCTCCTTTTGTTAGTTCGTCTCTCTTTACAAAAAACGAAGGGGGGGAAGAAATCCCCCCTCCCCTCCCTTCCGATTTATCGATAAATGTCGAGAACGGGGCCATCACGGGGAAAGAACTCTCTTCATTTCCCTCTCCAGTTTCCAAGGACACAATTTCGAGCCCTCACAGTTTCTCTCTCCCCCCACCCACCCCACCCCCCCGCACTCCTTTCTAACCCTCCTTTCATTGCAGTTTTTTGTTTTCGGAAATAAAAATTTTTAAAAATCTGAATTGTATGTTTGCTACGGAACGGTGTGTGTTGTTTTTGTTTAATTGAAGGCCACTTTTCCCTCCCACGTCTCTCCCCCCCCCATCTGTCTCCCCCGCCCCCCCAGGTATGTTGAGCCACCCACCCATCCCCATTTCGGAGCTGGCAGACCACACGGAGCACCTCAAGGCCAACGACAACCTGAAGCTCTCTCAGGAGTACGAGGTACAAAGGAGCATTATGGGTTGGCAGCGGATTGCGGGGCGGGGGACACATCACAGGTGGGATGAAGGATGGGGCTATGTGTTATGGGGGACGCGGCCTAAAATTGCAGCCCTCTGCTCTGTAACGGCAAGCCCAGGAACTGGGGGTGTTTGTGGTCTTCTGCATGTTTCTAAAACGCTTAGCTCTGGAGCGTTCTTCCTATGGCTCTTCTCTGACTGGCCCTAGGAGCCCATCCTCAGGCACCAATTCGCCTCCATCCTCTCGGATTGGCTCCGATCAGATCAAAGGGCGAGCTTCTTAGTGGCTGAAAAGCGCCATCTTTTTTTTTAAAATAATATTTTATTAATTTCCAACAGTAAAAATGCCAATCACATCACATTACAACTTTAACTAATTTTTCATTTTTGGACTTCCTCCAGCCTCTCTGACAATCATCCAAATTCAACTTTTTTAGTAACACATTTCCTGAAATTGCTATTGCTCAGCTCTAGTAAGACGCTGTGTCGGGAGCAGGTCAGCAATAAAGAAAAACCACTTGTGTCAGTGAAGTTAGCTCTTCATTCAAAAAAACCCCCCCAAAACAGTGCATGCCTAGTGAGCACAGCAAGTCTTCCCAGAAGGTTCGAATCCCCGTGACGGGGTGAGGTCCCATTGCTCGGTCCCAACTCCTGCCAACCTAGCAGTTCAAAAGCACGCCAGCGCAAGTAGATAAATAGGTACCGCTGCGGCGGGAAGGTAAGCGGTGTTTCTGTGCGCTCTGGTTTCCGTCACAGTGTACCGTTGTGCCAGAAGCAGTTTAGACCTGCTGGCCACATGACCTGGAAAGCTGTCTGTGGACAAACGCCGGCTCCCTCGGCCTGAAAGCGAGATGAGCGCTGCAGCCTCCTAGTCACCTTTGACCGGACTTAACCGTCCAGGGGTCTTTTACCTTTCTTCCCAGTAGGTCTTGTCCCAGTGAGGCAGTTGCAAGATCCTTCCCCAGCAGCCGAAGGCTCTGTCTCTCTTTGCTGCAGCCTCTTCATACCTCTTCTGGTCCTGGGAGACCAGGAGGAGGGGAGACTCCTATGCTTCTTCACCAGCCTGCCTCATCTCTGCCTCTTGGTCCCCCTCTTCACCTGCCTCTGAGTCTGGCCTGCCCTCTGCCACAGACTCTTCCCGCTCGCTAAGCCCTGTCACCTTTTCAGCTTCGTTTAATATATAATCGTAGCTTGGAAGTCGAAAGGAATCCGTTCTGGAAGTCTGTTCAACATCCAGAACGTTCGCAAACCAAAGCAAAGCTTCTGATTCCTGCAGCCAATCAGAAGCCGCGTCTGACGTTCGGCTTCCAAAAGAACGTTTGCAAACCGGAACACTCACTTCCGGGTTTGCGACATTTGGGAGCCGATTTGTTCAATTAGTAAGGTGTTTGACTACCAAGGTAACACTGTGTGATAGATTGTTACAGATAGATATAGATGCTAGATAGATGATAGATAGATAGATAGATAGAGAGAGAGAGAGAGAGAGAGAGAGAGAGAGATAGATGATAGATAGATACTTGTCCAAAGATACACAAAAGTTCATAAAGATAAAGGACCCCTGACAGTTAAGTCCAGTCACAGACGACTCTGGGGTTGCAGCGCTCATCTCGCTTTACAGGCCGAGGGATCCGGCGTTTGTCCGCAGTTAGTTTTTCCAGGTCATGTGGCCAGCATGACTAAACAGCTTTCTGGTGCAACAGAACACAAAAACCAGAGCAGCGCATGGAAACACCGTTTACGTTTCCGCCAGAGCGGTACCTATTTATCTACTTGCACTGGCATGCTTTCGAACTGCTAGTTTGGCAGGAGCTGGAACTGAGCAACAGGAGCTCACCCCGTCGCGGGGATTCGAACCACCGACCTTCTGATCGGCAAGCCCAAGAGGCTCAGTGGTTTAGACCACAGTCCCTTTTACAAAAGTTCGTACCCAGTACAAAATAACTTTTTATAATACCGTGGCATCCAGCCACGGGAAGCAGGGACCGTACCGCAGGACTAGTAATGGGTCTTTGCCCCCTCCCTGATCCCAGGCAGCTACACCACTCCATGCATCTGCCCCACAGCAGCTTCTGGGTAGGGGGTGAGAAAAATCAGCCAAACCGAGGATTTGCAAAAGGGGGGGGTGTCTCGGAATAAGAGGGGCTGAGAATTGGACCTAATGGCGCCAGGAAGGGCACCAAGATGAGCAATGGCAAAAGCCCGCCCGCAGGTTGGCAGAGGAGGAGGCAGGTGGTTGGATACATTCGTCAACAACTAAAAAATGCAAGGAACCAAAAGTCTTTTGGCCGCAGACTCTGAGCCGTCGTTGTTGTTGTTTTTTCGCACAGCGTATGAATTGCTAATTGCTGGGAAGATGATGGGAAGAGATTCTCAGCGCTCTGCTGGGATCTTTCCTAACCCACCCCAGCACTCGGGCAAGGCAAGCGAGCGTAGAAAAGCCTAATGTGCTCCCTCTCTCTCTCTGCCAGTTCTCCCCTCCCATTGCCCACCCCCCTGCCAGCAGATAATCTGCATAATGTAATATTGGCGCTTTTCCAGGGCAGCCTTCCTCCTGAGCTGCGGATCTGGAGATACTTTTACAAAAAAACCACAGCACACCTAATGAAAGAAATGCGGAGGTGCAAAATTGGAGAGGGACTGTGGCTGCGGAGGCAGGTTGGAGCTGCTCAGAAGATAAGGAGAGTCTTGCTAGAGAGCAGGTCAATGGCCCATTTAGTACAGCATCCTATTTGTTGCATATATATTGCACCTTCTCCTCAAAGGAGCTCAAGGTAGCATGCACAGTCTTCCTCTTCCGCTCCTCATTCAATCCGCTGCACAACAACCCCCCTGTAAGGTAGGTTAGGCTCCGGGCCGCCTTACCCATAGGTGCTAGGGGTGCGGGGCACCTGGGCGCCAGGCCGAGAATCCGGGGCTCGAGAGTTGGAGTCTGGGTAAGAGCCCAACCGTCCGTCAGAGCGTCCTGGTGGGCTCTTCTGCTGCCGCGAGTTCAAGGGAGAACGAGCCAGCAAGGTGCTGAGGCAGCCGGCCGGCTCTGCCCTGCATTCCTGGGATTGGCGTAGGGCCGTGGAGAAATCCGCCCAGCGCACGCTGCTCACACCGCAAGGCACCCAGCTGGTTTGTTCTGCTGGGCTCCTTACGTTTCCTGCTGTTTTCTTTTCCTGAGCAGAGATAATCGCCGTGTCAGCACCCTAAAAAAAAGGTTGACAACTCTAGGGAACCTTTCGTAAAAAAGGCCAACTCTGGATATGCTTAAGACGGCCCAGGTTAGGCTGAGAGGCAACGACTGCCCCCCCCCGGCCGCACCCAGTGAGGCCCCCAGTGACCAGAGGAGCATCTGTTAGCGTAGCTTCCAGCTCGTGGGATTACAGCAGGAACGGAGGTGGCTTTTGCCTGGGATTATTATTCCGCCTTCCTTCCGAAGAAAGGAAAAAAGGAGCACGTCAAAGGAAATTTGTGCAAATGCTTTTCCCCTACCTTTGGGGGCAGGTGATTGGCAATTGATGGGAAGCAGAGGAGGGTGTTGTGGCCCTGCTCACTTGCCAGCCACCGTTCTGGCCGTGATATATTTATTTATTCCATTTGCACCCCCAGCTTTTCCTCCAAGATCAAGGCGGGTACATGGGTGTCCCCCTGCTTAATCGATCACCACCACCACAACAACCCTGCAGAGTAGGATTACGCTGAGAGAGGCAGCAACTAGAACCCAGCGAGCTTTTTCCGTGGCCAAGGTGGCAGGATTTGAACCCTGGTCTCTCCTAGGGCCTAGTCGTTGGAGACCCTAACCACTGCACCACACCAGCTCTGAGTTGGTTGCGCCTGTGAATTGTTTTCAGGTCATGGTCCCTGGAAGGAAGTGAAGTTGGCCGCTCTTTAGCTTCTACTCTTATATTTTGGAATTTTCGCTGACGTTCCTCTCTTTCTTCTCCTGCAGTCCATTGACCCGGGTCAGCAGTTCACTTGGGAACACTCCAACCTCGAGGTGAACAAGCCGAAAAACCGCTACGCCAATGTGATCGCCTACGACCATTCCCGCGTCATTTTGCTGCCCATTGAAGGTACGAACCACTTTGTCGCAAGGGGAGGAGGGGCTGAGGTCAGATTTTTCAAGCTTTGGTCAGATCGTATTTGTAACATTTTAAAAGCCCCCCAAGGAGGGAGAGTCCAGCACCTTAGGAAGGAGTCCGTTCCGCAGTCCGACAGCTCTTAGCGGCAGAAAACGAAATCACATGATTGACAGTTGAGTGGGGCCCCCCACCTGTCAGAGTCCTTCGCTTTGCAAGTTGCCGTGCGTGCCACTTTTGAGCCCCCCCCCCACTCTTAAAGGGGGAGTGCGGGGAGACTTGCAAAGGGCTCTGTGAGTCTCCTCCCACCCCTTTCCCCTTTAAGTCCTTGATCCCAGAAGCTTCAAGGTGACTTGCTGGTCAACTCTGACCTACCTTACAGGGCTGTTCTCGGGATTGCAACCGGGCAGTGCGCACGAAACTCCTTGCATGCTTGAAAGCAGCATTCGTAGGTTATGCACCTAATTTATCAGGAAATTGCGTCACCTCCCAGAAAAAGAAATGGAGAATTTGCATGTCTTCCAAGGTGCTGCTGGGATTCTAACTCACATTGGCTCCAGGGGCAAGCATGACTAATGGTCAGGTATGGTGGGCTTTGAGAGTTCAGCAACATCTGCAGAGAAGGGAGCACAGATTCTGCCTTCCCTGCATTGAAAGGACATGGTCTGTGCGTTTTGCCGGCCCAAAAACCTCCAGCCCTTTTTGTTTCTAATGCTTCCTAGCCATAGCTGTCAACTTACAGATTTGAAAATAAGGGACCAGCAGCCAAAATAAGGGATTTTAGTCAACCAGTTAAAAGGGACCAGATAATTTTGGAGAGCAGCGCCGGTTTTTAGCCCTTCGTTTCCAGAGGTTGCTGCTCAAGACACCAGCCCATGAAACACTGCAATTAAATAACTACAAGCAGCAACCACTTTTCGCGCAAAACGAAGTACAAGCTACGAAGATGCTGCTGCAGTTCTGTATCTTTTCTCTCATGCTCCATTTGCAGCTCTCAATTCCATCAGGTCGGGTGGGAGGAGGGGAGGGGGAATAGCATCCCAAGTAAACCCGCAGATCAGACCGTCTATGCTAGTCTACCACTACAAATCTATGGGAGAAGCGCTTGCAGTCCTTCCCTTGTAGCCCTTGGAACACCTGCCCACGCCTCCACCTCCTCTTCCTCCTCTCTCTGAACTGCTTTCTCTATGGTTGCCCTCGCTCTCCTCTCAAGGCTCCTCATCAATTCATAGGCCATGCCAGGCTGCCCATCTCATTCGGGTCCTTCAGCAGCACAGCAGTACGGCCTAGCGGGAGCGGGAGCCACAAGGAGGATGGTGGCTCCCACCAGTCCCGGCGGGGAGGGGTTCCCGGGGGCCGAGGCTGGTGAGAGGAGGCCAGAGGGGGGCGGGCCGGGCAGCCAAGCAACACAGTTGGAGCCTCCCTCCTCCCTGGCCGGCAGGGGGAGAGGGAGAGGAGCTGCTTCCTTTGAAACCCGGGAAATTTAAGGGACATCATCAGTAAGGGACAGCAGCGGAACACAGCGCTGGGATAAGGGACTTTCCCGCCAAATAAGGGACGCTTGACCGCTATGTTCCTAGCTGCGATTCCTACATTGCAGGGAGTGGAGCTTTGGGTGCCTTTCAATCTCTACACTTCTATGACAGCTCATCTCATTGTGAAACCCTCTTGGGCTTCACATCTGTAGAGAGGGGGAGATAAGGAGAGAGAAAAGGTGTTTGCTTGCACTTCTCCAGTCTCCCACCCGAAATCCCATCAAACGCTCACCACCCAGCTCCCTTGCTCCCTATCCTTGCACCTCGCCCAGGTAAATGAAATTACCTCCCTCCGCCGCCTCTCTTGAGGGC
Organism: Podarcis siculus; assembly: GCA_034642415.1. NCBI lineage: Eukaryota > Metazoa > Chordata > Lepidosauria > Squamata > Lacertidae > Podarcis > Podarcis siculus. The sequence goes on from JAXCMG010000041.1 coordinate 1,634,240, forward strand.
AGGGAAGCAGTTGGCCGAGGGTTAAAGCATCAGACCGCCACTGACCCCATACAGGAGCCAGGAAAGCTTTCCTCCCACCTCTGAAAGCTCCTGTACCAAGTTAAAACCTCGCAAAGAACCTTAAACCAGACCTTCTTGTAAGCCAGGCTTTCTTGTAAGCAGGTCGCGGCAGATTCCCCGGACACCAAAGGGCGATGTTCCTTCTCCGCCGCCACCGATAATTTCTTTGAACTGTATATGTGTATATAAATGGGGGCCCCTGCAGCGGCAGGAGAAGGCGCCGCAGCCGCAATCGCCACCTGGTTTGTGATTAGTGCCTCCGCGCTCCTTCCGGCGAGGAACCCTGCCTTCTGCTAACTTGGGAAGCGAGGCAGCGTGGCGGCTCTGACCTGACATACTTTTAAATTAAAAGGAGCTCTTGGAAGAGAACACCCACACATAACAGGCCCGCGTAATTAAAAGGGGGTCACGGTTGCTAATTTCAAAGCCGCGCTTAATTCCCTGCTTCCATCTGTGGCCCCGATAGGAATTGCAGCGAGGGTTCCCCTTCTCTCTCTCTCCCCTTGCCACTGCTGCAACGCATAAGCCGTATCTCACGAAAGCAAAGGAGGGAATTTAGACGGGAACTGATGAAGGCGTTCAAACGGATCCAGAGTTCCCAAACGACAGCTCCCGTCAGCCGCAGCAAACATGGTCCCTTTGGCCAGTACCGATGGGAGTCGTCGTTCAGCAAAATCAGGAGGACCAAAATCCTCCTGTGCGCACACCTGCGCAAAGCCAGGGGCGAAGAACCTGTGGCTATTCCTGCCCAAGTACAGAACCAGACACTTGTCCCTTTTGAAATTCATTTTGTTAGTCATGGCCCACTTGTTACTTTTGGCCCAGCTCCCCAGTCTGTTAAGGGACGCGGGGGGCGCTGTGGGTTAAACTACAGAGCCTAGGACTTGCCGATCAGAAGGTCGGCGGTTCGAATCCCCGCGACGGGGTGAGCTCCCGTTGCCCGGTCCCTGCTCCTGCCAACCTAGCAGTTCAAAAGCTCGTCAAAGTGCAAGTAGATAAATAGGTACCGCTCCGGCGGGAAGGTAAACGGCATTTCCGTGCGCTGTTCTGGTTCACCAGAAGCGGCTTAGTCATACTGGCCACATGACTCGGAAGCTGGACGCCGGCTCCCTCGGCCAGTAAAGCGAGATGAGCACCGCAACCCCAGAGTCAGCCACAACTGGACCTAATGGTCAGAGGTCCCTTTACCTGCTGCTACCAGTTTGGGGTCACCTGCAAATTTGAAGGCCCTCAATTCCTTCATCCAAGTTGTTTATAATAAGTTGTTGAACCCACCTGGAGTTCTATGTCCTGCTCCAGGCGCCGCAGTTTAATATGATTATTGACAAGCTGAAACGTGCAAAAGATGGCGAACCAAGCCGTATGAGGAACGGTTGAGGGAGCTGGGTATGTTTAGCCTGGATAATAGGAGACTGAGAGGAGATAGGAGAGCCATCTTCAAATTTCTGAAGGGCTGTTGTCATTTGGAGGATGGAACAAGCTTGTTTTCTGCTGCTCCAGAATCTGGGACCCGAACCAGCGGCTTCAAATCGCAAGAAAGGAATAACTTTCTGACAGTAAGAGCTATTCGGCATTGAGGTGGCGGGCTCTCCTTCCCCGGAGGTTTTTAAGCAGAGACTGGATGGCCCTCTGTCCTGGATACTTTAGCTGAGATGCCTGCATTGTAGGGGGTTGGACTAGATGAACCCTGGGTGTCCCTTTCGACTCCACAATTATATGGCCGTGTGCACTGCCACCGCCCCTGATCGCCCAGGGTCCCTGGAGGGCAGGATTTGCAGCTGTTTGGTTTCTGACTGTTTTGACGCAGGAATCGTGGGCAGCGACTACATCAACGCCAACTACATCGACGGCTACCGTAAGCAAAATGCGTACATCGCTACGCAGGGGCCCCTTCCAGAGACTTTTGGGGACTTCTGGAGGATGGTGTGGGAGCAGCGCTCGGCCACGGTGGTGATGATGACCAAGCTGGAGGAGAAATCGCGGGTGAGGAAAATGCACAGGCCTTTCCGGTGGGGAAGGGGCAACTGCTTGGGCTGTGGCATCTAATAATAATAATAATTTATTATTTATACCCCGCCCATCTGGCTGGGCTTCCCCAGCCACTCTGGGTGGCTTCCCAAAAATATTAAAATACAATAACCTATTAAACATTAAAAGCTTCCCTAAACAGGGCTGCCTTCAGATGTCTTCTAAAAGTCTGGTAGTTGTTGTTCTCTTTGACATCTGGTGGGAGGGCGTTCCACAGGGCGGGTGCCACCACCGAGAAGGCCCTCTGCCTGATTCCCTGTAACTTGGCTTCTCGCAGAGAGGGAACCGCCAGAAGGCCCTCGGAGCTGGACCTCAGTGTCCGGGCTGAACGATGGAGGTGGAGACGCTCCTTCAGGTATACTAGACCGAGGCAGTTTAGGGCTTTAAATGTCAGCACCAACACTTTGAATTGTTCTCGGAAATGTACTGGGAGCCAAGGTAGGTCTTTCAAGACCGGTGTTATATGGTCTTGGCGGCCTCTCCCAGTCCCCAGTAATCCAGTGGTTTGTTGTTTATTGCATTTTTGCCACACTGTTTTCCTCCAAAGGACCTCAAGGTGTGGTGTAAACGGTCCTTCTCCCGCTCCTCTTTTAATCTCCCCAACTACCCTGCGATGTAGGCCACCCAAAATCAACCAAGGAGCTTTCGTGACTGAATGGGGGATTTGAACCCTGGTCTCCCAGAGAGTTCTTGCCCCTGAGGCGAGGTAGGATGACGTTGGGGGGCACTAAGAGGCAGGGGGTGTCGGAGGTATAAACTTTGAAAAGCTGGTACCCCCCTGGATCAGGTCCCTCAATTTCCTTTAATTAAGCTCACGTTTTAATTGGATTTTGAGTAAATGCGCAACTGTTTTGAGCTGTATTGTGTTATTATCTTCCTGGGTGGGTCATGCAAACCGCTATTCTGAATAATGATTTGTATAGGGTAGGGGGCACGGGGGGGTGAGCTTATGAAACCAAGGGGGCAGGTGGCCCGAAAAAGGGTTTCAAACCAGTGATCTAATTGATTAAGAAGAGTTCAATCAGCTTAAAAGGTGGTCACCATAAACTAGATAGCAGGCCTTGATTTTTAAGTTTATTTCTAAAACAAGTACTTTTTTAAAAGAAAACTAAAAAGCTGCCAATGCCCCCCCCCCCTACAAAAAAGACAGGTGTGGAATCTTTCTTAACAGGTATGGAATCTGGAGCAAAAACCTCGGAATCTGGTTCTGGGGTTCAGCTTCCTTGAAAACCCCTCACGGGTTTAGTTCAAGTTTCTAGACCTTATGGCCTTGAAAATGTGAGGGGCTATGCATACAGAGGCTGGCTGAATGAGAATTCCCCCACGTGGATGGCTCAGTGCTCAGATTTGCTTGTGCGAGAAAGAGAGTCACGTTTTAACTAATTCACAGCGTCTAGTTTTGCATTTAATTACTGCATTTGCAACCTACCTCGTTCTTGTTCTGGGCTTCTAATGAGCTCAAGAGGCAATTGAATCCCCACAAATTCCTCATTTAATCCTCCCAACAGCCCTGCCATGTAGGTTAGGCAGTGCCAGGTCCTCAAAGTTGATCCATTGAGCTTCATTACTGAATGGCGATTCGAACCCGGGTCCTAGTCCGACACTCAGTAACCACTGTGCTGACCACATGGATAGATTTGATTGAGATGGTGCTGCCACTTTCCAAAGAGCCACTAGCTTGAAGCTTTGTTGTTGTTGTTTAGTCGTTTAATCGTGTCCGACTCTTCGTGACCCCCTGGACCAGAGCACGCCAGGCCCTCCTGTCTTCCACTGCCTCCCGCAGTTTGGTCAAACTCATGCTGGTAGCTTCGACAACACTGTCCCACCATCTCGTCCTCTGCCGTCCCCTTCTCCTTGTGCCCTCCATCTTTCCCAACATCAGGGTCTTTTCCAGGGAGTCTTCTCTTCTCATGAGGTGGCCAAAGTCTTGGAGTCTCAGCTTCAGGATCTGTCCTTCCAGTGAGCACTCAGGGCTGATTTCCTTCAGAATGGAGAGGTTTGATCTTCTTGCAGTCCATGGGACTCTCAAGAGTCTCCTCCAGCACCAGAATTCAAAAGCATCCATTCTTCGGCGATCAGCCTTCTCTATGGTCCAGCTCTCACTTCCATACATCACTGCTGGGAAAACCATAGCTTTGACTATACGGACCTTTGTTGGCAAGGTGATGTCTCTACTAGATAAGAATAATGATGATAGTGATAATAATGTATTATTTCCTTCCAGATAAAGTGTGACCAGTACTGGCCGGGCCGGGGCACCGAGACATACGGAATGATTCAAGTCACCTTGCTGGATACAATTGAGCTGGCCACGTTCTGCGTCCGAACCTTCTCGCTCCACAAGGTAAGAGGTGCAGAAACCAGAATCCCCAGGCAACACGGAAAGCAAGGGCTGGATTTCCTTCCCCGTTCCAAAACGCGGCTTGGCTTGCTTGCGTCGAGACGCCTATGCCTTGCAGAGGTTCCCTTTGTGCTGTGGGTTGCTCTGCGCATTGACTCAGCTTCAACTCATGCTGTCGTCTCTCCTCCCCCCCCCTCCTCTCCATCTCCCCCCCCCCAACCGACCGCAGAACGGCTCCAGCGAGAAACGGGAAGTTCGGCAGTTCCAGTTCACGGCCTGGCCAGATCACGGTGTCCCGGAATACCCGACCCCCTTCCTGGCCTTCCTCAGGAGAGTGAAAACCTGCAACCCGCCCGATGCTGGGCCCATTGTTGTGCACTGCAGGTGTGTATGTGTGTGTGTGTTTAATTGAATTTATACCCCACCTTTCCTCCCCCAATTGCCCAGGCAAGCAAACATAGTTACACAATTTTCATTATTGTTCCTTGTTAAATTCATTGGGTGCTTCCCCCCCCCCCCCAAGATCTCTCAAAGCAAAACGCAATGTATTGCCCTGAGATGAAGGGCAGTGTATCGATCTAATAAATAATAATAATAATAAGAGTAATTATATAAGAACAAACAAAAATGGCTTAAAATAGAAGACAAAGAAAACTCTAAAACACCGTTTTTAAAAGACAGGATTAAAGCATTCCACCTGGTCAGGGTTTATTTTTTTTGGGGGGGACAAGGTATAAACCACCGTCAGACAGGTTAAAACTTTTTAATAGTTTTAAAACATCTAAAAGCATTTTTCAGTTAAAAGCGTTCTTCCGTCCAGTGATCTCAGGGTTGCCGGGAACGGTATCCCTCTGCCAAACAAATGCCTGAGCAAACGGGAATGTTTTTAAATCCCTCCTGAGTGTTAACAGTGATGGAGACCGGTGTACCCCACCAAGGGAGGGCATGCCACAACTAGGGAGCCACCACTAAAAAGGCCCTGTCGCAGGTCAGGGGCTAATTGGGCAACCCCCCAGTGGGGGAACCACCAAAAAGGCCCGATCATCTTGCCCAATTGTAGGGCACAAGATAGCTGATAATTGGAGAAGGCGCTCTTTTAGGGACCGGGGCCTTCTCAATTAAATCAACTCAAGCTTGCTTTGCAGGAACTGCAATGATTCGCAAGATCTAGTTCAGGGCGGTCCAACACGAGGCCAGAGGACCGCATGTTTCCTTCAAGGCCATCTTTGGTGGTCTTCAGCAACATTTGACACCCCCCTCCCCGTCTGCAGCCCTTCCCATAGCTGGGTAACCGAGGCACTGGGCTGCGGAAAGGAGGCCCGGGGGCTTTGAGAGGGTCCCGGAGTCCTCTCCCCTCCTTCCCAAAGCCTAGTCAGCACTTTCCCCAGCTTTGGGAAGGAGGTGGGAGGCAGCGTGGTGCAGTGGTTAGAGTGCTGAACTAGGAGCTGGGTTCAAATTCCCCACTGGGTCAGGAAAGATTGCTTGGGCCAGTCGCTGCCTCTGAGCCTAACCTACCTCTCACGATTGCTATGGGCATCAGATGAGGAGGGTGAGGACTGTGTACCTGGAGCGCCTTAGAGAAAACCGTAAGAAACAAGCGCAGTAAATAATGCAGCGCAGGGAAACGCCGTTTACCTTCCCGCCAGAGCAGTACCTATTTATCTACTTGCACTGGCGTGCTTTCAAACTGCTAGGTTGGCAGGAGCTGGGACTGAACAACGGGAGCTCACCCCGTCGCAGGGATTCGAACCGCCGACCTTCTGATCGGCAAGTCCTAGGCTCTGTGGTTTAACCCACAGCGCCACCTGCGTCCCTTAGTGTGCCTACCCATGTCTTATATCCTCAAGCTTTTTTCAATTCCAACTGATGCTCTTCTTCTACTTATATGTTTCCCAACCTTCTGTGTCCGCCTTCTTTCAGCGCTGGGGTCGGCCGCACAGGCTGCTTCATCGTGATTGACGCCATGCTGGAGAGGATAAAACACGAGAAGACGGTGGACATTTACGGCCACGTCACTCTCATGAGGTCGCAGAGAAATTACATGGTTCAGACAGAGGACCAGTACAGCTTCATACACGACTCCTTGCTGGAAGCCGTCGCCTGCGGCAACACAGAAGTCCCCGCTCGCAATCTGTACACCTACATTCAGAAGCTGGCTCAGATAGAAGTTGGGGAGCACGTCACTGGCATGGAGCTTGAATTCAAGGTGAGCTGCAGCTGGGGATTCAAGGTGAGCTGCTTCCAGCGGCCTGCCTCCATACCTAGCGGTTTCAAGTAAACATTAGGAAGAAGTTGACTGGGAGTGGCCACCAGGACCACATAACACCAGTTCTGAGAGATCTGCATTGGCTCCCAGTACATTTCCGAGCACAATTCAAAGTATTGGTGCTGACCTTTAAAGCCCTAAATGGCCTCAGTCCAGTATACCTGAAGGAGCATCTCCACCCCCATCATTCAGCCCGGACACTGAGATGCAGCGCCAAGGGTCTTCTGGCGGTTCCCTCACTGCGAGAAGTGAGGTTACTGGGAACCAGGCAGAGGGCCTTCTCGGTGGTGGCACCCGCCCTGTGGAACACCTTCCCACTAGATGTCAAAGAGATAAACAACTCCCTGACATTTAGAAGGCAGGTTACATATGCTTCATGTTACAGACTCCGCTAACCCAGAAATAGTTTTTCAGGTTAAGAACTTTGCTTCAGGATGAGAACAGAAATCGTGCAGTGGCGGCACAATGGCAGCAGCGGGAGGCCCCATTAGCTGAAGTAGTGCCTCAGGTTAAGAACAGTTTCAGATTAAGTACGGACCTCCGGAACGAATTAAGTACTTGACCTGAGGTACCACTGTACATATTGCCATTGCTCCCACCACACCTCCAAAAAATGCCGTATTTTTCGCTCTATAAGACGCACCAGACCACAAGATGCACCCAGTTTTTGGAAGAGGAAAACAAGGGAAAAAATATTCTGAATCTCAGAAGCCAGAACAGCAAGAGGGATTGATGTGCAGTGAGAGCAGCAATCCCTCTTGCTGTTCTGGCTTCTGGGATAGCTGCGCAGCCTGCATTCGCTCCATAAGACGCACACACATTTCCCCTTACTTTTTAGGAGGGAAAAAGTGAGTCTTATAGAGCAAAAAATACGGTATTTGCTGGCACAATGTTATTCCTGGGTGGTTAACGCTTTTCCTTTCTCTCTCTCTCTCTCTCTCTCTCTCTCTCTCTCTCTCTCTCGCCACGCCAGAGACTCGCCAACTCCAAAGCCCACACCTCACGATTCATCAGCGCCAACCTCCCGTGCAACAAGTTCAAGAACCGCCTTGTCAACATCATGCCATACGAGACCACGCGGGTCTGCCTGCAGCCTATCCGAGGGGTCGAGGGGTCTGACTACATCAACTCCAGCTTCATCGATGGGTACAGGTAAGACTCAGGTATCTCCTGGGCTGCAGAGCCTGCGAAGAGCCTCGCTGGATCCAGCTGAAGGGGCGTCTTGGCCCACCCTCCTCGTTTTCCAACACAGGGTTAATGGGCCTCCCCCCTTCTTCCTTCAAAAATAGCTAAGGGGGCAGAATACAGTGCAGGAATATCGCTCTACCCCTAGCGACGCGTCATTGTGTGATTATCATATACCTGTGGCATGTGACAAAGGGACACAGAGCCTAGGACTTGCCGATCAGAAGGTCGGCGGTTCGAATCCCCGTGACGGAGTGAGCTCCCGTTGCTCGGTCCCAGCTCCTGACAACCTAGCAGTTCAAAAGTGCAAGTAGATAAATAGGTACCGCTCCGGCGGGAAGGTAAATGGCGTTTCCGTGTGCTGCTCTGGTTCACCAGAAGTGGCTTAGTCTTGCTGGCCACATGACCCAGAAGCTGTACGCCGGCTCCCTCGGCCAGTAAAGCGAGATGAGCGCTGCAACCCCAGAGTCGGCCACGACTGGACCTAATGGTCAGGGGTCCCTTTATGGCATGTGACATGTATATTATAGACAATCACAATATTAAACAACACAGAACCAGCCCTTTCCTTAAAAGCAGTCCGTTCCCCCAAAGTCTGTTGGAACAAGAAAGTATTCACCTCCTGGAGGAAGGATAGCAAGGAGGGAAGCCAGACAGGATTCTTTAGGGAAGGAGTTTCAAAATGCCTGGGAGGAGCCACCACCGAGAAGGTCCTCTCCCACATCCCCACCAACCGGGCCTGTGAGGTTGGCGGGACCGTGAGAAGGGCCTCTCCTGAAGATCTCAAAACCCAGGCAGGTTCGTATGAGGGAATACAGCCCCTCAGATAGCTGGGACCCAAGCCATGTAAGTCTTTCTTTTTTAAAAAACAAAAAAAAATTATTTATACTTTTCAAGTTTATACATTTCATTAGTTTTACAATCAATTTAACATTTCAAAATTTGACTTCCTTCCCCTCCCCCTCTTTCTGCAGTTCCTTAAATTTATTATCTTTAATATCTTCTGCATATCCAAATTCATTTAACTTTCTCATTTAATTATCTACTGTAAATATATACTCTTGTGGAACTGCAGGTTATTACAATAACCCTGCTAATGTTTTTATCTGTTTACAATTTATCTGTCAATATTCAATAAACCGTTAACAGTCTTTTATAAAAATGTTTGTTACCTCGATTTCTTTTTCTTCCGGTAAGTTCCGCTATTTCTGCATATTCCTCAAGTTTTTGTATCCGTTCTTCCTTTGCTGGGACTTCTGCTTCTTTAGGTAGCATTCTTGCTGCTGTAGTAGCATACATGAATAAATTTCTATGGAATTTAGGTAGTTCTGCCCCTATAATTCCCAAAAGAAAAGCTGGTATGCCCCAGAGAGGACCTTAAGGTCCATGAATAATCATAGTTTAGAAGTCCCGGGCCCTAAGGAAGTCAGACTATCCTCCACCAGGGCCAGGGCCTTCTCAGTGATGGCTCCGACCTGGTGGAATGCTCTGTCCCATGAGACTAGGGCCCTGCAGGATTTAACCTCCTTCCGCAGTGCCTGTAAGACAGAGCTATTCCGCCTGGCTTGCAATTTGAACTTAGCCTGATCTTTTATTCCCCTTCCTTTCCTCCCCTTTTTATGAAGATTACCCGCTCTGGGATCCCACAGCTAATTCTCCCCTGGCCTCCTCGCTGGCCCAAATAGGACTAATTTAGCCAGCTAGCCCTGGTGATTATCTAATGTTTACTGGATGGATTTCCCCCTAAACTGATTTTAGAACTTTGAATATATTGTCATTCATGCTTTTATACTGTATTTTATCACAATTAAGTGTTTTAAATTTGTTGTTAGCCGCCCTGAGCCCTGTTTTCAGAACCAGGAAGGGCTGGGTATAAATAAAAAATTACTTATGTTATTATTTATTTATATTCTGGGGTTGTTGTTGTTTTAATAAAAGGTATTTTGAACATCCTTTTCAATTCATTGCATATCATTTCCCAGCAAGCTTTAACTTTACTTACAAGACCGCCACATACGATAAAAAGTCATAGAAGCCCACGTGTGTTTTTAATGACGGCTGGCCTTCCCTCTCCCTGGCAGGCAACAGAGAGCCTACATCGCCACGCAAGGTCCGCTGGCGGAGACCACAGAGGACTTTTGGCGGATGCTGTGGGAGAACAATTCCACCATTGTCGTGATGCTGACCAAACTACGAGAGATGGGGCGGGTAAGCCAAAGGGGGCGGGCTGGGGGCGGCGGAAAGGAGATGAGAGAATCTCCCAGTCATTCCCTGGAGTCAGTAGCTTGAAGCTCCTGTCTGCACTGGACATTTAAAGCACAGTGCAGTTAGATAGATGATAGAGATGATGATGATGATAGATAGATAGATAGATAGATAGATGATAGATATAGATGATAGATAGATGATAGATAGATAGATAGATAGATGATAGATAGATGATAGATAGAGATAGATGATAGATAGATAGATAGATAGATGATAGATAGATAGATAGATGATAGATAGATAGATAGATAGATAGATAGATAGATAGATAGATAGATATAGATAATTTATTACGGTGGGAGACCAGCTTGTAAACACACTTGGGGGTACAATCCCAGGAGGAAAACAAACAATGTACAACTATAAATTGGGACGCAGGTGGCGCTGTGGGTTAAACCACAGAGCCTAGGACTTGCCGATCAGAAGGTCGGCGGTTCGAATCCCCGCGACGGGGTGAGCTCCTGTTGTTCGGTCCCAGCTCCTGCCAACCTAGCAGTTCGAAAACAGAAAGTGCAAGTAGATAAATAGGTACCGCTCTGGCAGGAAGGTAAACGGCGTTTCCGTGCGCTGCTCTGGTTCAGCAGAAGCGGCTTAGTCCTGCTGGCCACATGACCCGGGAGCTGTACGCCGGCTCCCTCAGCCAATAAAGCGAGCTGAGCGCCGCAACCCCAGAGTCGGCCACGACTGGACCTAATGGTCAGGGGTCCCTTTACCTTTACCTTTACAACAATAAATTTACAATTTATAAATGCAGTAAGTGTATAGACACTGAAAACTTTAAGATAAGCTATTGCATTGGTGGTTCAGTGGTAGAATTCTCGCCTGCCACCACACAGTTCTTTCCCTAAAGAATTGTGGGAAAGGGGGCAAGCAGAAACAGGGGAAGGGGACATTGGCGATGTTCACCATCCGATAGAAGTCCCGGAAGAGGTGGAGGGAAGGAGCAGTCAGGGAATTACTGCCGAAACATTTCTGGGTCTTAAGAGCAGAGTCAGTGACCTTGTTTTCCCAAAGCAACCCAGGAACAACTCTCTGCCCTCCGATAAAATCTGCAGCTTGGCATCTCCCTAAGCAGACCCAGCCTGTTTTTCCTAATTGCACTATGTTTAGCTCCCGGAGCTTCCGTGGGGAATGCAAATCACAATTTGTATTTTTAGGTCAAGCAGGATAGATTGCAGAAGCCAGGTGGGCCTTCCTTCGTAGCTGTGTTATTAAATTGTTGTGATCGCCACTACAGCCTTTGCCGGGAGGTCCTAGGGGTGCCTTGCAGAAACATATAAAATAGAGCAGTCGAAGCAAATTGTGACCACAGCTAGGGTGTGCGTCCTAAGAAAGGCAGAGCTCCGGGGTCCAAGACCCTTTGCCGTTTGTGTAGCAGGTGGTCCCCTTCTCCAGCATCCTACAGATGCTGAATCAGCAAGAAAGGGGAGTCTGGGGGCCTCCTCGCCCTTTGTACTGAGGGAAAGGAAGGGAGACGGACGCCAAGGATGGGCTCCTTGGGTCATTCTTGAGAACAGCAAGGAGTTGCCCTCTGAACTCCGGAGCTACGCTATTTAGGAATGCCGAAAATACAAGGTTCCTTCCGTTTCAAGAGAAGGGCGTGCCAAGTTTTGTTACGTACGCTGGAACTCCAAGGAAAGCACTCTTTAAAATTAGGATTATTGGAGGATTCCAAATCAACCGTGCAGAGGAAATAGATCAAGCTGAAAGGCAGATATCCCCTGATTGTCACTTTTCCCCTCCTAAAAAATAAGGGGAAATGTGTGCACATCTTATGGAGCGAATTCAGGCTGCGCAGCTGTCCCAGAAGCCAGAACAGCAAGAGGGATTGCTGCTTTCACTGCGCAGAGATCCCTCTTGCTGTTCTGGCTTCTGGGATTCAGAATATTTTTTTCCTTGTTTTCCTCCTCCAAAAACTAGGTGCGTCTTGTGGTCTGGTGCGTCTTATAGAGCGAAAAATACGGTGATTATAAGATTATGTATAAGCTTAGAAGGCTGTGTGATCTTATGAGGGGTGTGGGCATGGCTCGATGACTCTTGTGAAAAGACCGTGCACACCTGAGTTTGCCGCTAAACGACTGCTCTCAAGTGTCCACAAAAGGCCAGGGTGAAGGGGTCTGTCTCTAGCATATGGCGAAAGCTGAGCTACAAATAGGGTGTGATTTCTTCTCTTTGGGCCAACAGGAAAAGTGCCACCAATACTGGCCAGCCGAGAGGTCCGCCCGGTACCAGTACTTTGTGGTCGACCCCATGGCTGAATACAACATGCCTCAATACATCCTCCGGGAGTTCAAGGTCACCGATGCCAGGGTGAGTCCACACTCAGCGCCGTTGGTGCTCAGCACGCCAAGGAAGGCCATTGGTCAGTTTGGGGCCATATTGTCACCGAATTCTACTCACTATTGAACCCAGAGCAGATTCCAGCATGCAGTTAGCAGAGTAGAAACTTAAAGACGTTGCAGGATTCCACCAAAAATAGACCAGAGGAAATTGCATTTCATGCAGCAGAGCTTTGCTAAAGGCAAATGAGCGTAATGGCCACAAATCCAATACATTCAGGATTGGCCCTGTCCATAAGAAATCCAGTTGCAGCAGACTTAACCTAAACTTTGTTGTTGTTTAGTCATTTAGTCGTGTCCGACTCTTCATGACCCCCTGGACCAGAGCACGCCAGGCACTCCTGTCTTTCACTGCCTCCCGCAGTTTGGTCAGACTCATGTTTGTAGCTTCGAGAACACTGTCCCACCATCTCGTCCTCTGTCGTCCCCTTCTCCTTGTGCCCTCCATCTCTCCCAGCATCAGGGTCTTTTCCAGGGAGTCTTCTCTTCTCATAAGGTGGCCAAAGTCTTGGAGCCTCAGCTTCAGGATCTGTCCTTCCAGTGAGCACTCAGGGCTGATTGACTTCAGAATAGAGAGGTTTGATCTTCTTGCAGTCCATGGGACTCTCAAGAGTCTCCTCCAGCACCAGAATTCAAAAGCATCCATTCTTCAGCGATCAGCCTTCTTTATGGTCCAGCTCTCACTTCCATGCATCACTACTGGGAAAACCATGGCTTTAACTATACGGCCCTAGGTTGGCAAGGTGATGTCTCTGCTTTTTAAGATGCTGTCTAGGTTTGCCATCGCCTTTCTCCCAAGGAGCAGGTGTCTTTTAATTTCGTGACTGCTGTCACCATCTGCAGTGATCATGGAGCCCAAGAAAGTGAAATCTCTCACTGCCTCCATTTCTTCCCCTTCTATTTGCCAGGAGGTGATGGGACCAGTGGCCATGATATTGGTTTTTTTGATGTTGAGCTTAGGTCTTAGCAGTGAGTCCGTAAGTGACTGTGGAGGCCAAGGTTGGATCTACACACATATTTAAAAAACATTCTGAAAACACTATTTTAAAAGCCTTTTTAAAAATACATTTGTACTTGGTTGAGTCGAACGTTTTGGCTCCTGAACGCCGCAAACCCGGAAGTGAGTGTTCCGGTTTGCGAACTATTTTTGGAAGCCGAATGTCTGATGGGCTTCTACGGCTTCTGATTGGCTGCAGAAGCTACCTGCAGCCAATCAGAAGCTGCACTTTGCTTTCCGAACGTTTTGGAAGCCGAATGGACTTCCTGAACGGATTCTGTTCAACTTCCAAGGTACACTGAATTTTCCATAAGGCTCATCATCGCCATCTAGTGTCACACATTGTATATTGCACTTAAAACACACTTAAAGTGTTTTATTTGCAGCAGAGTCCCAATCCTGGATCCACATAGGTTTCCGGGCAGGAGTTTGCCAAACGTTTGGGACTCAGGTGTTTTTCCCAGCCCTGCCTAGAGATGCTGAAGATTAAACCGAGACCCTCGGCATGCCCAGCAGATGTTCTTAACTCCCAAGATTTGGTCCTCCCTCAACTTTGTCACGCTGGAGCCAGAGAGAAATGGTGCACTGTTTTCTCTTGAAACAATGCAGCTCCCTTGCTAACCTCTCTCTCTCGCTCCCTCGCTGGCTGTTCTGATGATGTTGTTTTTCCTCCTGTCGGCTTATCACAATTTTTCTCCGCCACGAAGCTGCAGCGATGCAAGGCCCCCCGCAATTCGTACTGCGTGAGCTCTGGCGATGGAGCCACTGCTGCGATTCCTCCTTGCAGCCGCCTGTTTCCCACTGTGTAATTTCTTTGAACTCATTTCAAAAGATTATTACGTTTTGGGATGCGTAAGCACACCGTCGCCAGTTGTACAGAAAGTGTCTGATTGGAAACGGTTTCCTGTTGTTCGCCTGTGTGGCTGTTTAAGCGCACACAGAAACATACAGTGCAACCTGCCCTTGCTACAAAAAGGAGCTTAGGATGGCTGGCGTACATCAAGAGATGGAGGGAACTCAATTCGCTTTGCATTTAAATGTGAATTTACCCAGGTCACACTTTTCAAAACGGTGTGCGGGCCTAACAAATGATTTGAAATTTGCACTTCTCCAAGGGAAGTGGGAGGGACGCGGGTGGCACTGTGGGTTAAACCACAGAGACTAGGACTTGCTGATCAGAAGGTCGGCGGTTTGAATCCCCATGGCGGGGTGAGCTCCCATTGTTCGGTCCCTGCTCCTGCCAAGCTAGCAGTTCGAAAGCACGTCAAAGTGCAAGTAGATAAATAGGTACCACTCCGGCGGGAAGGTAAACAGCGTTTCCGTGTGCTGCTCTGGTTCGCCAGAAGCGGCTTAGTCATGCTGGCCACACGACCCGGAAGCTGTACTCAAGCTCCCTCGGCCAGTAAAGCGAGATGAGCGCCGCAACCCCAGAGTCGGTCACGACTGGACCTAATGGTCGGGGGTCCCTTTGCCTTTAAATGTTGCCATGCAGTTCTTCGTGTGCAAAAATGCAAAACGAAACAAAAAAAACAACGCCCTGATGTCAAGCGTGCATGAAAATGCATATAACAGTCAAAACTTTATTGCATTAGGGGAAATCGCATCTCAAAAAATGTGCATGTGTTAGAAGGCTGGTGGATTTTCATGCGGACTTTTCAAGGGAGGGCCAAAAATCTGAGCCAAGTGGAAGGGAAGGAGCCTTGTAGGCTGCCCCTTGCCCCTGAGAAGGAGGGAGAGTGGGAGGAAAAAGCAATACAGTTAAATTAAAATCTTTTATTCATCCTCCACAGCCAGGGCCAGCTTGGCTGCGGAGGAAACGCCAGGCAGCTGGGGGTTTGAAAGAACCCAAATCAAATTTGCTCAAGTCTACAGCCATCGCTCAGCTCTCAGAAATCTCACTTTCCTGGTTACGGGATTCAAACTCAATTTCATTCCCTTGCATTTCCCCCCAGCCTAACAGAGAGGTGTTGTGTTTTTCCCTCCCCGTTCTCCACCCCCAGGATGGCCAGTCACGGACCGTGCGCCAGTTCCAGTTCACGGACTGGCCAGAGCAAGGCGTGCCAAAATCCGGTGAGGGCTTCATTGATTTCATCGGACAGGTGCATAAAACCAAGGAGCAGTTTGGCCAAGACGGGCCCATCTCCGTCCACTGCAGGTAAGCCCCCTTCGCAGGCAGCAGGTGAGGAGCCAGGAACAATCCTGGCACCAGCAACGCAAACTCTGCGAAAGGAAATAATCCAGCTCAAAGCCTCCGTTTGCAAATTCTCCTCCAGCTTTATTTGCACCTTGGAATGGAAAGAGGGCTGCTCAGCCATCCTTTGATGCTAAGCTTAAGCCTCTGTGGATGGGCTGTCTCCTGATTGGATGGGAAGCTGGAGTTTCCCGCTTCCCTAAATCCTTGGCATTAGCACAGGACTTAGCCCAAAAATGCATCTTCTGACTTTTTATTGTGTATCCTTTGTCTCCCTCTCTTCCTCTTAATTTGAGGGTGGTGGCTGTTATTCAAGGCCAGCTTCTAATTGTGCCAAGTGGTTTCTGAACTTTTGGAGGGGCCACCACCCACTAGGTCCTGCAGACTCATCCCCAATGTCCCCCTCGCTACCCCTATGAAAAGCATTATTCGGAATAGCAGTTTGCAAGGGAGCACAGTGAACTCCCAAACCGTAACAATTAATTGCACGTTCATTCAAAATCCAGTTTGAACTATTTGGTTTAATGCATTCAGCAAAACTGATGGGGCTTGGTGCAGTCTGATAGTCATATATAAAAAGCCCCTCTCAATTGAATGTTGAAAGGTTCAGGACAGATAAAGTCCTCCTTCCCACAGCACATACACTAGTGGCCAAAATTGTGGAACCTTTTGGGAAAAGTGCATTTCCGAGGTTTGATGGCACATAACACCTGATTGGCTGTCTAAACACACATGCTCACTGGCTGCATTCAAATGAACAAAAACTGCATATCAACCTAAGCAAGTTGTGCTTCCTTTTTTCTGGTCATTTGGCTATAACTTTTGATAGAACACAGATAATTGAACAAACTTTGTTGCGTTACATTCTTCATTAAATCATCTTTTCCACTGATAAATACTTTTATGGTGTTACTCTCCCCCCCCCCCCCCCCGGAAGAAATGGGAGTTATGAGCCATCAAACCTCAGATGCTTTGAGGAGTATATGGAAAAACACTGCTCTAAAAAGAATATGTTGATATGCATGGATTAAGTATGTAAAGTACAAGCGAGAACCATAATTAGAAATGGCAATAGGAGATGTGTTATCCAAAGAATGCAATGATAGTATTTGAATTTGAGCTAAAGGAAGTTGAGTCGTGGTGGAGGGAAGTCACAGGGGTAAGTAGGGTTTGTATTTGCAGTGAAGGGTGTATATGTATTTTCTTTAGTTTAATTTTGTATTTGTTTATTTTATTTCAATTTTCTGTATCATTTATTAAGAATTTTTTTAAAAAATTAAAATTATCTTTCCATTGATATATATACTTTTATGGTGTTACTCCAAAAAAAAAAGGTGGTGTTATGAGCCATCAAACCTCAGAAATACACTTTTTCCAAAAAGGTTTCCACAATTTTGGCCTAGTCTCTTGGGCTTGCCGATCGGAAGGTCGGCGGTTCGAATCCCCACGATGGAGTGAGCTCCTGTTTCTCAGTCCCTGCTCCTGCCAACCTAGCAGTTCGAAACCACACCAGTGCAAGTAGATAAATAGGTACCGCTCAGGCGGGAAGGTAAACGGCGTTTCCATGCGCTCTGGTTTCCGTCACAGTGTCCTGTTGCGGCAGAAGCAGTTCAGTGCTGCTGGCCACATGACCCGGAAAGCTGTCTGCAGACAAATGCTGGCTCCCTCAGCCTGAAAGCGAGATGAGCGACACAACCCCATAGTTGCCTTTGACTGGCGTGAACCGTCCAGGGGTCCTTTACCTTTAAATAATAATAATAATTAATAATAATAATAATAATATCATTGTTAATTGCCTTCTAAGCACCGTGTCATGGTAATTCACACACAAGATAATTAAAAACATTTACAACCAGGCAAAATCCTTAACATATTTTAGGGGACGATGACCCTCAAACCAGTTTGCAAAAACAAAAAAAGATAAAACAATAAAATGGTCACTTTAAAAATTGCAGCCATGATTTAGAAAGTAAAAGCCACAGTAAGGTAAAGGTAAAGGGGACACCTGACCATTAGGTCCAGTCGTGGCCGACTCTGGGGTTGTGACGCTCATCTCGCTTTACTGGCCGAGGGAGCCGGCGTACAGCTTCCGGGTCATGTGGCCAGCATGACTAAGCCGCTTCCGGCGAACCAGCGCAACGCACGGAAACGCCGTTTACCTTCCCGCCGGAGCGGTACCTATTTATCTACTTGCACTTTGACATGCTTTCGAACTGCTAGGTTGGCAGGAGCAGGGACCGAGCAATGGGAGCTCACCCCGTCGCAAGGATTCGAACTGCCAACCTTCTGATCGGCAAGTCCTAGGCTCTGTGGCTTAACCCACAGCGCCACCCGCGTCCCTAAAAGCCACAGTAGGCTAGAGTAAAACTCATGCAAGCTTTCTAAAGGTTTGTCTAGATAAAAAGGTTGCCATCCTGAGTTGTATAGGCCTCAGCTGTCAGGACAAACACCTAAACTTGGGCCGGGAGCAAATCGGAAGCCGGTGCAGATCCCGCAATCAGGGTGTTATACACTGCTGGTAATTCGCCCCCAGATGCAGTCTAACCTCCATGTTCTGCACTGGCTGCAGGCTCCAGACCAGCCCCACATAGAGTGCATTGCAGTGATTCAACCTATGCCCCCAAGAGGCCCCTAAACAGCAGCGACTGATGGCCACAACTTTTCCATCTACTCTGCCTTAACGGCCGGATGCCGCTGGCTTTATTACGGACTCCGGGGTGGGATTGGTGTCTCAAAACATGCTGTCTCAAAACTTCTGTCTTCCACTGCCTCCCGCAGTTTGGTCAAACTCATGCTGGTAGCTTCAAGAACACTGTCCCACCATCTCGTCCTCTGTGGTCCCCTTCTCCTTGTGCCCTCCATCTTTCCCAGCATCAGGGTCTTTTCCAGGGAGTCTTCTCTTCTCATGAGGTGGCCAAAGTCTTGGAGCCTCAGCTTCAGGATCTGTCCTTCCAGTGAGCACTCAGGGCTGATTTCCAAAGGAAGTAGCAAAGTACAGAGGAGTAGCTCTCCCTAAGTGTGGCAAACAGAGACCCCTTTCTCACCCCTCCTGCCCTGTCCAATTTATGCCCACGGAAGCACCAGTCCTCCTCTGAATTATTATTTTGCTCCCCGCCCCGCCAAACTCCTTCAAGAGCACCAAATCCCCTGGGCAGTGGCTTGTTGTTAATCTGCGATTAAAGCCTTAGTTGATTAATCGCGCCACTGGAGAGATTAAAGGCTCCGCGTCCAAGCCCTTGGCTTGCTGGCGTTCAGACTTAGCATCGCAGTTGCTAAGTCGCCGTGCGGAATATATATAGTCTGTGTGAACCAGCACCTTCCTCCCTCTCCACCCCCCCCGGCCCGTTCTCCCGCCTGCACCTCAAGGAAGCGAGCGAGACCAGCCAAGCGACTAGGAGGACGGCAAAGTTGACAAGCTATCCACTCTCAAGCTCCTACTTGGTCCTGAGAGAGAAGTCTGTGTCAGTTGTCTCTGGTGCGGAGAGAGACATGTGCGGCAGAAATTCACCAGCTTGTCAGTTTCTCCTCTTGCAATCCGGTTTTTGGTTTTTTATTTTTGCACAAACAACGGTGGTGATAGCTATTTTCTTTCTTTCTTTTTTTTGCATTGTTAGGATTCGTGTTTGTTTGTTTTAAATATACGCACAGCTGCTGCTATCCAAATGTTGGTTATGCGAAGATTCACTTATCCAAACACGAGTCTGTGTAGTGTGCCCAAGCCCTGCTCTACACGCCAAAAGGTTCAGATATCCAAACAGGCAGATCTGCATGTAGAGCTGTAAGGAAATAAGCAGCCTGAAGCAAGACTTGCTTGTTTGCTTTTTTCTGGTGCGCATCAGACGTTTCGCCAGAAAACAGAAAGGGAAGGAGGGGAAAGAGACTAAACAAATCAGACAGCATTTCCTCCCACCTTCCTTGTTGGCGCTTGTTGGTTTTTGAATGTCTGGTGTAGATTTTCAGTTTCATTAATCTGTACGGGACAGTGACAATAAAGATTATCGTATCGTAATAATAATAATAATAATAATAATAATAATAATAATAATAATAATA
>JAXCMG010000041.1:1653977-1682510 GCA_034642415.1 Podarcis siculus
TAATAATAATAATAATAATAATAATAATAATAATAATAATAATAATAATAATAATAATAATAATAATTTATTATTTATACCCTGCCCATCTGGCTGAGTTTCCCCAGCCACTCTGAGCAGCTTCCAATCAAGTGTTAAAAACAATACAGCATTAAATATTAAAAACTTCCCTAAACTGGGCTGCCTTCAGATGTCTTTTAAAGAGAAGATAGCTGCTTATTTCCTTCACATCTGAAGGGAGGGCGTTCCACAGGGCGGGCGCCACCACCGAGAAGGCCCTCTGCCTGCCTCCCTGTAACTTGGCTTCTCAGATGGAGGGAACCGCCAGAAGGCCCTTGGCGCTGGACCTCAGTGTCCGGGCTGGATAATGGGGGTGGAGACGCTCCTTCAGGTATACAGGACTGAAGACATTTAGGGCTTTAAAGGTCAGCAACAACACCCGCCCGCCCCCTGTCCCCCGAAAACAGTACTTCTGTCTTGTCAGGATTCAAGCTCAATCTGTTAGCCGCCATCCATCCTCCAACCGCCTCCAGGCACTCACACAGGACCTTCACCGCCTTCACTCGTCTCGTACTTGTCCATCTGACAACTGTTTGGATCTGTCATGACGCTATCCAAATATAACTACTGTATCTGTGAAATCTCATTCATTTAACTTAAATGACTTCGGAGGCTGGTGGATCACTGCCAGTTTTTGATATTGGATTGTAGATCACACCCTACTCAAAGTCGGAAGTGCCTGCTTTAAAAGATGGGGGGTCAGGAGGGAGCTGGTTTTGGGGGGGACACACACTCCCGTTTCTTCCAAGGGAGGTTTCCGAGCGCCGCGTCCAAAGCACGAGGCCCCTTCCAATTCCACGATGTTTCCCTTTCTCCTCTTTGCAGCGCCGGCGTGGGCAGAACCGGCGTCTTCATCACCCTCAGCATCGTCCTGGAGAGAATGCGCTACGAGGGCGTGGTGGACATCTTCCAGACGGTGAAGATGCTTCGGACGCAGAGGCCTGCCATGGTGCAAACGGAGGTAAACATGACAGCAAAGAGAAAGGGTGTGTTTTCCTCCCTGCCGGCTCGACTCAGGGAGCAGGACCCTCTCCGACGTTTGCCGGGCCGCGGGGGCGAGAGGCAGCCTTCCTGCCACCTCTGGAGCGGCAGAGTTTGGGCAGGGATGCCCTCAGCAGCTGTGCAGTCGCAACAGGAAGGAAGGCTGTGCGGCAGAGTGGCCAAAGCCGGCAGCCAACTGCTCTTCCTGCTCCGAAGTAGTAAGGGATGATGCGGTTGGGTTAGTGGTTAGAGCAGTGTTTCTCAAACTCCAGCTGTGTTTAGACTACAGTTCCCATCATCCCTGACCACTAGTCCTGAGAGCTAGGGATGATGGGAGTTGTAGTCCAAAAACAGCTGGAGACCCGAGTTTGAGAAACTTGCTGGGTGACCTGGGGCCAGTCGGCCTAAGCTACCACCTCTCAGGATCGTTGTGGATTAAATGAGGTGGGGGACAGCCACGTATATGCCCCTTTGAGCTAAGTGCAGTCAATCAATATAAGTTTCCCTGCTTTGCTCTAGCGCAACATCACGTTGCAGCATGGGCAGAAATAAAAATTCATAGCAATAATCAGTGTACTTATTTTTCACTTTTTTGGCGGAAGGGAAGGCTGGTTATTCATAACAATAATTATAAAAACCTGGACTTCATTCATTCTTCGCTCCCCAGGGAGTTTCGTCTGGCGCTTTCATTATATCTTTAGGCGCCAGGCAAAAATGTTCTTCTTCAACCAGGCCTTGGGCTGATTGATTCATATTCTACAGGCTTCTAAATGTGTTTGTGGGGGGGGGGTGTTATTGCTTTTTTGCTTTTGTTATAACCATCTATTTGAGAGTTCACCTTGTGTTTTTATCCACCCTGAGATCTTAAGACGAAGGGCGGCGGGTATATCAATAAAATAAGAAAAGAAACAGTGGTACCTCTGGTTGCAAACAGGATCCGTTCCGGAGTCCTGTCCGCAACATGAAAAGAGCGCAACCCGCAGCAGCACGTCTGCGCACGCGTGGGTTGCGATTCACCGCTTCTGCGCATGCGCATGACGTCATTCTGCGCATGCGCGAGTGGCGAAACCCGGAAGTAACCCTTTCCGGTACTTCCGGGTTGCCGCAGGACGTAACCTGAAAGAACGTAACATGAAGCGGACGTAACGTGAGGTATGACTTGCCCTTTCCTTATTTCCTTCCAGGATGAATATCAGTTCTGCTACCAAGCGGCGCTAGAATACCTGGGCAGTTTTGATCACTATGCAACATAAAACAAAACAAAACGCCAACTCTGAAACAGAAAAAAACCACAAAAAAACAAAGCCATCTGTTGCACGGACTCTGACCACTTGCAGTCCTGGAAGGTCTTTTCGAGCCAGAGAGGTGAACTTTGACCTTTTTCTATTAGGAAAAAAAGAAAATCGCAGACTGAACTCCGAAGGAAGCTGCCGCCTGTGCCCACTCAGCCCCTGCCCCGGTTTTGGATGCTACAGCGGGGGGGGGGGACAATCAGCTAGTGAAGCGGCCAGCAGTTCCGCGCGCGCCCCCCCAGCAAACCCTGCACCTCTGGGGCTGCCGCCAGCTCCCTCTCTCTCCTGCCCTGAGGCGGCTCAGACGGAGGGTGTGTCCCCCCCTTCCCCATTTTCTCTTTCAAAGTGGTGACCTTGTCGTTCTTACCTCATGTGGTGTTTGCGGCGTGGGGGAGCGGTGCCGGGCGGACCCCAAGTGCTTCGGCGGGATTTTTGAAACAAACAAACGTCCGAGAGAGAGAGAGCGCCCCCGCACACACACCAAATGGAAGAACGAACCAGGCGGGGGCCGGCGAGGAACGACAAGCATGGCCCCTGGCACACTGCGTTTTAAGAGTTCGGTTTGCATACTAATCTAGTTGGTGAGTTTTAGAGGAAGCCACTCGCAGGTTTGTTGGGTGGTTGTTTTTTTGCAGACAGGAACAGAGAGAAAGAGAGAGAGAGAGAGAGAGAGAGAGGGTTTGGGACAGAAAGCAAGAATCAGCCAGCCTTGAGCACCAACTGAGCCAATCTTTCACCCAGCAAGCATTCTATTTTATTTTGGAGGGGATTGCAACCTCTGATTTCAATGGTGGATATATGTTTTGCCAACCTGCAGAAAGGTGGGGTGTGCGCACTGCTTTTTTCTGGGGGTACACAAGGGGTACACCGTACCAGCACCCCTTTTTTCTCAGAGAAAAGCACTGGGTGTAAGATTCCTCAAACACACACGGTCATGTATCGCTCACCTTTCGAAAACTCGGAACATTCCACATCCTTATGATTCCACGGTTTTTTATGTCGAAATAAAAACTGCAATAAGGAGCTATCAGGGACCCAAAACGTCTCTCGATCGGGAAAACACTCTCCCTTCCTCCTCCCCCTCCACAAACACCCTTTTTCACTTGACCCCCTTCCCCACACAAAATTAACCCTGCATCTGTTCGGTTTCATTTCATCTCCCTTGCAGCCTTTTACTCTCAAGGGTGGAGGTTATGAAACACCTTTTTAAAAATTTTTTTAAAAAAGGCCACATGATTCCATTAGCACATCCAAAGCTGACCTTTTTTTTCCTTTTCCTGTTGCAAAACCATGTGGTTTTTTTTTTGTGGGGTGTCTTTTGTGCCCTTCCCCGCCCCTTCCACCGGATGCCAAAGAGAAAAATGGTGAGTTTTTTCAGAGGCCCCTGGAACAGGATGGATCTTTTGAAAAAAGGGGAGGATTTTGTTATTGTTGTTGTCAAGGCTGATGGGACCATCAACAGAGGAAAAGATCATCTCCCATCTGCAGCCCACAGGCAGGACCCAGGACTTATGGGAAATGGGGGGGGGGGGCTGGAGAGAACCTTGCAAGTGGCTCTCTTTAAAGAGACGTTCATGTATCTCTAGCAAGTGGCATTCATATTTTTTTTTATTTTGAGTCTCTCTCTCTCTCTTTTTAAAATAGTGTATTTTTTTTCCTTTTTAAAAAAAAACGTAAAAAAATTACAGGAGAATATCAGTCAACGAATTTACACGAAAAAAGCAAAAAAAAAAGCAAATTACTTATTTGTTCATATTATGTTCAAAGACAGTCTATTTTTTCACTGTAGAAACGTTATGTGTAATGGCTGTGTGAGATAAGATGGGGCAGGGGGGGAATGACGTATGATTATAATTGCTACTTTTACATCTTGCGGTTTTTTTTACCATTTTGAAAAGAAATTAAGAAGAAGAAGAAAGGTTTAACTTGCTCACATACAAACAAACCTTCGCCGTTTTTCTTTTCTTTTTAAAAAAAGAATTACGCTTCTTGTTGTTGTTAGCTGTTTATTATTTTCTTCCTTTTCCAAGGGGCTTGGCCAATAAGGGGCGAGAGGGATGAGGAGGGGGCACAGACAGGATCCATCACTTTAATTTTTTTTTGGGGGGGGGGTAGCGTTCCCCGCTCTGGCAGCCTGCATTTTGTATGCCTGACCCATGGCGAAACGGAACATTTTAAACCAGGCGCCCGTCCGCCACCAGGACACATGAATCCAGAGAACTGTACTTGGAAGTTTGCCCACTTCGCAAGGCATGGACAGCGGTAGCAAACACCCTGCTTTTAGCCAGCACGGTGGGACACGGGTGGCGCTGTGGGTTAAACCACAGAGCCTAGGACTTGCTGATCAGAAGGTCGGCGGTTCGAATCCCCGCAACGGGGTGAGCTCGGTCCCTGCTCCTTCCAACCTAGCAGTTCGAAAGCACCTCAAAGTGCAAGTAGATAAATAGGTACCACCCCAGCAGGAAAGTAAACGGCGTTTCCATGCACTGCTCTGGTTCGCCAGAAGCGGCTTAGTCCTGCTGGCCACATGACCCGGAAGCTGTACGCCGGCTCCCTCGGCCAATAAAGCGAGATGAGCGCCGCAACCCCAGAGTCGGCCACGACTGGACCTAATGGTCAGGGGTCCCTTTACCTTTTAAAAGGGGTTGTACAAAATCGAAAACAAAAAACAAGGTGTTTGCTGATCGCCATTAACTGCTTGGAGGGCTGCATTCAGCAGGGGAGGGGGGCACAGAAAGAGCGTTCCGCTGCAAAATGGGACAGTTTATTGGATGTGCTGAATGTCGGTTCGAAACCCTGCTCAGCCTTAACAGAGACATACTGGGTGGCACTGGGCCAGTATCTCTCTCTTTTTCTTTTTCTTTCTCTCTCTCTCTCTCTCTGCCTCTCTGCCTAAGCTACCTCGCAGGGTTGTTCTGAGGCTGAAACGCTGCCCTCCCCCCCGGCCCCTCCAGAACTTCGTAGGCTGTAAAACAATGGGCTTTGCTACTTCCCACATGTTCTCTGGATTAAGGCAGCAAGACCTTTTGGATAGCGGTAAAAAACAAACAAACCCATCTCTTCTCCCCAACCCCTGCAGCAATATTTTCTTTTCCTACGGTACCGAGCAAAGAAGGCAAGGCGTACCAAAGGGTACAGCTTAACCCACCACACACCCTAAACCAGGCTCCCTCAACCTCAGCCCTCCAGATGTTTTGAGACTACAATTCCCAGCATCCCTGACCACTGGTCCTGCTAGCTAGGGATCATGGGAGTTGTAGGACAAAAACTTCTGGAGGGCTGAGGTTGAGGAAGTCTGCCCTGAACATATTGGGTTCGGTTCACACCACTCCTCAGTTTTGCAATTTTGCAGCTGGGTTAAACCCCCCCACCCCTGGGCAGTGGTGGGGCTGAGGACAGGATGACCCAGCAGTAACTTACTGGCTTGATAATAATGATAAAAGGGGGGGGTCTTTGAGATTTTCCTTCCCCACAATGTTGCCTAACATTTCCTTAAGGACATATATATTGGTAGATGTTTGGGAAGAAGCGAAGAAATTGGAGGGGGGCAACTGGGTGTGCCAATCTTTTATTTTTTACTCCCCCCACCCACCCCCATTTTTTTAAAAATAAAAAAATATTCTTTTTCTCCCTTCCTTTGTATGAAAGCAAGACCCTGTTGCTATCACACTGTTATTTCGAAATGAAACAGTTTAAGTGGTCTCCATGCCACTGTTTATGTAGATATATATATTGACTTTGTATTAAAGGAAGATTGTCTGAAAAAAATACAAAACTGAAGAATTGTTTGAAAGGTGGGGGGGTTCGTGGGCAGGGGGAGGTAAATGGGATCTGATTGGGGCAACCATTTCTATTTCTTTCCAGGAAGGTTTTACGACATCACGGCAAACGGTGGGGTGGAATGAGGACCCTATGGGGTTCGTTCCTTCTTCCTCCACAGGTCTATGAAGTCTTGTAGGGACGCGGGTGGCGCTGTGGTCTAAACCACTGAGCCTCTTGGGCTTGCCGATCAGAAGGTCGGCAATTCGAATCCCCGCGACGGGGTGAGCTCCCGTTGCTTGGTCCCAGCTCCTGCCAACCTAGCAGTTCGAAAGCACGCCAGCGCAAGAAGATAAATAGGTACCACTGCGGCGGGAAGGTAAACGGTGTTTCCGTGCACTCTGGTTTCCGTCACGGGGTCCCGTTGCACCAGAAGCGGTTTAGTCCTGCTGGCCACACGACCCAGAAAAGCTGTCTGTGGACAAACGCCTGTTCCCTCGGCCTGAAAGTGAGATGAGCGCCACAACCCCATAGTCGCCTTTGACTAGACTTAAAAATCAAGGGGTCCTTTACATTACCTATGAAGTCTTACCCAACGCTTTGCAGCGTTTTATCCCATCATTTCCTTAACACCAAAACTCCCTTCCAACTCTACAATTCTATGAAATTCTGACTCTTGAGGCCATATTCACATCATACAGTTAAAAGCACTAGGATAACACTCTAAACAGTCCTAGGTAAAGGTAAAGGGACCCCTGACCATTAGGTCCAGTCATGGACAACTCTGGGGTTGCGGTGCTCATCTCACTTTACTGGCCGAGGGAGCCGGCATACAGCTTCTGGGTCATGTGGCCAGCAGGACTGAGCCGCTTCTGCCGAACCAGAGCAGCGCACTGAAACGCCATTTACCTTCCCACCGGAGCGGTACCTACTTATCTACTTGCACTTTGACGTGCTTTCGAACTGCTAGGTTGGCAGGAGCAGGGACCGAGCAACCGGAGCTCATCCCATTGCGGGGATTTGAACCGCCAACCTTCTGATCGACAAGTCCTAGGCTCTGTGGTTTAACCCACAGCGCCACCCGCGTCTCTTAACAGTCCTAACCTCCCAAAAAAAGAGTTCTAGGAACCTTTGGAAGACCCCCTATTTCCCTCCCAGATCTACGTGGGAAGAGGATTCTATTGATAAACCACTCCGGGAAACAGCAGCTCTGAGAGGAGAATAGGGGTCTCCTCACTGGTTGCTCTCAGCACCCGTAAGCAAACTACAGCTCCCAGGTGATTTCGCATTAAGTGAGTCCTGTGAAAAGTCCAGGCCCTGTCTCCATCACCCCCTCTGTTCACTGCTCGGAGCTGGGCTGGGTGATGTATCGCTACATCGACCAAAACCGGTGTGAAGTCCGCATCATCGTAATGGCTCCATAAATATTTGACACGGCAACATATTGCAAATCACAAGGCGTGCCCGCGCTACGTAAAAAAATCCCGATGCGGGGGAAACCCATTAAGCCGGTTATCATTTCTCTCATCATTCCTTCTGCTCCAGTTGCCCTCTACTATAAAATTAACAGTTGCAGCAAAACGTTAAAGGTAAGTGAAAATTGCATCCGTTTTAGACCCCTAAATAGTAGCAGTTGCCAGGACAATATACCCTGTTCGCCTCCACATACCGTATTTTTTGCTGTATATGACTCACTTTCTTCCTCCTAAAAAGTGAGGGGAAATGTGTGTGCGTCTTATGGAGCGAATGCAGGCTGCGCAGCTATCACAGAAGCCAGAACAGCAAGAGGGATTGCTGCTTTCACTGCGCAAAAATCCCTCTTGCTGTTCTGGCTTCTGAGATTCAGAATATTTTTTTTTCCTCGTTTTCCTCCTCCAAAAACGAGGTGCGTCATGTGGTCTGGTGCGTCTTATAGAGCAAAAAATACGGTACGTTTCCATCCTTATTTCAGACATTGTGATATGTCAGTACATCACAAGACTTTGCTGGCGGTTCATCCACAATGTTGAAAAACAGACATGGCCATTGTGGCTAGAGGCCACTGAGAGCCTTCCCCCCCCCCCCCCCGGTGAATTTGTCGTTTGTCTAATCCCCTTTGAAAGCTCCCCAAAAACACTCTGCATTATTTCAAATGCAGTCACGCCACAGATTTGTATGACGGCAGTTTATTTTCAATTTCTTTCCCTAATGGTCCCTAGCATGAAATTTGGGTTTTTCATAGCTGCTGCACCCTAGGTCCGCATCTTCATTGAGCTATCTGCTGTTGTTATTAGTTATTAAATTTAAATACCACCCTTCATCCAAGGATCACAGGGCACAGTATGAAAACACAAAAAATAACGTAACAAAAACTATAAACCTTACACAAACACAGTTAAAAAGGTCAGAGATTAATTAACCAAAGGCCTGGGAGAGGAGGGACGTTTTTGCCTGGTGCCCAATAGGGGTGCATAATGAAGGTGCCAGGTGAGCCTGCCTGGGGAGAGCATCTCACAAATGGGGAGCCACCACAGAAAAGGCCCTGTTCTCGTGCTGCTGCCCTCCGGACCCCTCGTGGCGGAGGCACACAAAGAAGGGTCTCAGAAGATGATTGCAGGGTCCAGGTGGGTTCGTATGGAGAGAGTCAGTCGCTGCAAGTTCAGATCCCACAAGTGTATGTGTGAAATTAAGTTTTGTTGGCCCTGCATCTCTTTACACTTGTTTGCAATGAGTTGCATCTACCCATGTTTGGAAAGATCATTTTGGAGTTTCCTTTGCAGCCCTCTTTTGCTTTTAAGCTCCATGAACAAATTGGTATTGTCGGCAAACTTTGCTGCCTCACTGCTCACCCCAAACTCCAGCTCATTTATGAACTAGTAGGTCCTTGGGATACTCCACCTGCTACATCCCTCCATTGGGAAGACTGTCCATTTATCCCTACTCTGTTTCCTGCTTTGTGACCCATTGTTGGTTCACACGAGGACCTCTCCTCTTATCCTATGACTGACTGCTAAGCTTACTCAGGAGTCTATGGTGAGTTCCTTTGTCAAAAGCCCAAGTACACAATGTCAGCCAGCTCACCGCCATACACTTGTTGACATTCTCATATAACTCTTTAACAGGTTGGTGAGAAGCCATGCTAATTCTACTTCAGCGAGGCTTGTTCTTCATGCTTGGCAATTCAATCTCCCAACAACGACCAGTTTTCCTGGGACAGAGGTTAAGCTAACCAGCTTGAAATTTCCAGGATCTCCCCCCTTTTTAAAATTTGCACTACATTGGCGACTTTCCTGTCCTCAGATAGGGAGGCAGAGGATGATCTGAGGGACAAGCTACGTATTTTTGTTACAAGGTCAGCAATATCACACTGGCGTTCTTTAAGAGCTCTTGGGTAGATGCTATACAGGCCTGGCAGTTGGTCGGTTTTCATTTTGCCTATTAGGGCTACAACTTTGTCTCCACTGTTTGCCTCAGTTCCTTCCTGTGAATCTGCCCTGCGTCTCTCTGCTGCGAGGGCAGATGCAAAGAATTCGCCCAGCAACCTCCTCCTTTAGCACACCTTAGCCTGCCTTTGGGACGCGGGTGGCGCTGTGGGTTAAACCACAGAGCCTAAGATTTGCTGATCAGAAGGTCGGCGGTTCGAATCCCTGCAACGGGGTGAGCTCCCGTTGCTCGGTCCCAGCTCCTGCCCACCTAGCAGTTCGAAAGCACGCCAGTGCAAGTAGATAACTAGGTACCATTCTGGCGAGAAGGTAAACGGTGTTTCCGTGCGCTGCTCTGGTTCGCCAGAAGCGGCTCAGTCATGCTGGCCACATGACCCGGAAGCTGTACGCCGGCTCCCTCGGCCAATAAAGCAATATGAGTGCCGCAACCTCAGAGTCGGTCACGACTGGACCTAATGGTCAGGGGTCCCTTTACCTATACCTAGCCTGCCTTTATCATCCAAAGGTCAGGCTGCTTCCCTAACCGGTCTCTCATTCCAGCAATGTGTCTAAAAGGATTATTTGTTGTTGATCTTTTATGCTTGCAGCAATGTGCTCCTTAAATTCTTTTTCTCTTTTTTCCTTTTTTGGCATTTCCTTTATTAATGCTAAAAGGCACCGGGGGGTGGGGACTTTACAGCTGGATAAAGCAATCCAATCTGAATAAGGCTCGGGCTTTGAGCTCAGTCTATATACGCCGCCTCCCAGTAACCCACAGCTGCTAACGCTCTCACACTTCAACAGCAGCCTCCTGCATTGCAAGCAACAAGCATATGCTAGGCATTCATTGCTAGCTGCCAACGCACCTGGTCTGCTTCTGATGCAGGTGGAGAAGGAGCCTTCAAGCAAGAAAGATAAACGGCGTGCTCACCCTCTCCGTGGAGGGAGGAAGGGAATTGTTGCATAATGCACACACTCACATCTGCAAAAGCCTGTGGGCAGCATATGCACATCTGATGGTTGCACACTGCAAACAAGGAGTGTGCAAATGCCGATACTCCAGGGATGCCCAAACCACAGCTGTCAACTTTTCCCTTTTCTTGCGAGGAATCCTATTCAGAATAAGGGTAAAGGTAAAGGGACCCCTGACCGTTAGGTCCAGTTGTGACCGACTCGGGGGTTGCGGTGCTCATCTCACTTTACTGGCCAAGGGAGCCGGTGTACAGCTTCCAGGTCATGTGGCCAGCAGGACTAAGCCGCTTCTGGCGAACCAGAGCAGCGCATGGAAACGCCGTTTTACCTTCCCGCCAGAGCGGTACCTATTTATCTACTTGCACCTTGACGTACTTTCGAACTGCTAGGTTGGCAGGGGCAGGGACCGAGCAACAGGAGCTCACCCCATCACAGGGATTCGAACCGCCAACCTTCTGATCGGCAAGTCCTAGGCTCTGTGGTTTAACCCACAGCGCCACCCACGTCCCTCAGAATAAGGGAATTTCCCTTTAAAAAAGGGAAACGTTGACAGCTATGGCCCAAACTTTTTTCAAAGAGGGCCAGATTTGATGAAGTAAAGAATGTGTGAGGGCCGACCAAAGTTGTTGAGCTTTCTTTTGGATTTTACCCCAGGACATATACTGTTGTGGGGGCTGGA
Organism: Podarcis siculus; assembly: GCA_034642415.1. Classification (NCBI taxonomy): domain Eukaryota; kingdom Metazoa; phylum Chordata; class Lepidosauria; order Squamata; family Lacertidae; genus Podarcis; species Podarcis siculus. The sequence goes on from JAXCMG010000041.1 coordinate 1,665,122, forward strand.
TTAAATCGCCCGGCGGACCGGATTAGGCCCCAGAAATGGACTTTGGACCTGCCTGATAGTTGCTCTCACTTGGCTGCTCCCCTGGGGCAAGCAACTGAAACAAGCAAGGCAAATGCCCGGGTTACTGCTCACAACCAGGAGTCCCCCTCTAGGTCTTGTCTCAGCTTCTACCCACAAGTGGTGCATGACGATGCGTGGGAGGGGCTGTAACACAAGGATCATGCATCCCCATGTGATGGCCCTGTCAAGGTGGCAAAATTCTGGGATGCTATATTTAGTGAAATGAGAAAAGTAACAGGCCAAACCCAACAGTGATGGGACATGTACAGTGGTACCTCGGGTTAAGTACTTAATTCATTCCGGAAGTCCGTTCTTAACCTGAAACTGTTCTTAACCTGAAGCACCACTTTAGCTAATGGGGCCTCCTGCTGCTGCTGCGCCGCCTGAGCACGATTTCTGTTCTCATCCTGAAGCAAAGTTCTTAATCTGAAGCACTATTTCTGGGTTAGCGGAGTGTGTAACCTGAAGCGTCTGTAACCCGAGGTACCACTGTATAGGTAGCCACGAGAAGAGTTGTGGCTCGCTTTTGGAAGGGCTTAAGGGGAGCAAGGGATGCGGGTGGCGCTGTGGGTCCCTGCTCCTGCCAACCTAGCAGTTCGAAAGCACATCAAAGTGTAAGTAGATAAATAGGTACCACTCTGGCGGGAAGGTAAACGGCGTTTCCGTGCGCTACTCTGGTTCTCCAGAAGCGGCTTAGTCATGCTGGCCACATGACCTGGAAGCTTTACGCCGGCTCCCTCGGCCAGTAAAGCGAGATGAGCGCCGCAACCCCAGAGTCGGCCACGACTGGACCTAATGGTCAGGGGTCCCTTTACCTTTAAGGGGAGCAAACCTGGGTCTGTGCTGTGCTAAACTCTGGCAAATGGCCTTGTTGGGTTTATAAAGCCATTCTGCAACCAAAACCACTGAAGCAGTGCACAGTGAGATAAAACACAAAAGACTGCAAACTCAATAAATGAAAAGCAAGAAAGCCATTTCTGCAATTAATATGCCGTAAAATGACTTCAGCAAAAGCTTTCTTTAGCAGCTGCCTAAATATCAATGTGCTCAGCGCTTGGCACATTTCAGCTGGCAATTGATTCCAGAGAGCAAGGACTGCAACACTAAAAGCCCAGTTTCTAATACATGCTAAGCACACCTCCGGGGTGTACATTCCTCGCAGCAGTGCCCCCGCCTGAGGAGTGCAGGGTCCAGGGAAGGATCAATAGGGGTGAGGTGGTCCCTTAGATAAGGACTTAGCTTAGGGCCCTCGTATTTATGGGACCGCCTCTCCTGGTATGCCCTGCAGAGGACCTTAAGGTCCATGAATATCCATAGTTTAGAGGTCCCAGGCCCTCAGGAAGTCAGACTATCCTCCACCAGGGCCAGGGCCTTCTCAGTGATGGCTCCGACCTGGTGGAATGCTCTGTCCCATGAGACCAGGGCCCTGCAGAATTTAACTTCCTTCTGTTGGGCCTGTAAGACAGAGCTATTTCACCTGGCCTTTAATTTGAATTCAGCCTGATCCTTATTTTCCCTTTTCTTCCCTCCCACTCCCCTTTTATGAAGATCACCCGCTCTGAGACCCCACAGCTAATTCTCCCCTGGCCTCCTCGCTGGCCCAAGTAGGACCAATTCAGCCAGCTAGCCCTGGGGATTATCTAATGCTTAGTAGATGGATTTCCCCTAAATTGATTTCTGAACTTTGAATTTTATTGTTATTCATGTTTTTATACTGTATTTTATGCTGCTTTTACAATTAAGTGTTTTAAATTTGTTGTTAGCTGCCCTGAGTCCGGTTTTTGAACCGGGAAGGGCGGGGTATAAATAAAATTTTATTATTATTATTATTAGATGACCTAAAGTCCTCAACCCAAGATGACTAGGAACTCAAATGCTAAAAGAAAAAATACTGACAGCCGGTTCTGCTCCCACAGCAGATACGCTGTCAACAAGATGCACTAGCTGCTGAGTCCAAGGGAAGCCCCACACAGACTGCACTGCAGTAATCCAGCCCTGGGGCTACCAGTACCCAAACCATCATTGGTCCAGGAATGGATGCAGCTGTCATACCAACTGAAGCTGGTAAAAGGCTCCCCCAGCCTTTAGCAGTGATCCATGCACTGCAGGGGAACCTTCCAACTCCAAGTTCTATAATTCCAGCCACCAAGGTCACCTGTGCCACGAGATCCAGGGATGCTCCAGAACTATGTATCTGTTTCTCTAAAGGGAGCACAACATTGTCCAGAATAGGTACCTCACCTGTCTCATTCATAGGGCCGTCACCTTGCCAAGGGAAGCAAACCTGCTTGGCCGCTCCTGATTCAGATACAGTGCTACCTCGGGTTAAGAACTTAATTCGTTCCGGAGGTCCGTTCTTAACCTGAAATTGTTCTTAACCTGAAGCACCACTTTAGCTAATGGGGCCTCCCGCTGCTGCCGTGCAATTTCTGTTCTCATCCTGAAGCAAAGTTCTTAACCCGAGGTACTATTTCTGGGTTAGCGGAGTCTGTAACATGAAGCGTCTTTAATCTGTCCCTGCTCCTGCCAACCTAGCAGTTCGAAAGCACGTCAAAGTGCAAGTAAATAAATAGGTACCACTCCGGCGGGAAGGTAAATGGCGTATCCGTGCGCTGCTCTGGTTCGCCAGAAGTGGCTTAGTCATGCTGGCCACATGACACGGAAGCTGTCTGCGGACAAACACCGGCTCCTTCGGCCTATAGAGCGAGATGAGCACCGCAACCCCAGAGTTGGTCACGACTGGACCTAATGGACCCTTTACCTTTACCACTGTATTACAAAGAGGCAGAGCTGGGTGCCATCAGCCCCACACACAGGGCCATTCCCCCCCCAATCCTGCCAAGGCCATTCCCAACAGCTTCATGAAGCTGCTAAAGAGCATTGGAGGGCAAAATACCCCCAAATACCTGAATGCAAATTCCAGCGGGGGGGGGGGGCAGCCAAAAGCTCCCAATGCCAGCTCTCTGGAACCAACTCTGCAACCACTTTCACACAATACCCTCAGAGAGAAAGAGGGTTCATCAATAGGATGAGGGTGCCTGCATTCATAGAAATGCAGAGCTGGAAGGGACACCCCCCCCCCCCCCCTCCAAGAGTTATCCAGTCCAACCCCCCGAAATGCAGGAATCTCAACTAGATCATACATGACAGATGGACATCCAACCTCTGCTTAAAAACCTCCAAGGAAGGAGACTCTACTACATGGGTAGGCACACTAAGGCCCGGGGGCCGAATCCGGCCCAATCGCCTTCTCAATCCGGCCCACGGACAGTCCATGAATCAGCGTGTTTTTACATGAGTAGAATGTGTGCTTTTATTTAAAATGCATCTCTGGGTTATTTGTGGGGCATAGGAATTCGTTCATTCCCCCCCCCCCCAAAAAAAAAATATATATATATAGTCCAGCCACCCACATGGTTTGAGGGACAGTGGACCAGCCCACGGCTGAAAAAGTTTGCTGACCTTCTCTACTAAGCACCATAGCTGTCAACTTACAGATTTGAAAATAAGGGACCAGCAGCCTTGAAAATAAGGGACCTGCAGCCTCACCTGTTCCAGGCACTCCAGTCTTCCTGTCCTCCTGCAGTCTGGTCAAACTCATGCTGGTAGCTCCGAGAACACTGTCCAACCAACTTTGTAACCAGAGGTTCAACTGAATAGAATCTGAATCACATGCACCACAAGGCCTATGCAGCCTCAACTTAAGATGGCTCCCCGGCCTGGCTTTGCACTGCAAAGTTTGCAGCAGCACGTGCAACAAAATGGCATCCAGCATTCAAAAACCCCCTCAGCTTGCATTAACTAGCCACACACAAGGCATGCAAGCTCCACCCCCCAGTCGTTCTTAGACTCTTTATTGGGTGAGCAACACAGCCAAACAACACAGTTGGAGCCTCCCTCCTCCCTGGCCGGCAGGGAGGGAGGGAGAGGAGCTGCTTCCTTTGAAATTTAAGGGACATCATTTAAGGGACATTTAAGGGACATCCATCAATAAGGGAAAGCAGCGGGACATGGTGCTGGAATAAGGGACTGTCCCTTCAAATAAGGGACACTTGACAGCTATGCTAAGCACCTTCTGAGGAAGTTTGTTCCACTGTGAAACAGCTCTTACTGTCAGAATATTATTCCTGGTGCTTAGTTGCAATCTCCTTTCTTTTAACTTGAAGCCATTGTTTTGAGTCCTGCCGCTCGGGCAGGAGAAATCAAACTTGCTCCCAATTCCATGGGGCAGCTCCTTGAGATATTGGAAGATGGCTCTTTCCATCTCTCCTTTTCCAGGCCTTGGTTTCCAGACCCTTGATCATCTTGGTTGCCCTGCTCTGCACACCTCTCAGACCGAGTCCTGTTGTGACACACCCAGTCAATGTTTCTCCTAAGCTTCCAGGGTCTCTCCATCTCCTGGTTAGTCACTGCAAGCGCTGGCCCAGCCTTCCTGAAGTGAAGAATTCCCCTCTACCCTGCACTGGCTCCCGGTGGGGTACAGGATCAGGTTTAAGGTGCTGGTTTTAACCTTCAAAGCCCTATATGGCCTAGGACCCTTGTACCTACAGGACTGCCTCTCCTGGTATGTCCAACAGGGGACCTTATGGTCTTCAAACAAAGATATCTGGGAGGTCCTGGGCCACAGGGAGGTTAGGCTGGCCTCAACCAGAGCCAGGGCCTTTTCGGCCATGGCCCCGATCTGGTGGAACGCTTTGTCACAAGAGACCAGGCCCTGTGGGACTTGACATCTTTCCACAGGGCCTGCAAGACAGAGCTGTTCCACCAGGCCTTTGGCCAAGGCACAGTCTGATCCCCTCCTTTGGTAACCCTCACAGAACTTTAGCCCAATGGTTGCCATTAATTTGATTTTGAACTGATTTTAGAATGAATTGATTTTAGAATGCTGTGCTACTTTTATTGTTGTTAGCCGCTCTGAGCCCGGCTTCGGCTGGGGAGGGCGGGATATAAATAAAATTATATTATTTATTATTATTAATCTCTTCTGCAAGACTTTCCGCATCTTAGGGCACTGGCTATTCTACAGGGCCAATGTGGGTCAGGATGAGGGAGAAAGTTGTTTAGTTCCCATTTCAATGCAAATCTTCCTACACTGCAGGGGGTTTCGGCTAGATGACCCTCTGGGGTCCAATCCCACTTGGCCAACCTTTCCTCCCTCACCTATCTGCTTCACAACTAGCCCAAACCTACCCTCCCCTCCCAGCTCCCAGCTCTCTGAAGTGCCTCCACCCTCCATTAAACAGCTCACCTGCCCCTGTCATGCTGGAGTTGGTGTGGCCGCCTAGTGGCGACCATGTGAACTGCAGCGTGACGACCAACCTTACATTGTTCTGTACAGTCATACCTCATGTTGCGTTAGGTTCATGTTGCGTCTTTTCGGCTTGCCGCACGTGTTCTGCGCGCTTCGCACATGCACAGAAGTGCTCTATCACGCTTGAACAGAAGGGCCGCTCTAGTTGCGGACTTTTCAGGGTGCAAACGGCACCCCGGAACGGATTGTGTCCGCAACTAGAGGTAGCACTGTATTAGAGGAAGATTATTCACAGTAATGTGCAAAAAATGCATTCTTGTCCAGGGGGCGGGGGAGAGAGAGACATAGCTTGCAAAAATGGTTATACTAGCTTCAAAAAACTTCTTCCCTCCTGGACCACTTGGAAATTGCTGAGTGTCTTTGCTTAGCGATTCTGCCCATTTCCCCCCGCTGCTGCAACCACCCACTGTTCAGCAATTGTAACGAACTGTGCTACATACAGACTTTTTTAATATATAAAACAAAAAAGTCATATGAGATTAGAATAGAATAGAATCATAGAGTTGGAAGAGACCACAAGGGCCATCGAGTCCAACCCCCTGCCAAGCAGGAAACACCATCAGAGCACTCCTGACATATGGTTGTCAAGCCTCTGCTTAAAGATCTCCAAAGAAGGAGACTCCACCACACTCCTTGGCAGCAAATTCCACTGTCGAACAGCTCTTACTGTCAGGAAGTTCTTCCTAATGTTTAGGTGGAATCTTCTTTCTTGGAGTTTGGATCCATTGCTCCGTGTCCGCTTCTCTGGAGCAGCAGAAAACAACCTTTCTCCCTCCTCTATGTGACATCCTTTTATATATTATTTATATATTTGAACATGATTAAGATTTCAACACAGTGAAATACAATACAAAACAAAAGAAGGAATAAAGAAAATAAATAAACAAATTAGAGTCTCCCTTGAAGCCCGCCTGAAGGAAACTCACAGGTCGGGGGGGGGTTCGGTGCACAACAATTTTGGTCACCCCTGTACTTAAATTTTGGGGGGAGGGGAGAGACGCATATTTGGGAAATTTTCCAACCCTATAATTGGGGTGGGAGGGGTGGGGTGGGGGGTGTTGCAAGAAGCAAAAGTTGACAGGTTAGTTCCCAGGGTATGATCTCCTAACTTACCCAGTTCAGAGACAAATAAAACATCAAAAGGTTCCTTTGCTCAGTCCAAGTGCCTCCCCCCCCCCCGCCCAACCTCCATTTAAGCAGACAGGCCTTAATTAGATTCCAGAGCTTGCATACTGAAAAGCCCCAGCCACGTAGACTTAGGGGAGCTCGGATTATCCTAAATTGCTACTGAGACTTTATTTCCCTCCAAGCCTGCAGCAGCCACTTAGATCAGCTGCAGGTGGACTTTTGAGAAAGAGAAGAGTTGTCCCCCCCCCCCTTCTCTCTAGCCAAAACCATCCTTTGCAATCATTTATATGCAAATCCTGAAAGGAGAGGGAGAAAGAGAAGGAGGGGGAACCACAACCTTTTCATACTTTAATAAATGGCTCTTTAAAGCTTCTCTAGAGCCCGGCTCCCCTCCTTTTAAACATAAATGTTCTATTAAAGTTGCTTCAAAAGGTCACATCTCAATTGTTCTCTCTTAACTCAAAGCCTCAATTGTTGGTCTTGGGGGGTTGTTTGGTTTTTAAAAGGAGGGGAGAGGCAAGGGGGAGCGGCTGTTGCTGCCCCCCAAAAGCTGGTACTGGCTATTGCAGGGGCCACATGCCTTTCTAAGCCACAGGCAGAGTGACACATGTAAATTTTACATTTTGGGCTGATCGCCGAAGAATTGATGCTTTTGAATTATGATGCTGGAGGAGACTCTTGAGAATCCCATGGACTGCAAGAAGATCAAACCTATCCATCCTTAGGGAAATCAGCCTTGAGTGCTCACTGGAAGGACAGATCCTGAAGCTGAGGCTCCAAGACTTTGGCCACCTCAGGAGAAGAGAAGACTCCCTGGAAAAGACCCTGATGTTGGGAAAGATGGAGGGCGCAAGGAGAAGGGGACGGCAGAGGACAAGATGGTGGGACAGTGTTCTCGAAGCTGCCAGCATGAGTTTGACCAAACTGAGGGAGGCAGTGGAGGACAGGAGTGCCAGGCGTGCTCTGGTCCAGGGGGTCACAAAGAGTTGGACATGACTAAACGACTCAACAACAACACATTTTGGGCATCACATGGCAAGATGCTGTCTCAGACGAAGCTGCGCTCCCCCAAGCCCATCTTGGGAGATGGCAGGATCCTTTGGCAGTACAAAGGTGTCTGCAAACGAGACATGAAGCAACACCAACCCCGCCATGTGAGAATCCCTTGCAGGCGATTGCCTTGGAGACAGGTGGTCAAGTCGTGCATCGATAGCAGTGACCGGAGGAGGAATGACCGCTGGGAGCTGTGCAGAGAACGCCCTGGTGCATCTGCAGCAGCACCACCAGACACCTTCGCTTGCCCCAGCTGCAACAAAACATGTCTCTCCCACATCATTCTCTACAGCCAGGCTTGACCTCACCCTCAAAGGCACATTCCTCCGCTGTCTTCCAGAGCAGACGGAGGCCAACCAGCAAGTGAGCTAGTTTCTGCAAACACACCTCTCCATCTAGCTTTGGTCTGGGTCAGGGGTCAGCAAACTTTTTCAGCAGGGGGCCGGTCCACTGTCCCTCAGACCTTGTGGGGGGCCAGACTATATTTTTTTGGGGGGATGAACGAATTCCTATGCCCCACAAATAACCCAGAGATGTGTTTTAAATCAAAGCACACATTCTACTCATGTAAAAACACGCTGATTCCTGGACTGTCCGTGGGCCGGATTGAGAAGGTGATTGGGCCAGATCCGGCCCCCAGGCCTTAGTTTGCCTACCCATGGTCAGGGTACTTAAAGACCACCATTTGGCATATCCAAAGGTGATACCCTGTGCCGTAGAAGAAATGAGGGGGCCTTTCTGCCCTGTCACACATAGCTGCTACATGTGAGAACCACGTGCAGAGCTGTGTGTGTGTGTGTTTGTGTGAAAAGTTGGATGCTGAAAACTGGAGACAGTGAGACGTGTTTGCACTGGACTGTGGGGCTGGAGACCTAAAAGGGCAGCAAGATCTCTGGGCTGTTAACCCTGTGAGCCTCTCCACCCCGTGCTCAGGTTGTGTATGAGACCTGGCATGGTGTAGCCACACAAGGACCCAGGGGAGATGAGGGTTCAGATCCCTCAGCCACTTGAAGCTCTTGGGGTGAACTTGGGGGCCAGTAGTCGCTCTCTCTCAGCCTAACCAAAATGTTGGTTATAAATAACCAACAAATAAACAGGGTTGCTGCAGAGCCCTTAGAGCAGGGTTCAGCAAACTTTTTCAGCAGGGGGCCAGTCCACTGTCCCTCAGACCTTGTGGGGGGCCGGACTATATTTGGGGGGGGGGATGAACGAATTCCTATGCCCCACACATAACCCAGAGATGCATTTTAAATAAAAGCACACATTCTGCTCATGTAAAAACACCAGGCAGGCCCCACAAATAACCCAGAGATGCATTTTAAGCAAAAGGACACATTCTGCTCATGTAAAACACGCTCATTCCCGGACCGTCCGCGGGCCGGATTGAGAAGGAGATTGGGCCGGATCCGCCCCCTGGGCCTTAGTTTGCCTACCCATGCTCTAAATGTTAAGTTGTGGGTGAACATATCAGATGACACAGCGATTCTCCAAACAGCTCTTGTTTATTCACAGGCCAGAACTGAACTGAAGGGTTCAGCCAGCCCGCTTATATAGAGCTCAACTACAAAGCAACAGTAGCAACTTTCTGTAACTATCCAATCACTGAACGTCACTTTCAATCCCTTATTTGCATATGCGGACCTGAGTGAAAACTATCTATATTATCCCCCTGCTGGCCCAGCTTGAGAACTCCAGTACATAACACCAAACCTCCAACCACCATGGCTCTCATAATTAACCATTGCACAAAGGCTGTTTCCTGCCGATTCGTTTAACGGACACAACATGCGCCTTTCAGCAAGTGAAACATGCATTGCGCTCAGGTGTCCAAAGCAGCTGTTTTGCTCCACATGCATCCATCCAACACCAACTTCACCCCCAAAAGAAGCCGATGGAGGGGGTGGATGCAAGAATGTTGAATACACAGTCTTCTAATATCTATTTTTTTCTGACCACAGTTAACTTGTAAAATAAGCACATTACAGTAAAACGAAACTAGGAAAGCAATTACCCTTGAGAGAGAAGAAAGCGGGTGGGGGTAAGCCAGGGAGGGGGAGAATGCAAACATTTATCCAGATTGGTTTCCAGCTACAGACTGCGGCACATAGAGTATGTCTGCGGACAAACGCCTCAGCCTGAATGCAAGATGAGCGCTGCAACCCCATAGTCGCCTTTGACTGGACTTAACCATCCAGGGGTCCTTTACCTTTTACCTTATGTAGAGACAGACAGACAGAGGTTTGCAGGAGGATAAAAAGACAAAGGAGCTCGCAGCAGCAGCAGCATTGAGACTTTTGTTTTTTTAAAAAAGCACATTTTGGACCCTGCAGGTGTTGGGATTGGATGTTAAAATTAAGAACACATCACAGGTGGGCTGCTTTCGGAATTTCAAAACACAATATATCCAGCGGCTGAGATGGTATCAAGGCAAGGGAACCAGTTCAGGGCAGAGAGACAGACACACACACACACACACACACACACAGAGAGAGAGAGAGAGAGAGAGAGAGAGAGAGAGAGAGAGAGAGAGAGGAGTCGCCGCAGAATAAATAATAATAATTTATTATTTATACCCCGCCCATCTGGCTGGGCTTCCCCAGCCACTTTGGGCGGCTTCCAAAAAAATATTAAAATACTGTAATACATCAAACATTAAAAGCTTCCCTAAATAGGGCTGCCTTCAGATGTCTTCTAAAAGTCTGGAAGTTGTTGTTCTCTTTGACTTCTGGTGGGAGGGCGTTCCACAGGGAGGGCGCCACCACTGAGAAGGCCCTCTGCCTGGTTCCCTGTAACTTGGCTTCTCACAGCGAGGGAACCGCCAGAAGGCCCTCGGCGCTGGACCTCGGTGTCCGGGCAGAACGATGGGGGTGGAGACGCTCCTTCAGGTCTACTGGGCCTTTGAAGCCGTTTAGGGCTTTCAAGGTCTGCACCAGCACTTTGAATTGTGCTTGGAAACGTACTGGGAGCCAATGTAGGTCTTTCAAGACCGGTGTTATGTGGTCTCGGCGGCCGCTCCCAGTCACCAGTCTAGCTGCCTCATTCTGGATTAATTGCAGTTTCCGGGTCACCTTCAAAGGTAGCCCCACATAGAGCTCATTGCAGTAGTCCAAGCGGGAGATAACCAGAGCATGCACCACTCTGGCAAGGCAGTCCGTTGGTAGGGAGGGTCTCAACCTGCGTACCAGATGGAGCTGGTAAACAGCTGCCCTGGGCGCAGGTCATGGTACAAGCAAGAGAGTTGGAAAGGGAACCCACCCTCCCAGCCACTTTTACAACCCCCAAAATATGGATTACAAAATAATATGCAGTTGAACATGTTGACGATTAGGATCCACGGAGGGGATGAGGCGGGGGGAGGAAGTCTCAAGATTCAGAGTAATTTCTGTATATGGATGTGTATTTGGTATGGTTATAAATTTATATTTGTAAAATCAAATAAATAAATAAATGGTTTTCATGAAGAAAGTTCCAGAGCCGGAAAGAATAAAACATAAAAGTGCTCAGGTATGGAGCTTTAAAAGAAGCTTTTAGAAGACACCTTGAAGGCAGCCCTGTTTAGGGAAGTTTTTAATGTGTGGTGTTTTGTTCTGTTTTAATCTGTTGGCAGCTGCCCAGAGTGGCTTGGGGAACCCAGCCAAATGGGTGGGGTATTAATTAATTAATTAATTAATTAATTAATTAATAATATGGATCATGCCTGGAAAGAGCTCTACTGCTGAATAGGCAAATGGCAATCGGGTTTTCCGCAGTGTAAGGAGGGCAGCTGCCCCCCCCCAAATCAAGTAAATAAATAAAAATACTTAACGGACCAATTGCATCACAGATAACTCGGTTCTGCCCCCAAACATAGAGCCCCTTCACCCCCCAAAAAAATACCGTATTTTTTGCTCTATAAGACTCACTTTTTCCCTCCTAATGGAGCGAATGCAGGCTGCACAGCTATCCCATAATCCAGAACAGCAAGAGGGTTCACTGCTTTCACTGCGCAGCGATCCCTCTTATTGTTCTGGCTTCTGAGATTCATAATATTTTTTTTTCTTGTTTTCCTCCTCCAAAAACTAGGTGTATATTATGGTCTGGTGCCATCTTATAGAGCGAAAAATACGGTAAATCTTGGCTATGCCCATGACACAGACCTGTGCCTAGAATATGTGGCACAAAGGATGGGCCCTACCTGTAACAAATTGGCCAGGATTCAAAGCAGGTTGCCTCTCCATGAGAAAAAGGACAAGAGTCCCCATTGCTCCTGCCAGTCCCCATCCTCAACAGGAACGATCTCCTCCCTAGATCCCTAGGCTTTGGAGATTTGAATGGGAGAGCCACGTCACCTGCATGAGGAATCTCAGGAGTTGGGGAACAGAAAGTGTTGGGTGGCGGGAGTTGGAGGAGAATGTTACATGGACCAGGGCAAGTTAAAGGAGGCACAAGTGGTTCACAATCCAAATTAAGCCGAGGTGTGGACAGGCGCTTACCTTCCCCAGTATTGAAGCAATGATTCTTCAACATCCTCTTAGTTATAGATCAACATCTGGAGAGCACCATGTTGACTGTCGCTACTCAGTACACCAGCAATGATTCTTCAACATCCACTTCATTGGACTGGTCATGTTGTGCGGATGCCGAACTGAAAAATAGAAAGCGTAATGCTGGTGGTCAACAAAAGAGGTTCAAAGACTCTCTCAAGGCAAATCTTTAAAAATGTAGTACGATGACAACTGGGAAACATTGGCCTGCCAGAGCTCCAGTTGGAGAACAGCCTTGACCAAAGGTGTCATGGGCTTTGAAGACGCTCAAACTCAGAATGAAAGGGAGAAATGTGCTAAGAGGAAGGCACACTTGGCAAACCCTCACTGTGATCAACTCCCACCTGGAAACCAATGTCCCCGCTGTGGAAGGAGGTGTGGATCCAGAACTGGCCTCCACACTCACTTATGGACTCACTTTTAAAACCGTGTTCATGGAAGATAATCTTACTCGGCTACGAGGGATCGCCAAAGAAGACTTGTGAGCACATTGTGTTCCAATGTTGGTTTTACTCTCTTCCAGGGCAGAGATGATTTTCTCCAGTTTTCACTGTTATCTTTTCTTTCCACTGGGAACGCTCTCTTTGCCCCCAAGATCCTTCCACTAATCTCTGGCTTTGCTCATTCCATCCATCTCCTGCAAATCCTTCGCCTCCAATTTGCATTTTCTGGAATATCTGCTTCTCAACACATTGCAGTTGTTGTCCTCTGCCCCCTCCTCTGCAGGAACATCCCCTCCCCCTCTCTTTTGTAATTAAAGGAGGGGGGGAAAGATCTCTCTCACCAGGGGAAAACCAGCATAACCTGAGATCGTGGCATTTTTCTAATCTAAATAAAAGTTTAAATTTTGAAAAGGTGGGAGGGGGAGGGAGGGCCAAGGCAAAATGTAACTAATTACATCTTGGCGTGTTAGATCATAAATCACATAATTATGGTGGGAGCAAGCACATCCCGCCAAACAGACAAAGAACAGACCACACAAATTCTTATCTCATTACAGTTTAATTAAGAATTATGTTAGAGCATCATCTTTTTAATTATCACAGACCCCCCAGAAGATTTCAAATCTCTCTCCCACCCCCCACCCCCATTTTTTAAAATACATTTTAAAGGCACAGAGCAAGGAAAAGCTACACTTCGCAAGATGGTCACTAAATGCATTTTGCAGTTTGCTCTGGGGGCGGGGGAGACTTTAATGAAATCAGCCCTCCCTACACAATTTTTCTTTATTTATTTTTTTTAAAAAAAAAACCACGGATAAAGTGAACTTTCCAAAAAAGCAACATTTGTCTTCCGTCAGCTAATAATCTTCCAGGCAGATGGTGGTTTGGATTTGGGAGACGGGGGGGGGGGGGGGCAGAGCAGAGGGAGGAAGGAGGAGGAGGAGGAGAGACTTCACACTTCTGTGATTAGAGGACAAGCCAGAATTCCCTGGGCCAAGTTTCCAGGAGACAGTGAATTAGGGTTCCTAGCCCTCTAGGACTGACCCAAAGCCCTCCAGGTTTGCCTGGCCCCCTCCAGGGGGCAGCTGGAGGGCCTCAATCTCCAGGGGGGCAGACAAATTACAGTATAGAGACTCGAGGTGGGGGACTTTCCTCCTCTACTCCCTTTCTCCCAATTAACTTCCATCTCCAGGGCCTGCTCCAGGGTCTCCCTGCAATGACATCTCCAGGGATTGCCCCCAAAGACTCTGGTTTGGGCCCTGAAATCTCTGGGTCTGGGATGCTCCTAGCCTGGAAACCCCTACAGTGAATTAAGGTCACTCCATGAGCACTCCAAGACCTCCAAGACTGTATTTTACAAAACCAGTGTGGTGTAGTTGCTAGTGCACCATATGAGGACTGGGGAGGTAGGAATGCAAAAAAACAATTAAGTGGTCCTCAATTGCACAGATTTTCCCATCTACAGGGAAGGAGGCCTAGTCATCAACTGTGTTGCATGGAAAAGGGCCCAGATTCAATCTTTGTTCTCTCCAGGCAGGGCTAGGAAAGAGAGACCCCCGACTAAACCCTGGAGAGCCTCACCCTTCAAATGGTGATGGACTCCAACTTCCACAAGTCCCGGGACAGCAGAGACAATGGTTAGTTATAGACCAATATCTGGAGAGCACCATGTTAGCTGTCTCTACTCAGTACACCAGTGTGGAAGCAATGATTCTTCAACATCAACTTCGTTGGACTGGCCATGTTGTGCGGATGCCTGATGATCGTCTTCCAAAGCAACTACTCTATTCCGAACTTAAAAATGGAAAGCGTAATGCTGGTGGTCAACAAAAGAGGTTTAAAGACTCTCTCAAGGCAGATCTTAAAAAAAAAAAAGTAGTATAAACATGTCCACAGTGGGGACATTGGTTTCTGGGCGGGAGTTGATCCCAGTGAAGGTTTGCCAATCTTTCCTTCTTCTTAGCGCATTTCTCCCTTTTGTCCTGAGTTTGAGCGTCTTCAAAGCCCATGACATCTTTGGTAATGGCTGTTCTCCAATTGGAGCGCTCGCAGGCCAGTGTTTCCCAGTTGTTGGTGTTTATACTACACTTTTTAAGATTTCCTTGAGTCTTTAAACCTCTTTTGTTGACCACCAGCATTACACTTTCCATTTTTAAGTTCGGAATAGAGGAGTTGCTTTGGAAGACGATAATCAGGGCACCCGCACAACATGGCCAGTCCAACGAAGTTGATGCTGAAGAATCATTGCTTCCCCACTGGTGATCTTTGCTTCTTCCAGTACACTGGCGTTAGTTCACCTGTCTTCCCAAGTGATGTGTAAATTTTTTCAGAGACACCGTTGATGGAATTGATTTCTTTAGAGAGGGGTGAAACTGATGAAACAATCCATTATCACAACTGGAAGCCTAGAAGTTCTATTAGCAGGGCTCTTTGGCACTTCCACCGTGGCATGAAGGAGATGAAATTCCTCACCACCTTTGCAGAGTTCTCTTTCCAGTTGATTTCTAGGGGAATCTTGCCTCACAGGCATTTGACCCAGCGAGGGAGGAGGCCTCATTGTCAGAGCACCAGCTTCTTGTCTTCAAGGCTCCCAGTTCAACCCCTGGAAACTCCAGGTAAGGTTGGGAAAGAAATCCTGGAGAGTCAGCAGAGGCAAAACTGAGGCACACGGACTTGGTGGCCCTTGCTTCTCTCAGAACCATGAGAATTAGAACCTAGCTTTATTTGAAGTGGGGTGCGGGTGGCGCTGTGGGTTAAACCACAGAGCCTAGGGCTTGCCGATCAGAAGGTTGGCGGTTCGAATCCCCGCGACGGGGTGAGCTCCCGTTGCTCGGTCCCAGCTCCTGCCAACCTAGCAGTTCGAAAGCACACCAGCGCAAGTAGATAAATAGGTACCGCTCCGGCGGGAAGGTAAACGGCGTTTCCGTGTGCTGCTATGGTTCGCCAGAAGCGGCTTAGTCATGCTGGCCACATGACCCGGAAGCTGTACGCTGGCTCCCTCGGCCAATAAAGCGAGATGAGCACCGCAACCCCAGAGTCGGCCACAACTGGACCTAATGGTCAGGGGTCCCTTTACCTTTACCTTTACTTATTTGAAGTACAGTGGTACCTCGGGTTAAGTACTTAATTTGTTCCGGAGGTCCGTACTTAACCTGAAACTGTTCTTAACCTGAAGCACCACTTTAGCTAATGGGGCCTCCTGCTGCCGCTGCAGCACGATTTCTGTTCTCATCCTGAAGCCAAGTTCTGAAGCCGAGGTAATATTTCAGGGTTAGTGGAGTCTGTAACCTGAAGCCTCTGTAACCTGAGGTACCACTGGAAAGGGAGTTGCAGCTCAGCAGCAGGGTCCAGAAGGACCAGTCTCTGGTATCTCTTTGTAGGGCTGGAAGCCCTGGAGGGCGGCTGCCACTCAGGGTTGGCAACCCTGAGGTAAACTGGGCTGATGACCCGAGTCATCGTACAGGCAACTTCCTCTGTTCCCAACCCTCTGCCGCCTTCTGCCAGCCGAATAAAATATTCAGCTGCAGTAGATAGCAGCGAGACCAGACGCTCCACGCCTCATTGGCTGCCAAAATTTTTCAGATTAAGTCAACATCTGAAGAGGAAAATCCCAGAAGTGACTGTATTCATCCCCCCCCCCCTTTCCTTCCCTGGATAAAATCTCGAGGGAAATGAAATAAAGCCTGTACTTTATCTCTCTCCCTCAACCTGAGGGATTGTTTACAACCAAATGCAGGCTTTATGTCGAAAGATTCTGGTTTGCCTGTTGAGGCGGATGCTTTGGGAATTTCGTTTCCTTAATTCTTTGGGGTTTGCCCCATTCCCCGTTAAATGATGAAGGAATTGCTCTTCCACACAGAGGTCAAAGGATTGATTTGAGCAGCTATTGGGATCATGACCAGCCAGGACCTTAAGGAGAAGCCACTTGCCCCTCCACAAACCACAGCACTACAAGCAGTGGGTTTCAGGACCCTCTGGGTCACGGCCTGATCCAAGACGGGTCAAAACAGAAGCACTACCAGCATGCAGATCTATGGCAAAATGAGTCCCCAAGTGCATGTCTGGGGGACCGGGGTGGGCAGGTGTGGGGGATTCCCTGGTCCTGAATGTGCCCCTGAACTGTGCCCCTGAAGGACCAGGTGCGCAGGGAGTCATTCTGGACTCACAGCAGTCCATGGATGCGCAAGTTAATTCTGTGTCCAGGGCAGCTGTCTATCAGCTCCATCTGGTACGCAGGATGAGACCCTTTCTGCCTGATCCTTGTTTTGCCAAAGTGGGACATGATCTGGTTATCTCTCACTTGGACTACTGCAATGCGCTCTATGTGGGTTACCTTTGAAGGTGACCCAGAAACTACAACTAATCCAGAATGCGGCAGCTAGACTGGTGATTGGCAGTGGCTGCTGAGACCATATAACACCGGTCCTGAAACACCTACATTGGCTCCGTTATGTTTCCGAGCACAATTAAGTGTTGGTGCTGACCTTTAAAGCCCTGAATAGCCTCTGCCCAGTACACCTGAAGGAGCGTCTCCATCTCCATCGTTCTGCCCGGACACTGAGGTCCAGCACTGAGGGCCTTCTGGCGGTTCCATCCCTGCGAGAAGTGAGGTTACAGGGAAACAGGCAGGGGGCCTTCTCGGTGGTGGCACCCACCCTGTGGAACGCCCTCCCATCAGATGTCAAGGAAATAAACAACTATCTGACTTTTAGAAGACATCTGAAGGCAGCCCTGTTTAGGGAAGCTTTTAATGTTTGATGTTTTATCATGTTTTTAATATTCTGTTGGGAGCTGGGGAAACCCAGCCAGATAGGCGGGGTATTAATAATAATAATAATAATAATAATAATAATAATAATAATAATAATAAT
>JAXCMG010000041.1:1682520-1699393 GCA_034642415.1 Podarcis siculus
ATAATAATAATAATAATAATAATAATAATAATAATAATAATAATAATTTATTAGTGCTGGGTCTGAAAAGAGTAACAGAATCATAGAGCGAACTTCAAGGGCCCAGGGAGTGCCAACACGAACATTACAGTTGGAAGAAACCATGAGTGTCACCCAACCCAACCCAAAAGGAATCTTTTGCCCAACATGACAAATAACATAAGAACAGCTTGCAGGATCAAGTCCAGCATCCTGTTCTCACAGTGGCCAACCAGCAGCTTGCAGTAAATCCACAAGCAGGACCCAAGCACAAGAGCCACTCTCCCTTCCTGGGAGGCATCAAGGCTCATTACTGTAGCCGAGCCTGAAGGGATAGCCTAGTCCCCATAGATTCAATTGTCATCTTCTCTTTCGCAAATTTTCCCAATCCTCTTTTAAGTTGGTGGCCATCACTGCCTCTTGTGGGAAGGAGTTCCATAGTTAAATTTGACACAGTTTAAGGCATACCACTATTCCTATTTCACAGGAAAGCACACAACTCGGGTGTCAAAAGGTGCACCTCTGGCCCTCGTGCCCTGCTTGAAGGCTTCCCAGAGGCATCTAGCTGGCCACAAAATGGTGGGCAAGACAAGGACTGCATCTGATTTAGCAGGGCTCTTCTTGTGTTTTTAGCCCAGAATCTAGGAGTACTGGACTCCCCCATCATCATTAGGAGTTCACGTAGCCTGCATGACTAAGCCACTTCTGGCACAATGGAACACCGTAACAGAAACCAAAGCATATGGAAATGCCATTTGCCTCCCCACCACAATGGTACCTATTTATCTACTTGCCCTGGTGTGTTTTCGAACTGCTAGGTTGGCAGGAGCTGGGACTGAGCAACGGGAGCTCACCCCGTCGCAGGGATTCAAACCGCCAACCTTCTGATCAGAAAGCCCAAGAGGCTCAGGGGTTTAGACCACAGTGCCACCCACTCCCTATTCCATTACATTGGGTTGTTTCCAATGCTGATTATACTCACAGAGGACATACAATGAAATTTACAGATATAAGTTAGCAAATGCACATTAATTTCAATGACTCACATCTTCCTCACCTGGTGAATTTCTGCTTGCCAGAAGAATGGTAAATCCAGAAGCTGTACAGTGATGCACCACTGTGGGGAGCAAGTCCCACAGCAGAGGGGCTGCCACAGAGAAGGCCCTCTCCCTCTGGGCCAGCCACTGAGAGCAGAGGTATTGCCAATAAGGTCCCCTCTGTTGATCTCATCACCCAAAATGGTCTGTAGCGGAAAAGGTGGCATTTCAGACATTGGGGGCCTGGGTTGTTAAGGAGTTTAAACCCTGAAGTGAGCACCTAGAATTGGGCCCACAAACAAACTGGTAACCAGTGCAGCTGTTTCAAATCAGGGTTTATTGTAGGATCTAAATGGAACCCCAGCCAGCAATCCAGCTGCTGCAGTTTGAGCCAATTGAAGTTTCTAAGTTGCCTTTAAGGACTCAGCTACAGAAACTAGGCAGGCTCCAAGCTTACTTACTTCTCGCAAAGGCGTTTTCAAGTCTTCCCCAATGCAGTAGTGATCCAGAAAGTAAGTCTCCTGTCAATAAGTTTCCAGTGGACCTAAAGTTTTTCAAGAATGCCAGGAAGATGGATTTGCTGCTTTATTTACAGGTCAGTTCATGATGTCTGCACACACCAGTTAAGAGAGGTATACCCAGTGACCATACTGAGAGGTAGGGGCGCGGGTGGCACTGTGGTCTAAACCACTGAGCCTCTTGGGCTTGCCGATCAGAAGGTCGGCATTCAAATCCTCACAACGGGGTGAGCTCCCGTTACTCTGTCCCAGCTCCTGCCAACCTAGCAGTTCGGAAGCACGCCAGGGCAAGTAGATAAATAGGTACCACTGTGGTGGGAAGATAAACGGCGTTTCCGTGCACTCTGGTTTCCGTCACGGTGTTCCGTTGCGCCAGAAGCAGTTTAGTTCGGCTGGCCACACAACCCGGAAAGCTGTCTTTGGACAAACACCGGAAAGCAAGATGAGCGCTGCAACCCCATAGTCGCCTTTGACTGGACTTAACCGTCCAGTGGTCCTTTACCTTTTTTACCTATCTGGCAGGTGTAGCTACGTATTAAGTGGGCACCCTGATCTGCTGTGAAGGAACATTAAAGTGAGTAGACAGCCTTAAAAGTTATCATCCTTGGCTCAGTCATACCTCTCTTCAAGTCACACACAGGAAAAAAGGGGGCGTTGAAACAAAAAACACCCAACACACCTTTTAAATTCAAGTGGCTATACCAACAAAAGGAGATTAGTAGCTTTCTGCCTCAGTTAATTACCCAAGAAATATCAGCCCTGCCAGGCAGGCAAAGCAAAACAGAGATAAATCCACGCCAGAGCTGGGTGCTGCTTCATCTTTTTAAAGGCAATTAACTCTTAGTTATTAGCTTTTAATTAGGGAATAATAATGACACCATTAATACAGTTTATTAGACTTGTCACTAGGCAGCTGTTCCAAACAGATTTTGTTATCAGATCCTGGCAGATTTTTGACTGTTGGTGCTTCCTTTAATTTATACGTTATCTGATTGAATTTGGTTGGGGGTGTGGGCGAAGGGGCGGGCAGGCAAGAGTCTGTGTGCGTTTGTGTGTGAAAGGGAGCAGGCTTTGGGGGGTCTGCAGTCAGGGGAGGACCACGGCTCTGGCGGGGGGGGGGGGACTGCGTCACATGCAATAGGTCACAGTTCAATCTGAAGAATCCCAAGTTCAAAAGGGTCAGAAAGGAGGTGAGATCCTTTGCGCATTTCTCTCCCCAAGCGCGAAAACACAGTCATTCTCAGGCTCCCCATCCCGAAACACAACAGCAGTGGCTCTTACCTGCGAGTCAGGGAGAGCTCTTCATTCAGGCTGATAGCGGAAAAAGGTTCAGCAGCAAGGTCAAGATTGCAAGGTCCATGAGCAAGGAAAGAAGTTCGCAACTGGAAGTACGAAGACGTTCCAACATGTGACACTCACCGTCCTGCCAAGCTTTTAAAGATGGAGTGATGAGCTCATGAAATTCTCTCCCGCCCACACGGGTCTGTCATGCAAGTGAACGCACATTAGTTCATTTGAGCAGGTGGGACGCAGGTGGTGCTGTGGGTTAAAACACAGAGCCTAGGACTTGCCGATCAGAAGGTCGGTGGTTCGAATCCCCACAATGGGGTGAGCTCCTGTTGCTCGGTCCCTGCTCCTGCCAACATAGCAGTTCGAAAGCACGTCAAAGTGCAAGTAGATAAATAGGTACCTCTCTGGCGGGAAGGTAAACGGCGTTTCCGTGTGTTGCTCTGGTTCACCAGAAGCAGCTTAGTCCTGCTGGCCACATGACCCGGAAGCTGTACGCCGGCTCCCTCGGCCAGTAAAGCAAGATGAGCGCCACAACCCCAGAGTCGGCCACGACTGGACCTTTACCTTTACCTTTACCCTGATCCTACCTATAAAGGAGGCACCTGGTTTTCAGCAACAAGACAGTGTTTGGCCCCCTCTGCATTCAACTCCAGCTCTTCCTCTATAGCCTGCCCCTCTCTGGCTGGTCAAAGTCCTCCCCACTCCCTAATGAGGCTCCAAGGGGACAACCTCCCATCTCTACCCCTGTGTGCCACCTTCCAACCCGCCCCCTTCTTTCACCTTCCTCCTCCAAATGGGGATTCCAAGCTATGCCCAATCATTAAACCCTACTGGATCACGCCAATGGTCCATCATAGTCCAGCATCTTGTTCTCAGCACATAGCAGAACAGATGCCTGTGGGGAACCCGCAAGCAGAGCCCTCCTCTCCTGTGGTCTATAATCATAGAATAGCAGAGTGGGAAGGGACCTCAAAACACATCTAGTCCAACTGCCTGCAATGCAGGACTCAGCTAAAGCATCCATGACGGATGTCCGGTCAACCTCTGCTTAAAAACCTTCAAGGGAGGAGAGTCCACCACCTCCCAAGGGAGTCCATTCCACTGTCAAACGGCTCTTACTGCCAGAAAGTTCTTCCTGACGTTTAATCAGAACCTTCTTTCTTGTAAGTTGAATCTGTTGGTTCAAGTCCTACCCTCCAGAGCAGGAGAAGACCAGCTTTCACATCTTCCTTGTGACAGCCCTTGAGCTATTAGAAGATGGCTTTCATATCTCCTTCTTTTCCAGGCTAAACATACCCAGCTCACTCAACCATTCCGCATAAGGCTTGGTTTCCAGACCCTTGATAGTCCTGGTCCCCCTCCTCTGCACATCTTCCAGCTTGTCAATATCCTTCTTAAATTGTGGCTCCCAGAACTGGACACAGGACTCCAGGTGTGGTCTAAACAAGGCAGAATGTGAAGGTAAAGGGACCCCTGACCATTAGGTCCAGTCGTGACCGACTCTGGGGTTGCGGCGCTCATCTCGCTTTATTGGCCGAGGGAGCCGGAGTACAGCTTCCGGGTCATGTGGCCAGCATGGCTAAGCCGCTTCTGGCAAACCAGAGCAGCGCATGGAAATGCCGTTTACCTTCCTGCCAGAGTGGTACCTATTTATCTACTTGCACTTTTGTGCTTTCGAACTGCTAGATGGGCAGGAGCAGGGACCGAGCAATGGGAGCTCACCCTGTCACGGGGATTCGAACTGCCAACCTTCTGATTGGCAAGTCCTAGGCTCTGTGGTTTAACCCACAGTGCCACCCACGTCCCAAGGCAGAATAGAGCGGTACTATTAATTCCCTTGATGCAGCCCAGAGTAGCATTAGCTCACTTTTGCTGCTGCATCACACTCTTGATTCCACTAAGGCTGCTAGATCACATGTACTACCAGAAAGCCATGTGTCTCCAGCAACAGGCATTTAGAACTGTTACTGCCTTGAATGGAGGCAGAGAGCAGCCCTCCTGGCTAGCTCTTA
This sequence comes from Podarcis siculus, assembly GCA_034642415.1. Lineage (NCBI taxonomy): Eukaryota > Metazoa > Chordata > Lepidosauria > Squamata > Lacertidae > Podarcis > Podarcis siculus. The sequence continues at coordinate 1,687,396 of JAXCMG010000041.1, forward strand.
CAAACCGGTTAGATGAGTGGAAGGGCTATAATGCAAGAGAGAACCCTAAATGACATTGCAGAGTTCGCACACAGCTGAGAAGCTGATGGTGTATTGAATATTTGCTGTATGGGCACTCTTTGTCCTTAAATCACCACAATGAAGCTCTCTGAATATGAAAAATCAGAGTGCTGTTGGGTAGTAAAGAAGGGCAGGGCTTTTTTCAGCTGGAACTCATCAGAACTCAGTTTGGGCACCTCTCAGGTGGGAGTCACTGCCATTATAAGAGAACAAGGTTTTGGGCTCTCAAAACCTCTGAAAGAGGGTGTGGCTAGTAGTGAAATCCTCTCCTTGGGAGCAGAGGTGACGATTCCCTGGGTGCCCGAGCACCCACAAAATTCCCCATGGAGGGCCTGGGCCTCCACAAATTTCAGTGCCAGGGCCATGCACGCTACATGGCACCCACGCCCCCCGGGCACCCATGGTTGCAGGGCCAAGTTGGCACTCCTGCTTGGGAGTGAGGATAGAAGAAGAAGAAGAGTTTGGATTCGATATCCCGCTTTTCACTCCCTTTAAGGAGTCTCAAAGGGGCTCACAATCTTCTTTCCCTTCCTCCCCCACAACAAACACTCTGTGAGGTGAGTGGGGCTGAGAGACTTCAGAGAAGTGTGACTGGCCCAAGGTCACCCAGCAGCTGCAGGTGGAGGAGCGGAGACGCGAACCCGGTTCCCCAGATTACAAGACTACCGCTCTGAACCACTACACCACACTGGCTCTCAGATATTCCCCAGGAGATCCAAGGCTGTTGACAATCCCGCCGAGATGGGGAGCTAAGAGACCACCTCTCTTAGCACTTCCCCCCCAGTACCTGGAAGGTCTGCAGTGGAGACAGATCAGCTCATGACGGGGCTGCCTGATGCCCCCCCTACCCGCAAGGCAGCACCCAATTCCCAGATCTGGGCCCCCTCCTTCCCTCTGCCACAACTGCACCCTCACCTGTGCTGCTGCCATGATGCTGGCAGCGGGGAGAGCTCTGGCAGTAGCCCAGCAGTTGGGGTGACAGGGTTGGACCTGCCCCCCATGGCTTCACTTTGCCTCATTGGGGGGCTGCTCCTGGTTCAGGATTACACCATCCCTTTTCCTTTCTTTTTGGTTTATTTGTTTTCCAGAACAGCAATTGATGTCCCCGTGGTATCAATGAACAAAAGAAAACTGATTTTGTTTTTAGATCGGAGCGTATTGAAATAAGCAAACGACCTTCTCTTTGCTACCTACAAGAAGGGGGGGGGGCAGAGGCAAGGTTTCCCCCTCCCCATTCTCTCTCTCTTTTAAAGAGATGCCTTGAGTAAGTTGTTAGCAGCAATCCAGCGATAACCATGTCATTCTCTTGCCAGGGGATTAATTTCTGATTTTACCGCTGCTCTTTATCACACAGACAGCTCTGAAAGGCACAAATTTTCCACCCCACAATGGGCCTGTCACAATGACAATTATATTTAATAGCGGGTGGCTTTCGTTCTCCCTTTTAGGGGCTTCCGATTATGGCAGTAAATAGACGTGTTTTAGGAGGAGCTGCGGCGTGACAAGGTGTGCAGACAGGCTGGCAATGATGCCCCACTACCACCCAGACCTGTGGGGAATACAACACCTTGGCAAGAGGTGTTACATCTAAGAGATTTTGTGTGTCTCCCTCCCCTCTCCCCCCAAAAGATAAGGGGAAAATGCAAAGATGACTTTAGAAAGCAGTGTAAGGGGTTGGTTAAGGGTAGTGGGGAGAATTGGCAAGTCCACCTAGCCACTTGCTGTCCGTATTTAGGGCTAACACCGACCTCCCTTTGGAGAGTTGTTGTACCGTGTATTAAGATGATGTACATTATCACTATGAGGATTTGTGCACCTGCTTTAAATATATGTTTTTTTCACCTGAGAAAAGGGTGTGGGGACAGGTCCTCTTGCCCTCTGCTGACACAACACAGTATCACAAGGAAGCCAGACTGCGCAAGGCTTGGCACAGCTCCCAGAGAAACGAGTGACACACAACCTGACAATATCACACGAGCCCACAGTAAAGGTAAAGGACCCCTGGACAGTTAAGTCCAGTCAAAGGGGATTATGGGGTTGCGACGCTCATCTCGCTTCCAGGCTGAGGGAGCCGGTGTTTGCCCGCAGACAGCTTTCCGGGTCATGTGGCCAGCATGACTAAACCACTTCTGGCGCAACGGGACACTGTGATGGAAACCAGAGTGCATGGAAACACCCTTTACCTTCCGACCGCAGGGATACCTATTTATCTACTTGCACTGGCATGCTTTCGAACTGCTATGTTGGCAGGAGCTGGGACAGAGCATCAGGAGCTGACTCCGTCGTGGGGATACAAAGAGCTGACCTTCTGATCGGCAACCCAAGAGGCTCAGTGGTTTAGACTACAGCGCCACCCGCGTCCCATGTTAGGCCCAGGGTGCCTTATAGAGAGTTGGGTCCATTTAAGCGCAGTATTGCCTATACTGACTAGCGGTGACTCTCCAGGGTTTCAGGCAGAAGACATTCCCAGCCCTGCCTAGAGATGCTGCCTGAGCCTTCTGAGCCCAGGGCTTAACTGAGTGTTTGTCATCCTCCTAGCAGGGTGCAGATGATGGCAGGCAACATAGAGAATTTATGCAGGGCAAGCTTGGTTTGGCACACTGTGGAGTGGTCAAGCAGCCTTATGTTGTGCCCTCTGCCTTCTCCGAGAGGAGCAGAGAATTTCGACAGGTGGCTGGATGGAGTCATCAACTCCGAACCCTGAGGTCTGAAGAGATCCTCCCAAGTTTGGAAAATGCCCCACCCCCCCGAGGAGAACAATGCTTTCAGGAGTCTCCCCGCCAAAAACTTCCAAGGGCCAGAGGACTCAGGGGTCATGGTTGGAGGAGACAAGAGATATCCCACAGCTAGGATATGTGGCACAGCCATATTACTCAGGCCAGTCTCAAGAGGGACATCACAGCAGCCGGAAAGGGAAAGCAAACATGAGCAAGAAGGTTGGGATACTTTCCCAGTGGGAACAGGCTCCTAAACTGGTGGCTTTTCAGTTTAGAAGTGACTAAGGAGGAGTGTGATGAGAATTATGATGATGCACAGGTAAGGCAACGTGGAGGGGGCAGACGCATTTCTTCCTCCTTTGCTGTGCTAGAATTCGGGGACCGTCCAAGAAAAACGATAAGTGGGGTATTCAGGGCAGACAAATGGGACTAAGGACACATTCCACTGTTGCAAGATGTGGAGATGGCCAACAGTTCAGATGGCTTCCAATGGGGCTTGGACACATCCAGGCAGGTGCATCAACTAGGGTTTGATGGCTATTTCTAACCTTCAGTTTCAGAAGCCACGATGCCTCTCCTCCACTTTGGCCTTAGACTAGAAGATAGTTGGGTTTGGAGCAACAAAACACAAAATTTTGGAGAGAAATATTCCCTCTTCAGGGAGGGGACAACTCTGGGCCATCCCACACCACCCCCAAGGAAATCCCTGAGTTTCCCATCATTAATTATAGAGGGGGAAGGGGGGAACTAAAACAAAATCAAGATTGTTTTAAGAGTAAGCAAGCCCCGATAGATAGCTAGAGATGTATCACACACAGACCACTTGCAAATATGAATTCAGTGGAGGGGAGGGTTGGCAAGGAAGTGAGGGGGATTTGCTAGTGCTTCCTCCTGGGGAGGCCCTTTCCCCAAAGAGATCACAAAAACATTCCAAAACTGGTAAGTGTATTAGAAAAAGAAGAAGTGGGGTGGATGGGGGATAAAACAGAAACAACAACCAACAAAAAAGAAAAGATGTTCTACAAAAGCCAGGTTCACGGCATGAGCAGAAACAAAGGTCACCATCTGAATATTTGGGGGGGAGGGCAGAGGAGAACAACATTTTTGTTTCCTTTTTTGTACAATTTAAATATACACAATAAATACAGCAATGGTGATATTTCAGTCAGCATTTATCCATACAGTGGACCCCACCATGCCCCCTTCTCTTGCAACCAACCCGTCCTGAACAAATGCACCACTCCCCTCCCAGGGATTATCAAGAAAATAAAGAGGCAGCTCCATTCAGGCCCCCCCCCCAATACTGACTTGAACTATGCCAACCCAGTAACCAACACAAATTGTTTGGTTTTTTAAAAATGTCCTTTATACAAGCAGTACTACGCTTTATGCCATTTTCTTCTTCCAAGGAGGGAACCTCTGCACACATGGGTGGGTTTGAAATAAGTGTGTGTGTGTGTTGGGGTGAGACAGGGGAACACAACACAGAGGAAAGTTTCAGCTGCATTCTGATTCTCCACGGCAAGGAAGCTTAGAAACTGCTTGCTAAGATCCTGTTTGTCAGTTAAGTTTTGGGTTTGATTCCCCGCCCCCCCCCCCGGGAGGCAGAGGGTGTGGGGAGGGGAAAAAAAAGGAAACGATGTCAGTGAGATGAAAGCTGGTGGGCATCCAAGCTCACCGTTACCTGTCTCTCTCTTCCCCTTCGCTAACCCGGCAGACAATCTTATTGGCACCCATCAGTGAGGAAGGGTAAAAAGCAGGGTCCATTATGGAATGCATCCTGTAGAAAAACATTGCCCCTCCCTATCGGGACAAGCTCCAGGAGGAATCTTCCATTTAAATACTTCCTTTTCTTCTTTGCTTAAGCCATGTGACATGGATGCACACACAGGGGGTGGGAGGGGACGAGGCCTGCCACGTAAAAGACACAGAATGCCATGTTTGCCAGCACTAACGGAACCTGCGTGGAAATTCTAACATGGCGGGCTCTCCGCCTTGTGCATAAAGGCAAGTCAGGGTGAGGGATGACCCCCCCCCACCTCCCACATATGGAGTGAACATCTGCAAAGGCTAATATAGCTGGAAACTTTTAACAGGGCCCCCAACTTGCTTGTCTTGGTTCCTCAAACCTCCAAGAAATTCAAAGCCTTTGTCTCAGGAAAGGGTGTTTCCAGAAGCGGAAAACGCCATGGGAAGAAGCCCTCTCCCAGACCCACAACCAAGGAAGAGCTTCTCGGAAAACGGTGAAGTGAGGGCAAAATTATTTTTGGTACAGATCATACTTGGGACCATTTGAAGCATGTGGCAAACCCTGTATGCAGAGTACAGGCTAACCTCTTCTCCCTGCCCTCCCCAACCCCCCCCAAAAAAGGGTTGATTTGGGCAGCCATCAAGTTGCCGGAACTGAGCAAAAGCAAGCTGTCACCAGTTCAGGCTGACCCAAGACATGCTGTCGTGTCTCGCTCCTGCTAAACGACCCTTGCAGCTCGTAACTTCGTCTGCACGGGGAATCGGGACCACCCCCAACCCCACCCACTCGCCCGCCCAATGTAGTAACAGTTCATTCGACTACCTCTTTCCATCACCTGCCAAAGAACAGCCAATTGACTTATGCCTCATAACTGAAACCCCTTGCTTACGCAATGCCAGGGAAATAATATGCAACCTTCCCAAACGTCCAACACAAAATTCCCCAGTGGGGGTGATTGAACAGGCAACCTAGTGACTTTTATGAAAGCGTTAAACACTGAATTCTGTCCGGTAGCAGTTCTGTTGTGATGCTCTCATTTATTATAAAACATTTCGGCTAAAGGAAAACTTTCTTTGTTCAACACAAACATTACCCCAACATATTTTCTCCCCTTAAAAGAGGCGTTTCAATAAAACCTGCCCTCCCTCCAATGAAACCAGGCATCAACTCTTTTTCTTTCTTTTTAAAAGAAAATCAGAATGGGGGGTGGGGGGAGTTCATTTGTTTTAAAGCCATCTTCGGGGGGGGGAGTAGAAACACTTCACTTTTTCATTACATTGCTGCTGCTTGTATTGTTTTTAAAATGCAATTGCTTTTTTCTTCCTTTTTTATAGAAAGTGTGTGTGTGTGTGTGTGTGTGTGTGTGTGTGTGTGTGTGACACACATAAACTGCTAATTCCAAAAAGGCGGCTTCAGTAGTCAGGGAAATAGCACCTTTTCAAGAAATACAGGAAAGAAGAAAAAAATATATTGAGAGAGTAAGGGAGGAAAAAAACAGATTTGAAAACTGGAGTGAACGCTCCTCCAGGTTTTTAACCACTGAAAACAAACAAAAAACAAACAAAGAATCAAAGGTTCAGCTGCACAAAGCTCCACTGACACATATTCTTCCAAAGTTTCTGTGCGGAAGGTTAACGGCCCCCCCCCCCAAGGTTTTTTTCTACTCAAAAGTTCGTCAAAAGGAAGAACAGAGGTAGGCCAGAGCAGGACGAGCTCCTCTGAAGTCCACACCAAGAACAGAATAAAATAATTAATTTGCAAGTTATTGCACAAAAGGCTGGGTCTCCCACGCCACAGTTCTCTAGTTAAATTACTTTCCGCAGGGATGTGAAAAAGGATGTTTTAAAAAGTTGCGTCTTTTTTTTTTTTTTTAGAAAAAAAATTAAATCAACTGTTCCTCTGGGTTTAGAACATAGTGCTGCTCTGTGCTCCTGGCTGGAAGGGTGTCTGCAGCAGGGTCTCCATGATGGCGAAGTAGTTGGGGCTGGGGCCAGGGTCTTCGGGGCTCTTGGTGTTGCCCACCCGAGGGCGCTTGGCTGCTTTCAAGTCGTCTCCCGGGACGGCGTCTTCCTGAGGCGCCCCAGTGCTGAGCGACTAGAAGGGCAACAGGAGAACGACAGGTGTGAGAGGAAGGCAGAAGGCACACAGGCAGAGAGAACTCAAGCACCCTTTCAGACGAGAGGGGACCACATTTCACAAAAGCCACTGCTTTGCTGGCAGGAGACCCTCAGACCAACGCTCTTGAATTAATCCTGAGGTGGACAATTGGTGAAAGCATCTCCTCGTGGACCCAAGCTTCACTTTATGAGATTTCTGAATGAATACAACACCATTTATTGATCACTCGGTTTCTCCAAGGGGTGAGTAGAGTCACAAATATGGGGTTGTAATTATAATAACAATAATAAGAAGAAGAAGAATGCCACATTCACACCACATAATACTGATGATGATGATGATGATGATGATAATAGCAGCAGCAGCAATCGTGATATACAACAAATTATATAACATGATATATCAACAACAACAAATTATTTTATATTTTGTTGGAAGCTGCCCAGAGTGGCTGGGGCACTATAAATTATTTTTCCTCGGGTGCCAAAATGCCTCAGGCTGCCCCTAGCCAACAGGTAACCGATTTAGCAAAGTCAGTACAGTGGTACCTTGGGTTAAGAACTTAATTCATTCTGGAGGTCTGTTCTTAACCTGAAACTGTTCTTAACCTGAAGCACCACTTTAGCTAATGGGGCCTCGTGCTGCTGCGTGCAGCAATTTCTGTTCTCATCCTGAAGCAAAGGTCTTAACCCCAGGTACTATTTCTGGGTTAGCGGAGGCTGTAACCTGAAGCGTATGTAACCCGAGGTACCACTGTAACTAGAAAGGAGACATGACCTGTCTCCACTGCAGCAACAACTGTCCTGGAAAACAATTCAAAGCAGCAGCAGCAGCTTTGTAAAACGTAGCCCTGAGATACCTACCAAGCGTGATTTTACTCTCTTGGGAAGCTCCTCTTCCAGGGTGTAGATATTGCCTCTTGTGACCATCAGCTGAGAGCCATCCTCAAACTCTACCTACAGAAGGGAATGAGAGTGGCCATCAGACAACCTGACCTCCAGCTTACATTTCGCAACCTCCGTGGGACCAGACAACCATCCTTCCTTCTAAACCTAACCAAGGCTATGTAGCCCCAGAAAACGGGTTCTCATTCTGTTCACTGTTTGGTTGTATGCACTATTCCTCTTAAGCGATGCGTTTCTAATTGGGAAATGATGTCGCCATGAATCAAGACGGCTCCAATTTACAGGGCATAACCCTCTCAGCTTTGCTTTCCCTGTTTAAATCCACCAGCTGGAGCAAAGACAGGGCTTGCTTGCTAACACACGGTTCTCCCCAGAACATGGAGGAGCAGCACACTCGTCAGGAAACATCACTCCAGGGAAGTCACCACTCCATCTCTGAATTCCAGAAGCAAGTCCATTTCCCTGCTAGAAAAAGTATCTGGCGTGGAAGGCCAAGGCAAAGGTACTGCTGGGCTCTTACCTGAAAGATCTGGCTGATCTGGGCAGCAATAAACTTGGCTTGGTAAGTGATGCCATCCGTCAGCTGCAGCTGGACCACCTCTCCCTCAGCGGGTGGCCCCATCTTGAGGCAGTCTCTGCTCTGAGAGGCAAGTCAGGGAAGAAAGTCAGAGGGACTGTGGGAGGGAGAGGAGCACGCAGAAATGGCTGGCACCATAACACGTTCAACTAAGGAAGTCTGGGAAGGGGCTGGATCAGACAAGCACCCACAGACACGTTTTACAGGATTTTCAAGCACAAATAATAAGATAAGGCTATAAATCAGCCTTTCTCAACCTGTGGGTCCCCAGATGTTGTTGGACTACAACTCCCATCACCCCTCGCTAACAAGGCCACAGCTCAGGGATGATGGGAGTTGTAGTCCAACAACATCTGGGGACCCACAGGTTCTGAACCGCTGCTTTAAAGGCTACCAGACATGATCTCTACATACATCCAGTATGTAGAGGCAGTAAGCCCATGACTACAAGGGGGAGAGTTGATGCTTGTGCAGATCTTGCTTGCTGGCTTCTCATGGGCCTCTGACTAGCCATGTGTGAGAACAGGATGCAGTGCTAGATGGACCTTTAGTATGACCCAGCTTGGTTTTTTTAAAAATAATTGCATACACAAAATATAGGATACAAGGGGCTGCCATCCCTGCTCGCCAACCCCGCATACCTGCCAACTCCATTGCCAACCCTTCTCCCACACCTGGGCCAATCCCTCCTCTCTTGACATCCCGCTCCCTCCTCGCCTACCCCATTCGTCCCCACCTGAAGCACCTCTCCACTGAAGCAATGTTTAACAGAAGGGAGGAGGGTCTTCAGAAAGCCGTTTGCCAAACCACACTCTGAAATGCCCACCGCCCTACTTTAAACAGCTCGCTACCACTTTCCGCCGTTTGCTTGCCTGCCGTTCTGTCATCATGCTGGAAGTGGCCACACAAACTGCAGCACGATTACGGCTTTACAGTTTTAATATATAGCAAGAGAGAATACACACACCTCTAACAATTTTAATCTCTCATTTATCTAACAGGCCCCCATTTATGAGAGAAGTAGAAAAGGCCCTATATAAGCCGATGTACAGTCGTACCTTGGAAGTCGAACGGAATCTGTTCCAGAAGTCCGTTCAACTTCCAAAATGTTCGAAAACCAAAGCGTGGCTTCTGAATGGCTGCAGGAAGCTCCGAAAATCATTTGAAAACCAAGCAGTCGCTTCTGGGTTTCAATCGTTCAGTGGCCGATTTGTTCAGGCGCCAAGGCATTCGAGATCCAAGGTACGACTGTATATAATAAATAAACTGAACCATCTTTTATCACAAACTTCTTGATCTCGTAAATACACATATCTTGCAAGTTTTACCAGCGAACCTTGTGAAGCCACTCTTCCTCGGATGGTACAACAGAAGCAATTAAAAAAAAAAATCTGCCATTCATAAATTCCATACTAGATCTAGATCTTCAGCTCAAACTATCTTTTCTGTTTTGTTTTTTTAAATCTAACTCAAGAAGACAGAATTCTTATTTTAGCAATAATAGAAACAAGACTCATGGGCTTGTAAGCAGAAAAGTAGTACACACCCTCCAGAATGGCAAAGAGACCTATAGAACATTTTTCCACCTGAAACCTAGGCTAACTTACAATAATGTTCTCTGGGTAAATGTTGTCGCTGTAGGAGCCATCCTCGAAATTGACTTCGTAGAAGGTTTGCGTTGTCACGCCAATCACTTTGCACCGGTAGTAGAGACCGTTCCGGTTCTTTGTAATCACCGTCTGGGCCAGCGATACCTCCCTTGAAAATGGAATCTACGAACGGCAGATTAAAAACAGCAACGAGATTAGGCTTCTTTAAAACGAGAGAGAGGAGTGAAGGAAGAGAGATAAACCACTGAGGAGACCTACCATGTGGCTGGCCGCTTTGTGTTTGAAGCAGGTGATGGACACAGCATAAGGCCAATCATCTGGCTCGATTGGCACCCCTGCTGCGTGGGCGCAGGTGACGTGGAAAGAGGTGGAACAGTGCTCATGAGAGCACTGGATGCAGGCGCCTGACACTTTCTTCATCCACCTCCGGCAGTAGACACATTTCTGGGGAAGGAATAAAGGTTGGTGTTACTGCACGGCAGAGCTACCCATCACCACGGACATTTCTGGCAATTCTAACTGGACTTCTTATGCTTGTGCCTCCACCTGCAGCTTGGCCCACGTGCTCGAATCTCTTGGAACTATTTGCTTTGCAGATGAAACTGCTGTTAGGGTGCAGGCTAGGCCACATTTCACACCAGCCATGAAGTAAACCTATGAGAGGCCCTGCTCTTTCATCCCCCCTTTGCGATCAAGTATTATATAGCTGGGTTTACTGGAAGGGTGATGCTTGTCCTCTGTCTTCATCCATGAATTGCCAGCCCAGAGGCAGATACGTACACATGGGGTTGGGCAAGACTTTGAGCAGTTATTGTGTCAACAAGAAACCCGTTTAATTTATTTGTTTAAATCCACATATCTGAGGGGGACTGAATTCAGAACTCGACTTCAATTGTTTTATGTGAATGTTGTTTTATGTAAAATCCGTTGTATACTATCCAAATCTGTTCTATTTCAAGCCTGTCGTTTTATGGGCCGTCTCTGCATTGTAATGCCAGAATTGACGTACTGTTGCTTTAGGTTTCTTTACATTGTATGCAACAATTGTGATGTGAAACACCTGTGGTCAACTTTGTATGTTCTATGCGTTTGTGTTGTAAACATCAGCAGCTACATTATCCAGTGAGCACTGAATCCACTAGTATGATCTTCACTAGTATGCATATTTCATTGATAATTATTCGATATTGTCAGGGAACTGCCATCAGTGTCGGAGGGAGAGAGCGGGCTCCAGAGGGAGTCCAGAGAGCGTCCCGGGATGGGGAGAGGCAGCCCATCTTCTGGGGAAGAGAATCAGCGTAGCACCAGTGGAGAAGGGGGGCAGATGGGGGAATCGGCGAGGCGGTCCCACGACGCCTTGCCGGGGACCAGCGGGGAGAGTAAGGGTCCTCCGCTGCCCACACCCTCCTTGCGCAGAAGGCTTCCGCGCAGGGAGAGTAGGAGGAGACTAGGCGTCAAAGAGCTTCTTTGCTGGAAGAAGTTCAAGAAACGCCCACTGACGGATTCTGCCAGCGATTGAGACAGCCACGGGTGAGTGGCTGTCCGGACAGAAAAGGTTCACTCAGGCAACCCAGCCAAGTGTTGGCACCGATTTACGCACAAGCAACCCCTAGAACCATTACAGATATGTACCTCTTTATATATTTTGTTCTACTGTATATCTTACATACAGGTTGCTCAGTTTTGTTGTCATTCATTGCTTGCTATTCCATTTCTAGCTGATGAAGACTTTATTCCGAAACAGTTTTACTATTCCAGATGCACTGTCCTTTTGAGACTTTGGAGAGACGTCTTCCTTTGAGATTTGTGTGAGACGTCTTCCTTTGAGAGAAAGTTTGGAGTTCCTCGCTATTCATTGGTTGTTTGAACCTTTGTTTGACTCTGATACATATAACAACATGCAGTTACTTGTATATTTTGTGAGATGTGTTGTATGATATATACATTATTCTGAAGTGGCTTATTTGTGTATTTTGAATGACATCATACTGATTATATATTTACTAACAGTTATTAGCCAGTGTGTTGCGTTTGCAATTTTGCAGTCTGAGCTGAGAAAAGCTGAAGATTCCCTTCAGGTGCCATTATAGGGCATGTCATATATCAGCACTTGTCCTAATCAGGGAGGGATTGGGGTATTGGCAATTTAGTAATGAGATTTCATTGGTATTGACTAGCTGACTTGATCGCACACTTCACAACAGGCCCCCACACCCTGGCATTTTGTGTTTGTTTTCAACACTGAAGTATCAAAATGTGCA
>JAXCMG010000041.1:1699403-1732754 GCA_034642415.1 Podarcis siculus
ATGATTCCATCACGCCTGTCATTCTCAAACATCTGACCACTGGCTGTCACTATGGAATCTGAACAGACCTTGCACAGTGATAGAAAGGCAGAGATTATTAAGAACAACTACATCACTACATCTCAAGTTGCGGCAAAGGCTGGCTCAGGGGCAAACGAAGGCCGGGCGGTGCAAAACCCAAAGGTCCAGCCCACCTCCTCTTTTCTGAAATGCAATAAGCGGTGCCACCTTTCAGTGCTGACAGAGACAACTGGAATGGCTTCCAGTGTAGATCCGATTGAAGCTGAAATGAGCCAGCACTGGGAAGGGCCTTTCTTCCAGGAACTGTCTCCACATGTCTACCCTGGAAGGTGTGGGCTGTGCAGGGAATTCTGGGGTGCATTCAAGGGTGCAACAGCTGGGTCAGCACAGGCCAAGACCACGTGCTAGAAGGTATCTAACACTATCTCAAAAACGATTGCAAACAACTAAATGGCATTATAAGGACTAATCTAAAAACAAGGACTTAAAAGGTTAATTTAAAAGAAAACTAGAGAGTAACCAAGTAATAATAATAATAATAATAATAATTTTCTTATTTATACCCTGCCCATCTGGATGGGTTTCCCCAGCCACTATGGGCGGCTCCCAACATAATATTAAAAACATGATTAAACATCAAACATTAAAAACTTCCCTAAACAGGGCTGCCTTCAGATGTCTTCTAAAAGTCAGATAGTTGTTTATTTCCTTGACATCTGAAGGGAGGGTGTTCCACAGGGCAGGCGCCACTACCAAGAAGGTGTAAAGTGGGAGATGCAGTTTTGGAAATGACTTTACACGAAACCACGAAGGGGGGGGGGTCACATTGAGTATGTACTGATTTTGATGCAATTATTGTTAAATGTGTGTGTGCGGTACCTAAAACATAGTAAGAAAAAAGGTAAAGGTTCCCTGGACGGTTAAGTCCAGTCGGAAATAGACTATGGGGTACAGCGCTCATCTCGTTTCAGGCCGAGGGAGCCAGTGTTTGTCCACAGACAGCTTCCTGGGTCATGTGGCCAGCATGACTAAACCGCTTCTGGCGCAATGGGACACTGCTGTGCAAGGCAGAGTGCACAGAAATTCCGCTTACCTTCCTGCCATAGTGGTACCTATTTATCTACTCGCAGTGTTATTTATGCTTTTGAGCTGCTAGGTTGGACAAACCAACAGGAGCTCACCCCATCGTGCAGATTTGAACTGCCAATCATTACAATCAGCAACCCCAAGAGGCTCAGTGGTTTAGACCACAGCGCCACCTATGTCACACTGGGTAGGGAAATACGGATAACGGGGAACAAACTGTTTGCCAGGACCAGACTCCTTGTTCTCTGAAAGACTAGGGCAGCTCTTGGGAGTGCCACAACGTGTTACCCCTAGAATGGCCAGACACTGTACTGTAGCTTTTCTAGGTGCATCCAGACCAGAGGAGCCAGTAGAGGCCTGGCTACTGCTCCAAAGCTCAGTTCCTCAGTCTGAGAAACTTGCAAGTGAGACACGCTGCTAAAATAGATACCTTCACCTCCACTCCTGCAGCCCCACCATCTTCCCACTATGGAAAATGTCTACTAACTCGCACTGCGCGCCTCTGGATCCCTGCCTGTTGAACTCAGCAACCCTACTATTTGGACCATGTCACTTGCCTTGACCCCAGGAGCTCTTTTCCAGGAGTGAGCTTGCCTGCTTTTCTTCTCATTGAGAAAAACTTCTGGGGTTCCCTGAAACACCGTTTGAAACTTGCTGATCTAGAACCACCCACTCATCCACATACCGCCTCTCATCATCGCCTCCGGTCACTCAACCCACGCAACTCAAAACCAATTTTCTAGCAAATTAAGTTAACAACACAGCAAAGCAGGGGAAGGAGGGGACTCACTCTGCCATAAATGCGTCCTGACAAGTCAGACAAGGAGGAAGAGGCTGAGCATCTCCCATAGCCATTATCAGTCTCGCAAGATAAAATGTTACCAGGGAAGAAGCAGCAGAAATCTTTTAAAGGTATGAGCTGAAGGGAGCAAAGGAGAAACCATGCGCCTACAAACATACAAAATAAAGCCACGTTGAAAAATCGTATCATCGCCACCATCATCGCTAAGAGTAAGAAATGGCCTGTCTGCCTCATGATGGAAGCTACATTTCATGTATTCCACAGAGAAGATGACAGCTAATTATTCCGAATCTGTGTGCCGTAAATAATTTACAGATGCGGGCCCCGCAAAGCCCCATTAATCAGGAGCCACACAAATGGTGTTGTTGATAAACCAAGCGGCACATTGCACTTATGACAAAGGAGAGCTTGGCCTTGATACCCGACATGTGTGGCGGGGCCACAGCTCAGGTCCCTCCCCCCTAAAGGAAGGACCCCCTCCACCGCCCAGCTAACAAAATTTGTGAATCAAACAGAAATAGCAAGGTGAAGACAGCTGTCTTCCTTCACTGTGCCATATCAGCATTTATTAAAGGTAAAGGTAAAGGTACCCCTGCCCGTACGGGCCAGTCTTGACAGACTCTAGGGTTGTGCGCTCATCTCACTCTAGAGGCTGGGAGCCAGCGCTGTCCGCAGACACTTCCGGGTCACGTGGCCAGCATGACAAGCTGCATCTGGCGAGCCAGCGCAGCACACGGAAACGCCGTTTACCTTCCCGCCGGAGCGGTCCCTATTTATCTACTTGCACCCGGGGGTGCTTTCGAACTGCTAGGTTGGCAGGCGCTGGGACCGAGCGACGGGAGCGCACCCCGCTGCAGGGATTCGAACCATTACACACCATCAAAATCAAATATCAGTCAAGGGGTCAGCAACTAGAAACTCTGGGGCCAAATCTGGTCCCCCAGCGCTAAGAACAGTGATGAGGTCAATAGAACCTTGGCAGCAGGCTGTGTGTGTGTGTATATCTTATCAAAGTGGCCCTTTGGAATCACAGAACTGAAGAGTTGGAAGGGACCCCATGTGCTACCTAGTCCAACCCTCTGCAATGCAGGAAACTCAGCTAAAGCATCTGCGACAGATGGCCATCCAACCTCTGCTTAAAATCCCCCAAGGAAGGAGAGGGAAGAACAGCTGCTAATCATATGCCAAATTCTACACTCCTGGTAACAACACGCACAATGTAACAGGCTGTTTTGACTATGTAACTTCTATTTCAAACACAATTCAACCTATAATATCTCACAAAGTGTAATTGCACATCATGCAAACAGAACATATCAAGAGAAATAAAAGCCCAATGAATGGTCAGGAGATAAAGTCCATTCAGTTCCTAAATCGGCATACCGGCAATAAGCACAATATGGTATGCTTATCTTACGATGTTCCACATATCGCTGCTTTGAGGATGTAGATATCGGATCACTTGAAGGTATGGCACAGGGTGAATGCAGAAGCACGGGGTTTGTGGACATACCCTACCCTGCCCTGTCCTGCCCTTAGCAGTTACAACTGAGCCCAAGCTGCAGTGTTGAGAGTTTGAGCAGGGGGACCAGGCCTCATCTCCTTGTTCAGCTATGGAGTCTTTGGGTAGACCTGGGCAAATTCTCTAGCTTTCAGCCTTTGTTCTGGAAACAATAGGCCTAGTCCCAGGTGACACCGCATGGAGGGAAGACAGAAAACCTGTCTTTTCTAAACTCAAGATAGCTGTCTGCTTAAGCCTTTATTATCACAGTATGCTCTTCCTGCCCTCTCCCCAATTCTTTGTTCTGCCACATAAGATCCCAAGCCTCATTGACCTTTACATCATCATCTGCTCCTTCTTCGAAGCAAGACCCAGCTCACGGAACTTTTTCCCCTGAAGCAGCTAAACAGTTGTGCCTGAGTGTTTCCTTAAAAGACCTCCTGTCACTGCATGGTGAAATGTGCAAAGGAGAACAAGCAGAGGATTTGGGTGCTTGGCTTCCAGCTTTTAAGCTAGTTAACTGCGGCAGGGGGCTCATTTCTGCAAGATGTCTTGCCTGATTCGCTTTCCCACTGAGACTAATTCAAGCCCGGTCTATTTAACCCACTCAAGATTTCATTGCAAAAAAAGGGGGGGAAAGCTATTTCTCTCTTTATGGCACGAGGAGCTGCACAATCTGAACAAGAACTCAAATACTAGGCTAGATTACTGCAATGCATTATACATGGGGCTGCCTGTAAAGGAAACTTCAGCCGCTGCAGAATTCATTGGCCAAGTTGCTCACCGGGGCAAGACGGTTTGAGCGTATAATGCCAATCCTGTCCTGACTTCACTGGCTGCCAATCAGTTTCCAGGCCGAATTGAAAGTGCTGGTTTTGACCTATATAACTTTAAATGGCTCAGGACTGCAATACCTTCAGGACTGCCTCTCCCCATATGAACCAACCTGGACCCGGCAATCATCATCAGAGGCCTTCTTCATGTGCCTTAATCTGTTCTCCAAGACAGACAGAGATATTCCCAGACCCTGATAAGAGCCCTTTAATGGAGGACTGAACAAGGGACCTTCTAGAGGCAAAGTATGTGCTCTACTATTAAGC
Organism: Podarcis siculus; assembly: GCA_034642415.1. NCBI lineage: Eukaryota > Metazoa > Chordata > Lepidosauria > Squamata > Lacertidae > Podarcis > Podarcis siculus. The sequence goes on from JAXCMG010000041.1 coordinate 1,703,914, forward strand.
TAAGGATTCTTTCAACAGATTCTTGCAGCAATGTGGAGGACTGTGCCTCTTCATTTCTGTTTGCTGCAGTTCAGCACAGCTCCTTATGTGGAGTGCCGTAGTTAGACTCAATACCATGATTTGCCCTTCAGATCTGCTCATCCCACCACCCAAGGAAGGAAGGGATTCTTGGGAGCAACTGGAAACTCTCCCAATTTGTGTTTATGTGTGTATGCGCGTGTTTGCATTTTAAGGCTCTAGATTCTAAAACTTGCATATGGGCCAGTGCATGCGGTTCCTGAAACAACAAGGGCTAGTGACATGGTTCATGCAAAATAAAATAAAATAAAAAGGCAGAAACTCCAGACCAAACGCGTTCTGTGAAACTGCTATTCAAAACAGCAAGGAAATGCAGAGCAGACAAAGGGATGGGACAAGCCGTAAAGCCTCATGGCAGCTGCAGAGGACTTAACAGATTTCTCTGGGGAGGCCCATTAAGCAGTACAAGCAAGTCCCATGTAAAAAAAGGATTTTTAATTTGCTGTTACAAGCGTGGGTAATGAAGAGGACGGCGAGCTGGAAATGTCAGGTTATCCATAAAGGAGCTAGCTCCACACAATTTATCGCTTGTGTATCAATTCAGAGCCGTCACTCTGGCCTGAATAATGAATGCATTTTACCTCCACAGCATGAACCAAAGCCCCCTTTGTAGGGGGAGGGAGAAACTCAACAGCATAACAGAGCCTCTCCTAACCTCCAAGCCAAAGCTCTCAGCAGGCGAACACCCTGCGTCACTTTTCAAGTTAGGTCCCTCCTTTTTCCTACCCATTTTGATGGGTCCTTACCAGTTTCCACCTTTGTTCCAAAACGGCAGTGATGTCTACAGGGTGGCGCTCAATGACATTGAGGAAGCGGGCTTCGGGGACAGCGATTGCACAGATTACATGGACCCACCTGCAAAACGACAAAGATGAAAATAATAATAATGAAAAGCTACTCTATTCATGGTCCACGGAGCACATGGCCCACAGGCTAGCAGTTGCTGGTCCCTGGCAGAAAGCTAACTGGCAGCAATGAAACTGGACTAAGCAACTCTCCGGTTATCTAGGAGCACTTATTACAGAAGCAACAATTCTGGCACACCTCACAATAGAAAGGGTGTGTGTTGTGCCTCAGCCTGTCTCACTTTAGAACTCACTAGCTGAATGCCTGCAACATTTATTTCTCAAAGTTTTGGGAGAAGTCTCCCAACTCCCAGCCTCAGCCTGCGCGGCCAACACTCAGGGAAGACGAGAATTATCATTCAAGAACATACGGAGGGCCACAGCTCCCCCAGCCTAGTTTTGGAGAATGGCCCTTTCCCCTGCTTGACCCCTCCCCGTCGTCCCTGGGGAAGGAAGAAAATGGCCCTGCCACTGCTAAGCCACAGCGCCACTAACTTAAAAATAAAAATGCAAAACAGAAATATTAAACAGAAAGCTTAGCTGCAAAATCTCCCTGAAGAGTTAAAAAGGCATGGGGGGGGGGGGGCGCCTCACACAGATTAAGGTAGCCTTAACCACCCAAGAGACTTTGCAAATGAAAATAATAAATCCAAGTCCACTTAGAAAGGTAGCCATAGCAATGGGATTTTGAGGATCTTCTTGTTATAAACTTATAAAATCCTGGTGGATTGTGAGGCATGCAAATAATATATTTATTTTTTTATTCTATATACCTTCCATCTGTGGTCCTTTGAAGGGCTCCTCCCCTGAGATTACAAAGACAGCAATCCTACAGGCACAATATTGAAGAAGAAAGAAGGTTAGCAATTAAAGAAGAAAAAAAGACATTTCAAGGAAGAGTCCAAACGTTTTCATATTAGGGACATGTCTATTGATGTAGCATCTGGGAAATCTTTTAAAACAAAACAAGCAAGCTGTATGTTTATAGCCCACATGGTTATGAAGTTAAATTGGGACGTGCACATTATAGCCTTGCCCCAATGTCCTTTTGGCCACCTCCAAAAAGGCTTGACTTACCGCTAGCAACGCATTGGCTGAGCACCGGGAACAGGTCCAGCCTTCATTCACTATGTCAGGATGTATCCCATAGCAACCTGTGACAAATAGAAAAGCATCAGGTTGAAATAAATAGAAAGCCAACACTAAAAATCCAGGCGCATATTTCACATTTTGGCTCTTCGAGGAGCAGAATTGATGCCATGGGAATAATGCAGGAAACCATCTTAGTAAAACCAGAGGCTCAGAGAGAGGAAGGGAAAACCATCTTGTGCACAGAGCTCAGCTAATGAATTATCCGCATGCCTAGCTCACTCATTTCTGGTGCTCAGAACAAGATATGAATAACAGACCTAATAAAAACAGACAAAAGATGAATACTATGCCTTTTCTCCTCCCTACCATCCCCTCTAAATGCTAGCCCAAATAAAAAAAAACATTTCACAATGCTTTTGCAAGAAGCTCAAAAGCTAGGGCATTGGCCCTCCCTCGAGATAGGAGAGTTCCGCAGCTGAGAAGCAGCCACCATTGGTGCTCTACGCACATCTCTACACTTCAGATGGACAGAAAAGAAATTTACAAGGGCATTTCATATTTAATATATAAAAGAGGAGGCAGGCCCTTCGACCCTGTGCACACAATGAGTTAAAACACCCGCTTTACACCAGGGGTGGGGAATCCAGTGCAGGGGTGTAGGAAGGTGGGGGCGGCCCATCCTGGGTGTCATCTCCGAGGGGGGTGTCAAAAAAGGACACCGCGGGGGGGGGGCTCGCTCCGCCGCCGTGCATGGCACATTGCCCCCCCAACCCGTGCAGCTCGCCCCGGGTGCACGGCATGGCCACAGCTCCGGGCGTCCATGCGGCTAACTCTGCCACTGATCCAGTGTTCCTTCAGCCTCAGTCTCCATGGCTAACAGACAAGTCTGCATGGCTTTCGGATGCTGCTGGTTCCCCACTCTGGTGCTACATGATTTAACTCTAGGAGAAGGGCCAAAGCAAAGTGAAAGGCTCCAAGTAAGGCACGGCCACTCTCTCTCTTTCAACAGGATATTTGGGTGAGGCACTTTAATGCTTTATTTCTACAATCTCGGTGGTGGGGGGAGAATAAACCTTCAGGTAATGCTGAAGCCTTTTGAGTTACATAAAAGGCAGCTACTTAACAGAGGCAGATATAATCCCCATAAGGGAAAGGATGGGGCAGTGGTTAAGTCAATAATGCAAAGCCCATAGTCTCCTTGAAGTCTCTCTCTCTCTCTCTCTCTCTCTCTCTCTCTCTCTCTCTCACACACACACACACACACACACCCCAGGGCAGGGGAGCCAGAAGATTTAATCTAGACCTTGTGAAAAAGAAAGACCTCGGTTGTCACACCTTCAGAAAGCTGATCAGGAAAGCAAAATGGAAACTGTTGTCTTTAATTAAAATATTTATGGAGTCCAACAGAGCTGTGTGAAGAGACTGTGAAATTTCAACATCGATTTCTTGCTTCAAGAGAGCACAGAAAAATATGCTTCTGTATTTGGGGAGAGGATGGAAGAATAGGTCTTTTGGAAGAGCAGATGCATTTTTTGAAAGATGCAAACTAAAAACAAAATGCAAACAGAGGGAGAGAGACAATAAGGAAGTATTGATTGTGCGGGGCGGGGGGGGGGAGTGTCTGCAACAACCACAGTGTGGTTTTCAAGCTCTGCTTCTTGAAAGGTATGGGGAAAAAGAGCCTGGCTAGATTAGATGGATTGTGACCATTCTTGAACATTTCAAAGTTTGACAAATAACTGCATTTTATATACTGAGTTCAGATATCTCTTATGGAACTAGTAAAACCGGTGAAACCTGCAACTAAATGCTGTGGTGCAAAGTGCTCCTGTTCTGAGTTATGGCAAGGCAGCCATATCTCCTTCCCATACAGTCCCTTCTGGAGAGCCATGGACTGGTATAGAATACATCTCTTATGACCCTGGTGGGGTGTGTACGGATGCAGGGACTGTATATACTGAGGATTCATGGGGAGGGAGCACAGGAGCACAGGAGGAATCAACCTTGATAACCTGATCCAAAAATCCACACATACACCCCACACTCACACACGTAAACAAATCTCACTACAGCCAACCAAAGACAACCAACCACACCCTTGGCCATCCCCAACCTCTCTCACCACCAAGGAAATATAACAAGCAAAATAGTAAGGGAACGCAGACAAGTGATCCTGACACAAAACCCCACACATACACTAAGTAGAAAAATAGAAGCATTCTCACCCCACTCGCCATTTCACCCTCAACCTCTTTCCTTCCCAACCGAATACTGCATGCAACACTAACGTCTCACAACGAAGGAAACTGATCGCAGAAAACACAACTTGAAAAAAGAGACAATGCACATATTTTTGAAAACTAAGAAATCTTTAATAAAAAAAGAGATGTTTCAGAAACTTTCTGTCAGGGAACTGACATCAGAGCGAGAGGCGGAGGCAGGGCTCCCGAGCGATGCCGGAGAGGGGACCAGCAAGGGGGAAGGAATTCCGCGTAACACCAATAGAGAAGAGAGGGAGATAGGGGAATTGGAGACAGGGCTCCCAGACCCTTCACCCGAATCTAGTGGAGAGAGCGCTGGCACGCCCCTGCCTTCCCCTTACTTGCGCAGACGCGTTCCGCGCAGGGAACATAGGAGGAGACTGGGGGTCAAACAGCTTTTATGCTGGAAGAGGTTCAGGAAACGCCCAGTTACGGATTCTGCAAGTGACTAACAAGTCACGGAGCGCGAGCTCTAACCCTAAGCATGGTGGAGCAAGCAATCTAACTAAACCGAAGGCAATTTACGCACAAGTAACCCCATATAACCATTACACTTTCCCTTGTCCTTCCTAGACCTTCTCTGCCTTCCAAATTAACCATTCTGCTCAGGCTGGAAGCTTTGCAGGAGGCTGGCCTATAATGGATGTGTCAGAGGGGGGGGGGGGGAAAGACCCAATAAAATAATGGACTCTCCTCTAATAGTACTGTCTTGCCAGGAGCCCAATCTATAAACAGAAAACATCAGAGGGGAGGCTTGAGCATCTGTAACAATTTTTTTTAAAAATGCCCTTTGGTTTATGGCAGGTGACATTCCCAACCCTTGCTTGGGGTGAGGCAGAGAGGCTTGGACCTGGCTTCTTTTTCTCTTGGGGGTTTGCTTTCAAATGGGAACTGCAGCTGCTTCCTATTGCTCAAATATTTTGCTTTGGCATCTTTGTTGGAAGATGCCCTCAAGGTTTCTTGCGAAGGACTGTTTGCATATATACTTATAAGCACCAGAGCCTGTTCCTCACAAGGGTTATAGAAGGATAAGCCAGAGAGGAAGAAATCCATACCCAGCAGGTGGAGGGCACCCTGGGAAAGACGCCAGAAGCCCCACTCTGATAACTTTCGCAAAAGAATACATGAGAAAGGTGTCTATGTGGTACACCCACCCCTTCCCTCCTCATTTAATACTATCCGTAAAATTAAAAACCCTTAAGCGTCTGCTCGTGTCTGAAGACACTCCTTAAAGGCATTCCGTTCTCCCCAAACTCACATCTCCATTCTCTTCCCACTTGCCCAATAAGAGCCCAGAAGGGAAGGGGAAGCAGACCAATGGCAACTTCAGGACTAACATCTTAATGAGGAACAAATTTTATTCGGCCACAGCTCTGGGGCAGGGGCAGATGCCCTCCATGAGGTCCCAGGTCCATGAGTGGGAAACAAAGAGCGAGAGAGAAAAGTGGGCCAAAAGGCAAAATGTCCAACTCACGCAAAACAATCCTGCAGGACTGAAAAGTTTGCGTCCTGCTGTTTAAACACAAACTGGCCAAAACATGGATAGCTATCCCCAAAGATGTCACAGAGTCTGTGTTCTACTTGTGATTCAAGGAACAGGCACATTCATGGATTGTCTGGAGGTTTTTGGAGGATGGATGGTGGCTAACAGGTTGAGGTTGGATCCTGACAAAAGTATTGTTTTGAGATGGACAGGGGTTGAGCTGGTGTGGGGGGGGACCCCTGGTTCTGAATGAGGTAATTGTGCCCCTGAAGGACCAGGTGTGAAGCCTGGGAGTCATTTTGAACCGATAGCTGTCCATGGAGCTGTGTCCAGGGCAGCTGTCTACCACCTCCATCTGGTACGCAGGCTGAGACACCACCTGCCCACAGACTGTCTCGCCAGAGTGGTGCATGCTCTGGTTATCTCCCGCTTGGACTACTGCAATGAGCTCTACGTGGGGCTACCTTTGAAGGTGACCCGGAAACTACAACTAATCCAGAATGTGGCAGCTAGACTGGTGACTGGCAGTGGCTGCTGAGACCACATAACACCGGACCTGACCTACACTGAAGACCTACACTGGCTCACAGTACGTTTCCGAGCACAATTCAAAGTGTTGGTGCTTATCTTTAAAGCCCTAAATGGCCTTGGCCCAGTATACCTGAAGGAGCGTCTCCACCCTAATCATTCAGCTCGGACACTGAGGTCCATCTCCAAGGGCCTTCTGGCAGTTCCCTCACTGCAATAAGTGAGGTTACAGGGAACCAGGCAGAGGGCCTTCTCAGCAGTGGCGCCTGCCCTGTGGGACACCCTCCCATCAGATGTCAAGGAAATAAACTACTATCTGACTTTTAGAAGACATCTGAAGGCAACCCTATATCGGAATTTTTTTAATGTTTAATGCTTTACAGTTTTTTAGGTGGTGTAAGCTGCCCAGAGTAACTGGGGAAACCCAATCAGATGGGCGGGGTATTAATAATAATAATAATAATAATAATAATAATAATAATAATAATAATAGAAGATTCAAGTCTCAGTAGTCATGAGGCTCCCAAAGAACATGAAACAGTCTGTGAAATGCTGCTTGTGTTCACCGACAGCCAGCCTGAGCAGACAGGTGAGGGGCGGCTTCAAGAAATAACTGAGCCAAATTCACAGAGAAGAAACAAGGCGGCGGCATCAGGAGAAATGCTCATGGTTGACGAGCATTTAACCAGAGGTCAGAAAGATGAAGGACAATCGGTTGAAGACAAAAGAGTGACATTAAGTTACAGGATGGGAGAAGGAGCATAGCGTAAGTGGCAGAGCACTTGCTCTGCAGGCAGAAGATCACAGGGCTGGTTCCTGGCATCTCCATTTGGAAATATCAGGTAGAAAGTGCAAGCATAGAATTGTAGAGTTGAAAGGTATCCCGAGAGTCTTCTAGTCCAACCCCCTTGCATTACAGGAAACAAGACCTCTCTGTGTCTGCAAGACACAGACCTCTCTGCCAGCCACAGTAGACCAACCTGGGCTATGTGGACTATCTAAGGCAGCTTTCGATGCCTCTGTGCTTTGTGATGGTTGATGGAGGAGACAATGAAACCCAGAGAAAGGCAGTTCTAGTTCTAAGCACGCACAGACCTCCTTGGAAATCTACATCCCTCCCAGGGATGCTCTCAGGTGGCTGTTCTTACCAGGCAACCTGTGCTGCAGCAGCAACAGGTGGAGGGTGTTTTCGTCCAGTGCAATGCTGCAAGGCAGAGGGGGAAGGATCGACAGAAGTTCTGATGCCACCAAAAAGAAAGGAAGGGCTGGGCCCGAAATGCAACCCCAACAGAGAATCTCAGCGTAGACTTACTGGCATGGACCTGCAGGCAGCACTTGGCACAGGAAATCAAGGGGCTGCTTCCATCCTCTCCGATGTAGGAGTTGGAAGGGAGGGGCTCTGTGTTTTCGCCACTTGAGGTGAAGCACATCTCAGGAATCAGAGGCTTGGTCTTCTGCTCGTATTTCAGAGGTGGCTGGAGCGAGGAGCTTTCTCCAGGGGCGACTGTGGCTCTCTCTTTTTCCAACTGCAAGAAGAGGGGGGAAATACAAATTACTACTGAGTAGAGCTTGCTCATCATCCAGAGAGTCTGAAAAGCAATTAAATAGAAAAGTCAACCTCTGATGATCACATATCAAGCCCCCTTTGCTTTACAGTTCATTCCCTTTTGCCATGGAGACAATGCAACTCCATCCAACTGATTCGATTTACACGACTTATCTGTCTCATTCACCACGCAACTACTCAAAGTCCTGGGTTCAGATGTAACAGAAAGCCTGTTTCCCCCTATGTGAACAAGCTGCAGTGAGCCTCGAGTTCACATCTTCACACCTCTTCTCTTTTGCAGCTACAAGGAGATGGGAAACGCTTGATAACCATTTTAAACAAGTTCTAGTTCCCCATGCCGTCTGAACTTGGGGATCTTCAGTTTCTTTAAACTCTGGTTAGAGAGAAGTCAAGATCAAACTGTGGCCTCATGATCTGGTTTACTCACAAACTAGAGCTAGACAAACCACAGCTGAGCTCAGGTGTAAATCTCAAAGAACTGTAGACCTGGAAGGGACCCTGATGGTCATCTAGTCCAATCCCCTGCAATGCAGGAATCCTGTCCACAATTATCCCAGGGGTGGGGTGGGGGTGGGGGCCTTGAACCACCAATCTTCTAGTTGACAGCCAGACGCCCTGACCCATTGCTCCTCAGGAAGCAGTGGTTTGGCTGAATCTCCTTTATTCCAGTCACAAGGAGATGGGACAGGCAGCAAGCTAAACTGGGGCAAAAATAGCTTATTTTTCGCCCCATAGGACGCACTTTTCCCCCTCCAAAAATGAAGGGGAAATGTGAGTGCGTCCTATGGGGCGAATGCAGTCTTTCGCTGAAGCCTGGAGAGTGAGAGGGGTTGGCGCGCACCGATGCCTCTAGCTCTCCAGGCTTCAGGAAGCTATCCGCAAGCCTTGCAAGCCTGGCGGCAGTTCCCACGGGCTCACAAGGCTTGTGGGCAGCAGCCTGCCGCCCAAAGCACGGGGAGCCCTCCGGAGGGCGCCCCCTGCTTCAGGCAGGTGTCCGCAAGCCTGGCGGGAGGTCCCGCCGGGCGTGCGAGGCTTCGGGCGGCAGCCTGCAGCCCGAAGCACGGGGAGCCCTCCGGAGGGGGGGTGTCCGCAAGGCTTGGGGCTGCAGCCGCGGCTGGGGGAAATTTTTTTTTTTATTCATTTCCCCCCCAAAAAACGAGGTGCGCCCTATGGGCCGGCGCGCCCTATAGGACGAAAAATACGGTAGGTTTTATTTTCATGCAGGTCAAAGATCCACACACACCTGCACGTGCATTTGCGTACACACACAGGATGGAGCCTCAATGGTGCTCCTCTGGAGACTTCACCCGGGGCAAAAAACCCAGCTAGCGCCCCCCCCTCCCAACCTGGCTATGGCACCTGCGAAATGACACAGTGGGGAAATTCACACTGGAGGAAAACGTGGTCTCCCTTGAGATCTGAACTGAGCTGAAGTGACTCACATTGAAAAACTAAGGAAGAATACAATTTTAAAATCCTGTAAAGTTGTGTGTCAGCTTAACATGGGATTCTAACTGATGTGACATTTCTTAAACTGAGGAGTAGCCCCACCCAACGGTGCAGTCGTGGCGAAGAGGATGAAAACAGTTTATCACGACTTCTTGGTGCCAGACCTATGAAAAGCTGCAGCTGACACATCCCCCAATTTCAGTGGAACCGCTGGAAAAAATCAAGGGTTCATGGTGGCCGCAGGATGTGCTGCAGATATGGGGGAGGAGGTGGGGAGGAGGAGAAGGAAAAGGACAGGGTAGGTTTTGTAGGCGATAGATGGGCAAGGGAGGGAGGAAACATGAAATGGGGTGGGGTGGAGAAGCTGGGTGGGCAGATCCAGTAATGAGCCTTCAGGGAGGAGACAGAGGAATGAGCAATCGGGCAGGCTTAAGCAGGGGCAGTGTCTCATTAGACTTGAGGAACATCAATTCAACATTTATTTGATGCTAACTGCATGGCCAGCACTGCAAAGCATTTGATCCATCATGCTCAGAGGAAGGAGCAAAGGAGGTTCACAGGTAGGTGAAAATGCAGAAAGGGTTACACTCTGCTGTTTTCTGAAGGAGTTATGACAGAGAAGGAGGTTTTGGGGAGAGAACAGGACATTAAGAAAGGGGACATGAATTTAATGCAACATGTGTATGATCAAATCCTTGTACTGTGATCATCAATCAGGAACAACCATCATGTCTTGGCTCTCTGTGTTCCCAACTAGCCTGGAATCCTAATTTTTCCCACGCAGTGAGCTTATTCAAGATCACTTCATATGGATTAGCTAGCCCTGTTAACTACTTTGGTGGCGGGGCAGTGAAATGGGGTGGAGTCCAGGAGGGTTCTTGCCTCCATTTCAGTGCCTGCTATGCCACAACGAGGCAAGACAAAGGGAAACAGAACTTGTTTGGGGCAGCTTTTCCTTTCTGTCCTTGAGAGAAAAAAATGAATTTATTTCAAGTGAATGAGAGCAGAGAAAGGAACCACTGCTCATCCCACAAGAACACTGAAGCTATGAGTCACATCTGTTGCTATTTTCCTTTCCCCAAAGGGATCTGTATCACCCAAATGCACCAGTTGCCAAATGTCCTTTGGAAAGGGTTTTGGGGGATGGGATGGAAGAGACAGAGATTCATAAGGAGACAGACGTTCCTCCCCCACTTCCTTGCAACTGTCTCCTGCTCTTTCAGCAGGATTCCCTCTCCAGAAGGGCACCTCAAGGCTTCTGGTAGCAAAACCAGCACCGAGGGACAAAGGTTTAAACAGAGCCCAAGTCTCCTTATAAGTTCACTGCAGAGCAGGACTGTGCACTGCTAGGGAGACACAGGGGAAATCAGGAAAGTTCTCATGCCCCCACTGCGAATCTTTGGCTTTTAAATAGTGTCTACCCCATGTGGGACGCGGGTGGCGCTGTGGGTTAAACCACAGAGCCCAAGACTTGCCGATCAGAAGGTCGGCGGTTCGAATCCCCGCGACGGGGTGAGCTCCCGTTGCTCGGTCCCTGCTCCTGCCAACCTAGCAGTTCAAAAGCTCGTCAAAGTGCAAGTAGATAAATAGGTACCGCTCCGGCGGGAAGGTAAACAGCGTTTCCGTGCGCTGCTCTGGCTCGCCAGAAGCGGCTTAGTCCTGCTGGCCACATGACCCGGAAGCTGTACGCTGGCTCCCTCGGCCAATAAAGCGAGATGAGCGCCGCAACCCCAGAGTCGGTCACGACTGGATCTAATGGTGAGGAGTCCCTTTACCTTTTATCCATGTGCAAAGGGTGACCTTTGTAAGGTGGGCACAAACTAAGGCCAGCATTGGGAGAACCATCAATTCATTATGAAGAAAGTGAAGCCCCAGCAGCAAGCATGAAATTCCATGTCCCTTTACTGACTAGCACAGATATGCATTGTTTCGTCTGATTTCAAAAACTCCTACAAACAAACCCCTTCTCAGGAAAATTTAACAATTGCATGCACAATTTTGTTAAACCACCCAGAGTCTTGACTCAAAAGTTCTCAAAGCTGTCTCTCGGTAGCTGGATAAGGGTTGGTAAGAATGTCCACTGTCATCTCCTTGGTTTGGCAATAGGCCAATTCAACAAGTCCATTTTATCGTGTTGCACACTCAGCGCTACTCAATCCTAATGTGCTTGGTTCTCATGTAGAATTTCTTGCTCTAAGACAGCTTAAAAGAGCTCTGGTTGTCTTCAATCAAATAGGGTTCTTCAGTCCCAAACCAAAGTCCATAGTCTGTTGGCTGATTCAGGCTAGTTCTCTGCATCCTTCAGTTGCAGCTACATAATCTTAACTCTGTGGTAGACAAAGGTACATTTCTGCTTATAACTGCCCGAAGAAATGGATCATTTCCAAACAAAAAGAGGAACCCACCTGTTGACTTGTAATCCTTAGTGTCTCCTGCCAAATCAGCATCCGTGTAACCTACTAGTTACAGATTGCAATCTGCTGGCAGCTTAAGTTTACAATTCATGGTTCCCTTTTAGGTATCTGACAACTCTCTTCACAACAGCCCAATCCATCGGAACTCACTTTCCTATTCAGGATTCCCACTGGTGTAGTGGTTAAGAGTGGTAGACTCGTAATCTGGTGAACCGGGTTCGATTCCCCGCTCCTCCACATGCAGCTGCTGGGTGACCTTGGGCCAGTCACACTTCTCTGGGGTCTCTCAGCCCCACTCACCTCACAGAGTGTTTGTTGTGGGGGAGGAAGGGAAAGGAGAATGTTAGCCGCTTTCAGACTCCTTTGGGTAGTGATAAAGTGGGATATCAAATCCAAACTCCTCCTCATAGTCATGGTCAGGTATAAGAGTTTCCCTATTGCTGACCTGTACTGGTTGTTGTCTGGTAAGAGTTTAGATTCATTACAACTCTTTAGGAAGTCAGTAATCCTTGGTATGGTTACTGGGTTGGCTTCTTACAGATTTAGGCTGTCAAGCAATTCAATGACCACCTGCTTTTGGCTTAGAAGATAAGATCCATCTTCTTTTCTTTCAATTTGGACACCTAGGTAATAGGAAACTTTCCCAAGATTTTTCACCTTCACATCCTTGGCTAAGTGCCTCATGACTTGGAAATTGTCATGGAAATTTTTAGTTGTAATGATCAAGTTGTCCACAAATGCCAAAACGTAAGAAAATTGTCCATTTTTGCATTTGGAGTACAAACACTTGTCTGTGTGACCTCGAGTATATCCTGGCTACTGGAGCATGCTGCGCCACTTCTCATTCTATGCGTTTGCAGCCTTGTTTCATTCCATAAAGCCCTTCTGAAGCCTGCATACTAGATGAACTTCCTTTGGCTTGACGAAACATTTGGGCTGTTCTTTGAGATTCTGCTATGCAAAAATGCAGTTTTTATACGTCTCACGTCCATTTGTTTAGAAGCTAGTATGCTTAAAAGCAGGTCCGTATAGTTAAAGCTATGGTTTTCCCAGTAGTGATGTATGGAAGTGAGAGCTGGACCATAAAGAAGGCTGATCGCCGAAGAATGGATGCTTTTGAATTATGGTGTTGGAGGAGACTCTTGGGAGTCCCATGGACTGCAAGAAGATCAAACCTATCCATGTTGAAGGAAATCAGCCCTGAGGACAGGACAGATCCTGAAGCTGAGGCTCCAATACTTTGGCCACGTCATGAGAAGAGAAGACTCCCTGGAAAAGACCCTGATGTTGGGGAAGATGGAGGGCACAAGGAGAAGGGGGCGACAGAGGACGAGATGGTTGGATAGTGTTCTCGAAGCTACCAGCATGAGTTTGACTAAACTGCGGGAGGCAGTGGAAGACAGAAGTGCCTGGCGTGCTCTGGTCCAGGGGGTCACGAAGGGTCGGACATGACTAAACAACAACAACATGCTTAAAAGCAGTTTAATGGCGGTGTACCTCACCACAGGTGCGAAAGTATCATCCAAGTCCTCTCCATACATTTACGAGTAGCCTTTTGCTACAAGTCTTGCTTTGTAGTGCTCGACTTACCCTTCTGCACCCTGCCTCACCCTGAATACTCACTTGCTTCCAATTGCCTTCTTCCCAAGCAGCAGCTTGGTGAGGTTCCAGATCTTGTTCTGGTGCATCAAACTCCTCCTGTGCAGCATCCTTCCACAGGCAAGTTTCAGTGGCCAGGTGGAAGGTTCTAGGGGACATGCCAACCTTGCAATGTAGGACAGTCGTGGAGCCAGGATACCTTTGTCGGGTCTCAATTAACAACTGACCTTTGGGCTCTGCAGCCACATCTGCATCCTCATCACCCTCCTATTTAGGCATCTCGTCATCAGTCTCCATCTCATCCCTTCTGGCAGTGGTGCTACTTGGAATCGGCTCCTCTGCTTCTTCCTCCTGTTCATCATCTGTGCCAGGTGGTGCGGTAGCAGAAGGCAGATATGAACTGTTATATATCATTCAGGAAAGTATATGAGGTCCTGTGTGTCTTCCTCGGACTGCTCAGAATAATCTATTACCGCTCCTCTCTTATCAGCTCTGCTGGGCTCATCAAAATGAACCATATGTCTTGCACTGACCTTTCCTGTTCTTAAGTCCATAACTCCGTAACCAGGCAAAAACGTTCCTTTGGCTGATTGACATCCAATGCCCTTTTAAAATGTGGTGGAGTGGGGGTTATTAGGTTGTTTTTGTTTTGATTATGTATTTTGAGTTTCTATATTGTGATTTTATCCTATGAACAGCCCTGAGACCTATAGGGCGCTATAAAAATCTCCTCCTCCTCCTCTTCTTCCCAGTAAGCATGAAAATATGTTGCAGGGTTTCCACAACACCTTCATCAAATGCAGCGATAGGGGTTTATTGTTTTTGTTTAAAATTTTATTTTTCATATTCTCATTATATAAATATTTTAACAGAAAAAACTTAGGTCTTTACATAATCAATCCACATTTCTCTCCTTTCTGCAGTTACTTAGCTTACATCTTTTTGTTACTGCATATCCAGTTCAAACCTCTTTACTAATATTCCCTTTGCATTCCCTTTTAATTATTTCTTACTGCACATGTTTATGTCAATCCTGCTAATGCTCTGTTTACAACACATCTTCAAATAGTCAGTAATTTCCCCACATTCTGTTTTAAAAAGTCTCTCATCTTGGTTTCTTATTCTTCTGGTAAGTTTCACTATTTCTGCAAACTCCATCAATTTCAATTGCCAGTCTTCCTTCGTTGTAACTGTTTCCTCTTTCCATTACTGGGCATAAATCATTTTAGCAGCCATAGTAGCATACATAAATATATATTCTTCCTGCTCTTTGGGTACCTCTCCACCAATTATGCTTAAAAGAAAAGCTTCTGGGTTTTTTAAGAAAAGTGATCTTCAACCTTTTTTTCAACTCATTATAAATCATTTCCCAGAAAGCTTGTGGTACCTTACATGACCACCACATTTGGAAAAAGGTACCCCCCTTCTCTTTACATTTACAACAGGTATCGGATTCAGACTTTTTGCTAATTTACTAGGAGTCAGATACCATCTATACATCATTTTCATTTCATTTCATTTTATCGCACCACACATTGTAAATTTCAAATCGACATTCCGCAATCTTTCCCATGCTGCCAATTCAATATTGTGTCCTATATACATTGCCCAGAGGGGTTTATTGTTTTTGGCTAGATGAACCAGAGTACAATGCCACCTGAGAATGACCTTCAGAGAAGCTTCTTGAAGGTGAGATGAGATAGTTCTTAATTAAGGGTGAGGTCTTCCTAATAATAATAATAATAATAAATTTTATTTATATCCCGCCCTCCCCAGCCGAAGCCGGGCTCAGGGCGGCTAACAACAATCAAATAATCCAACATTCTAAAAACATTTCATTCTAAAAATTAATTAAAGTGGGATATTTGAGTGGGATATGCTATACCACTCAATGACATTAATTTCTTTGCATTCCCCATATTGTGTTCTGCAAGTATACTATAGATCAATGAAACCAATATACTTTGGTTTCAATATACTTTGATTCAAATATTGTGAGGGAATGAAATCCTCCCCCTCTTTCTGCTATAAGTTTTGCAAATGAGCAGCACTGGAGAAGTTGAAGCCAATTAGGATGTAGGTCTTTTAGCTTTCCCTTTAGCCTTTCTTTCATTTTTGCTTTGTCTTTGTATATTAGGTCTCGAATTCTATATATGCCCGTTTTCCCATTCTTTATATTGCCAATATTTGTCTTCTTGTATAAAGGTGGGATGGTCTAGAAAGGGAATTAACGGAGACGGTTCAGTGGCCAACATTTTCCTTTGATTTTTGTCATAACTGCTCTTTTTAGAAAAGGGTTATCAATTCCCTTTATCACCAAATCTGATAGTTTTAAGAAGGAAAGCGCTTGAAATATTGGCATGAAGGGGGGAAGTTTGATTTGGCCCCTAATCAGTGGAATTAGTGATTTAATTTGAAATGCCGCATAGCAGAATTGTAAGTTTGGCATTCCAAGTCCTCCCTTAGATCTATGTTTATACACCATGCTGGAACTAATATGCATACGTTTACCCAGCATTTTCCGTTTTCAAATTGCACACAGAAACCTTTTCTGTCCAGCGTAGACACACTAAGCATGTTGCAGTTCAACATGCAACATTCTCTCTCAATTGATTGTTTCGCTTGAAATTTAAGCTTCCTGAACTTACACTAGATACCTTTCTGGGAATATTGCAATCCATTAATGGGTTAATATTGATAATGCCTCCAAAGAAATTATTATCATAACTCGATTGCAAAGAACACCCAAATCAGTTAACCATCTATTTGATTTTGTGCCACAACTGTTTACAGTTAGATTCTTCTCTTGCAAAATACAACACTTTTTCTTTGCTCCCCTTATTTTGGTTTGCTTGCTTAAATGCAGGGGATTTTCCTGAATTCACGGCTTCAAAAAATCTGGAGATGTGTCCCTCTTTGTTGCACTTGAAGCAAACCATTTTTCTGCTTGTAGCCTTGGCTCTCCTTTGGGACACAGAGTTGAGTCACTGCGTCTTACACTGCTGGCTGAAGAGTTTGCTGTTTTCTCCACATATTCCTCTTTCGAGTGCCCAATCACATTTCCTAGCGTTAAGTTTGGCTTATAACCCATGAGAGTTGCAATTGTTTGAAATTTAGGTCCTGGTGTCCCCAGGAAATTGCAAACTTTCTGTTCCTCATCCATTTTGTATTGTGAAATTTCTAGCTTTTCAATAATTGATAGGAACACTGTCATGTGACTGTTGGTCCTTCTTGGATTCAAGCTTTAAATTAAATAAATATCTCACCCAGGCACGGCGTGAATGCTTGCTTGCTAATCAAATGCTTTTTGCAAATTTTCAATCATCTGAGCTGATATGTCACCTCTCTCTGTGAGAACCATTTGGGCACCTGAAATACCATCCAGAATGATAGACACTGCCAATTTATTCTGCTGCCCCCACTCCTCTGAGGCTCTATCCTCAATGGATTTCTCTTTCTCAATACATTCTAAAATACCTTTCATATCATATTTGGCTTCTAATCATTTTTTACACTGGATGAAATTGCTTTGTGCAAGCTTAGGTAATTTGAAGCTTTCTTCAACAACAGAATTCCTGCTATCCATTTCATTTTAGAAAAATCAAAAAAGAAACACCCCCCACAATAAAAATTTGAAAAACTGCCATAAATAGAACATTCTCAAAATCTCCAAAAGGAAAGTAAAATTATATAAACCTGTTTCCTAAAAATCCGAAACGAAAACCAAAAAGCCAAAATCCTTAAAAGGAAAATAAGTACTGTATTTTTTGCTCTATAAGACTCACTTTTCCCCTCCTAAAAAGTGAGGGGAAATGTGTGTGCGAATGCAGGCTGCGCAGCTATCCCAGAAGCCAGAACAGCAAGAGGGATTGCTGCTTTCACTGCACAGCAATCCCTCTTGCTGTTCTGGCTTCTGAGATTCAGAAATTTTTTTTCTTGTTTTCCTTCTCCAAAAACTAGGTGCGTCTTGTGGTCTGGTGCGTCTTATAGAGCGAAAAATACGGGTATATTTTTATCTTGCTGTTCTGCATTGGAAAGGAAGGGTGTGTTACTCCTCTCACAACAGAAACAAAAGCACCATGTGGCAACTAGGAAATAAAACACAAAAAAATGTTTTTCTGGTTAAAAATCACTTTTGAAAACCCAAAACTCTGCAAAATACTCTTACAACTACAGTCCTTAACTCTGTCATTTACTAACTAGCATAGATATGTATTCTTATACTTATTTGGCAGCTTCCATACTGGATGGCTGCAGTGCACTGTCCTGCACAGTACAAAATGCAGCTGCTAGAGTATTAACTGGGACCAGTCAATAGACATGCATCTTGTCTGTGTTGAGAGACCTCTGCTGGCTCCTGATCATTTTAGGAGCCCAATTCAAAGTGCCTTCAACCAGCCTTCCCCTGCATGATGATCTCCAGAAGCTGTTGGACTCCAAAACCCCATAAGCATGGCTAATGGTCAGTGATGATGGGGTCGGTAGTTAAACGACATGTCTGTGGCACCAGGCTGGGAAACGCTACACAACTTGGGACCTGTTTATCTAACAAAGTGTTTGCTTCCGCATCAAGCCAACAAGCACTGTAGTAATCTTTGGAGGCATCTGAGGTGAAGCAGGTAGCAACCTGAGAGAGGATCTTCTTTTACGTGGCTACTCGGCTTATGGAATTCTCTCTTTGGGGAGTCTTGCCTGACACCTATGTACATATCTTTTTAGCGCCAAGCAGAGATCTTTTCATTTTCCATTGCTTTTATTTCCCGAGGAGTTATAGCCACTGGTTTCATTCAACTTATTTACCCATTGTCATTTATTGGCTATTTACGATTTTTATTGTAAGCTGGTCTGTCAGTCACTGAGCTGAAGGGTGCCACAGAAAGCCAATAAATAAAATGCAAGTGTTGTCTTCCTAGATCACACTGATAGTCCATCTATTCTAGCTCCTGTTCCCAGCAGTGGCCAACCAGAGGTCTCAAGAGAGCTCACAAGAGGAACATAAAAACACTTTGTTTGCTCCCTGAATTTGGTCCCTTGAAGTGTCCAGAGGTTTTTTGGCCGGGCTGGGCTGATGTTGACCCTCATGATTGAGGAGATTTATTACAGTAGATACGCCTTTCCTCCTTGCAGCTTGCCTCCTGCAACCCATTTCCCTGCAATGTGTTATGATGTGGGAAGCGGAGGGGGGGCGGGGGCGGGGCGGGGAGCACTGGGTGCAGCTAGGACTTCCTCTTGGTTCCCATAGTTCCCACTTCAGGTGAAATGAACTTCCCAGAACACTATATGATGCAGTGGGATTCCTTGGCAGGTTATCACTGGGAAACCAATTTTACATTAACCGGAAGGTAATCAGCTGAAGGCCACTGATAATCTGGAGGTCAAGCACAGATGGCTATTGCTGCATTCCTCTCCTTTTGGTTCCCCCTGGATAACTGGTTGGTTGTTATGGAAGACAGAGCACTGGGCTAGGCTGGTCTTCTGGCTTCACCCAGCTCAATAAATGTTACAGCTGTACCACCTCCAGAGCAAAGAGTTCTGTACAGTATTTTGGCTGGCCCGTGTCCTACGTGGTCTGATTCCTAATGTACTTTTGAAACGAAAGGTAGTGATGATTAGATGCGGTGCATTTAGTAAGTGCTTAACACTTGGCTGTTGCCAAGGGGAAAAAATAGCACGCACACCCCGCCCCCACAAACAGAACTTCCCAAATCTTGAAATGCCAGCAACCGCTTCCGTTAATCAATGAAGCTTGGACTGTGCCCAGAAAACATACACAAATATTATATGTTATTTACCCTGACGATAGGGAGATTAAACCCAACATGATGGAGAAGAGAGTGTTACATTCTATCCTTCCAGTTCCTGCTCTACAAAGTGAGGCATGTGCCCCAGATGATCACTAAATTGCATCCTTCAATTCAGTTACCTGCCAATAAAAAAAACAAAGTTCTTCCACATCCTGCCATGGTTTAAAGATCAGTAGCTCTTAAATATTTTACTACCGATTGTCACCTGAAGGGCCAAGGAGATAGTGGTACTATAAATAGCTCCTCCTCTGAACAGCTGGAAGTCAGATACCTGTATGTAGGACTGACCCATAATATGGCCATCTTTAAACAACTCCCTCTAAGGTGCAGTCTGCATGTGCAGCAGAAAAAGGCACTAGAGCACTGAGGGGGTAGACAGAACAATTTCTGATTACAGGTGCATACTTTAAAAAAATTATTTTCAAACTTGCAGAAAGAAAAACTGGCAAAGCAGGAGGAAGGCTGGGCTAGAACTTGACTGGCTGCCTGATATGCTAGTTTAGCATTTGCAGTGAAATTTCACACAAAGTAAATGGTATAACACGCCTACAATACAAAGTGGAGCAGCCCATCTCAATCTGACACATGTCAAGAGCCAAGGCTGACACTGTAGATCCATATGTTTGGGGGTGCTGCTGCTTTGGCTTTAACGAGGGAGGTATCAGCAGGCTTGGGGGACCCCAAAGCCTGCCGAAGTACAACAAAGATTTAGGGGGAAATGAACCCTAAATGGGTAGCGAAATCCCCCAAGAGAGGCCACAGAATGCTCACAGGCTGTTGCTGGGGCTATGTGAACTGGAAGGGGGAAATGGGTGGGAAGGGTAATGGAATTGAGTATCCTGGGAAAGGCAGACTGCAACTTTTGGCTAATCAGAAATCAGATGACCAAGTGCCTATTAGTTTGGAAGCAAGCTGAGGTCACCCACAAATGATATTGGTGATATTATCATCATCACCACCCACCACCACCAGTTCAACTGGAGGTGAGTAATAATAAATCAAGCATACACCCATCTGCATAACTGCTGGCATGCAATGTGACCAAGAAGAAAGCTGCCATCTCAAACGTTGATATCAATAGATGAGACACCTACATACTTACTGTTCTCCACCCAAAGCTAGAAAGGTGAAGCATGCCAGAATTATGGTTCTTCCACAGGGGACTTAAGAGCTTTATAAAATCCTTACACCCCTTTCTAAAGGATTACAGGTATTTAAAGAAATTGCTTGCTGATTGAGGGGACCTTGGGGTATTGTGTGCTTGCTCCTCTACTGAAGCTGCAGAATTACCTGATTATAGGGATAAAAGAGGGTGCAGACGGCGCAGTATGGCTCAGTCGATGCTGCAACAGCATTGAATCGCCTCTCCGCAGCAAAGTTGGGTGCTTTGTTTTTCCACAGCAGGGAAAGCAAGGACTTCAAGGGCTCGGGGTCACCAACATCCTCCTCACCAGAGAATGGGAGGGTTTCTAAAGAACAAGATGAGGAGAGAGAGAGAGAGAGAGAGAGAGAGAGAGAGAGAGAGAGATCAGGGTTAGGTAGAGAGGCAGGAACAATGACTAGGGATGACCCACTTTGTAAGGCCAATCCACTCAGCCATAAAGGAGACACAATAGTGAGTCATCCAAAAAGCCAATCAATTAATGAAACAAACACACACACATTTTTTGTAAACATGTACCTACCAAATAACTGAACACTCAGTCTAAATGAACTTTAGTTTATCAAAAATATAAGCTTAGACTTCTGGACCTACTCAACCTTAATGGCTGGTTAAAATAATTGTAAAAAAAGAAAATATAAAATGAAAAGCAACCACAGTACTGCTATGGAGAAATCAGCTGGGGTTAGCTAGCCCTGGAGCAGTCCAACTCCAAACCATCCTAAAATGTCATGGAGGAGGCAGTAACTTTTCAGTGCATCCCAGAAGAAGTTCTTATCTCCTCTTTGTCAGCTGCCTCAGGATCCATGTGTGGAAGCCATTACTGGCTACAAGCTACCTCTAGAATCCAAAACCGCATGTCTCTGAATACCAGTTGCCAGACAACAAGGGGGAGAGAGGGCCACTGACTTCATGTCCTGCTTAGGAAACAGGATGCTGGGCTAGACAGGCCTTTGGTTGAATTCTGCAGGGCTATTCTAAAGTACTACTACTACTACCACCAATAATGATGATTATGATAACAACAGCTACTACTACTACTATATTATTAATATGCTTCCCATCTGATTGGGTTGCCTCAGCCACTTTGGGTGGCTTCCAACAAAATATTAAAACACAAAAACATTAAAAAACCTCCCTGTGCAGGGTTGCCTTCAGATGTCTTCTAAAAGTCAGACAGATGCCTATTTCCTGGCATCTGATGGGAGGGTGTCCCACAGGGCAGGTGCGACTACCAAGAAGGCCCTCTGCCTGGTTCCCTGTAACCTCACTTCTCACAAGGAGGGACTTGCCAGAAGGCCGTCAGAGCTGGACCTCAGTGTCCGGGCTGCTGGAGACACTCCTCCAGGTATACAGGTATAACATGCACTTGGTTAAAAAGTGAAGGAAGCAATTGGCACACTATCAGTCTGGATTGTTCGGCACAGAGTGTTGTTCCCCCAAACACTTCCATGCAGGCCTCTCATTTCCCAGCTTCCCTCCCCATGCACAGTGGTCTTGTCAATATCGGTAAGAGATGCTCAGTTCAGAAGTGCTGCCAATTCCTTGACGGGGAGCAGGAAAAGTCACAGTTTCATGTGGCCAGGCTTGACAGCTCTGTGACTCAAGCCCCTGAGAAGTACCAGTGCTTCATGACAATATCCTTCAGGTGGGAGGCGAAGCCTCCTGGCTAAGATCTGGCAAGCCAATGGGTAGAGAGGTGAAGCTATCACCAGAAACAGAAATGATACAAAGGATAAAAAAAACTGCTGCCAGCTGTCACCTGCAAACCTCTCCCCTAGACGACTGTGGAGGTGCTGTGATGCAATCAATGTTCACTCCATTCTAATTGTTCAGGGGAGAGCTGTCAGCGAATAAAATGTCGATATCTTGCACAGATTCTGTGAAGGAATGGAAAAGCTAGTTTTCTGGCTGTTAATCTATATTGTAATGCAACCAGGGACGTTGTGGTGGCAAAGTCAACGAAGCCTGATTGGCAGAGCTGTCTTCATGTCAGAGATAGGCAGGAGGGCTGCAGCCTGCCAGAGGTTCAGCTGCTTAGGATTTAAAGAGAGCTAGGGCAATTCAAACAGCCCAGGAAAAGGATAGGCCTAAGAGAAGTGGAGGGCAGGGGAATAAAATACAAGGAAGCTGGAAGGGGCTTGCAATGGGAGTAATCTAGAAGAACGAGGGAATGAAGAAAAATCCAGAGCCAGTGTGGTGTAGTGGTTGAGAGGGGTAGTCTCGTAATCTGGGGAACCGGGTTCACGTCTCCGCTCCTCCACATGCAGCTGCTGGGTGACCTTGGGCCAGTCACACTTCTTTGAAGTCTCTCAGCCCCACTCACCTCACAGAGTGTTTGTTGTGGGGGAGGAAGGGAAAGGAGAATGTTAGCCGCTTTGAGACTCCTGAAGGGGAGTGAAAGGCGGGATATCAAATCCAAACTCTTCTTCTTCTTCTTCTGAGAGAAGGGCAAGGGGCAAGAAGAGAAAGGAAGGAACTGTGCACATGTAGTAACTTAAAGTGGCTAACCAAAGTATCTCTTCTGTGTCTCGCGATGAAAACAGACCATTGGGCTTAATGTGATAAGTTCCTTTTTCACAATGTATGGAAGGTATGTTCAAATGTGCTGGTCCTACTCTCTGCAATAGAAAAAGCAATGCATTTCTGCTTTGTAACTTGCAATCCCGTGCAGGAGAGACTTCCCAGTTTCAGGACCTAGCACATCAGCAAACAGTGAATACTTTCAGATATGCTAACTTTTCCTTAGCAGCAAAAATAACAGGTAAGAGGAAACAGAAAAAGAGGTATGGAGTATCTCCAGGCCCAAATAGCACTGGCTGAGAGTCAAATACCACCACCCTACTCTCCCCAGCAGAGAGAACTAATTCTCTGGGGTGCACAGCATATGTGCCACCCACTGCAAAACTTATCATGGCAAATCCAGTGTTCCACTTTTCTACAGTGAATGAGGATATCATTGAACTAGATGTTCATAGCTGCAGCCATCCCAGGGTGCAACTTCTACAGAAAAGGCAACAGCTAAGCATGGACTGTCCCCAAACCAGAACTAGTTTAGGAGCTGTGCCTGTCCTAGCACCCAGAGCAGATGGGGAAGGGGGGGAGGAAGTATTCATCTCTTTGCCTGATAGTCCTGGTGACAGAGTAGGGCCCAACCTCTACCTAAAAGAGGAGATGGGGTTTCCTGCCTTTCCCTGGACTGTGCCTCAGGGAAGCAAGGCATCTGCAGCTGGTCCTGCATCAGGACCTAGATCATGACCTCCACCAGCAGAATGTGGCATGTAGGCCTTGTGTCATCCTAATGGGGTGGAAGAACTTCCAGTGGAGTGATGCCACCCTCCTCTGCAGCCTTGGGCACACCACAATACCCACGCACCTGCCTGCAATGACCACCCAGCAGTGCCTCAGCCTCATCATCATATAAGTGCAGGTAGGTGCCCAAAGCTCTGAGGAGACCATCACACACCTTTGGGAGCACTTGACTTCCTGGGTCCCATTTTCCGTGCAGCTGCCCCACCCACATCTGCCCATGCTCCTTTCAGAGGAATCTATCAGTAATGTATGACTACCCTCCCCTGCCTGGACCACAAGCGTTACAGCTGCACTGCTCACCTGTTTAAACTGCACCTGCAACTTAAATGTATGTATTTTTTCTGCCCGAACTCCCTTAAGGGGAAATGATGAGGGAAGAGAATAGAAACAGGCAAACGGAAAAGTTTTGCAGAACCCCATCAACACCCAGTCCCTTGGCACGAGACAAGGCCAGAACTGGAGGAGTCTCTCCCACGCATTGTGGCAGTTACAAATCTGATTAGCACAGCCTTGCAGATTCAAGCACTTGAGGATAATCCTCTTCACTGTAGGGGGGGGGAACGATGACATTTTGTTTCAAAGAAGACTTGAACCATCAGTCTGGACATAGGATAACAATGGCACAGCACTGCCCATTTCTATAGTCATAGGGAAGGGGGACCTCTGGCTCCTGAGCACTTTTCGCAGTCCACGCCAGATTTGTGTCTATGTATGCACAACTGTGTGTCTGATCATGTGCTAAGAGGCATTTATGCTTCGCCCTGCCTGCTACTTGAATGTGCCACATCCCAGTGTCAGGAGCTACAAAGTTGTTCCTTTCTGATGCCCAAATTCTAAAAAGGAAGCCACTGTATTGGCAGATAAAACTCCTGAAATGCTATGGCACCTGGAGGATTAACAGATTCCTTATGGCATGTGAGGTTTTGAAAGATACAGATGACTTGGTTGGATATGATTTACCATTGCTAATTAAATTTGTTAGTCACTTTTTCTTGTCCAAGGCAACTCAAAGCAACTTACGAGCAATCAACCAAACAAACAAACTAGAAACAAGTCCACATAGATACATTAAAATCAAGGGGGTATGGGAAATTAATAAATCTCACCCACTCTAAAAGGCCACAGGTAGTTAAGAGGCAAAATTATAGAGGAATTACAGAGGAACATTTCTGCCTGGCAACTAAATATATATAATATGATGGTACCAGGTGAGCCTCCCTGCGGAAAGCATTCCACAAACAGGGAGCCACCACTGAAAAGGCCCATTCTTGTGCTACCACCCTCCAGACCTCTGGTGGAGGGGGTACAGGATTGTAGGGTCCATGTTGGTGCATATGGGGAAGAGGCGGCCCTTGAGGTATTGGTTCCTCAGTCAGCAAGCAGCCAACCAGACAGGCGAGGGGGAAATTGAGAGAGTCAGCATGGTGTAGTGGTTAAGAGTACTGGACTAGGACCTGGAAGACAAGGGTTCAAATCCCCACTTGGCCACCAAGCTCACTGGGTGTGACCTTGGGCCAGTCACAACTCTCAGCCTAACCTACCTCACAGGGTTATTGTGGGGAAGGGGAGAAGTATATACATCACCTTGGAGAAAACGATGGGATAGACTGAATGAATGAATGAATGAATGAATGAATGAATAAATAAATGAAAATATCATTCTGGTGGCCTTAAAGAGGTGTACAGATGAACACTTAATAAAAAGAAACCAATATGTCCTTCCTCACTCAACAGGTTTGTATGCACAAGGTCTCACGTTCAATCCCGGGCACCTACAGTTAAAGGTTGCAGGTTAAGTGAAAGACCTTTGGGCTGCTGCCATATCCTGAAAGTTTGGACACCCAGGTGGGGATCCGCTGGCTGACAGAAACAATACTATAACTACCTGTAGAGATCGAGAGGCAGGTGAAGACACACACACACACACACCCCTACCTCCACCTACCTGGGAATATTTCCACCAGGAAAGATGGGGAGGGTTGGACAGCATAGCTGGAGGGTGCTTGGAAGAACCTGTCTACTTACCCTCATCACTTGAAGCTTCCTGTTTCACCACAGAAAGTGGGGAGCGTGTGGGTGGCTTGCCCAGTGGGTGGCGGCGACTTTTCTTAATCTCCATCTTCAGTTTAGAGAAAGTAGAAGTTGTCTGGCGGGGGGGGAACAATGAGAAAACAATACAACCGTATTATTTCAATATATGTCAGCTAACTCAGGGTGATGGAAGCAAAGCGCATGTTACAGTGAAAAGCTTCAAGGCAGGTCATCGCTACCCTTTGCCCTGTGGTGATACCAGGTCAGCAAAGTCCTGCGAGTTGGGGGGGGGGAGCATAGTCAGAGCTGTGCATCCCCTTGCGCTACAAAAGCCCAAATTCCACAACAGAGCAATGTAAACTCTGAAAGTGAACGCAGTGTTTAGCAATTTTGCTTAACCCAGCCTGCTTCTGCCATGAATGAGGAGCCTGGAACTACAGAAGTCACTGAAAGGACTCTTCTGCATTGCACATACGCTTTCAAGCCTTTCTCCGCCACCACAAGGGCTAGAAACCTCAATCAAATCAAAGCAGAAGCCCTCAAGGCCCTGAATTCTACAGCAAATCCCTCCCCTTGCACAGGATTGCAAGAGCATGTAACACATGTACCTTTGAGAAGGGTTATGGTTATTTCCTATATGGATACTCCAGCGTGAAAGTTCTGAAGACCTTTTTAATGACATTAGAGAGAGCATTTGGGCAATGAAAACAGCTAATGGAGGGGGGGTTTGAAAATTTTTCTTTTCTAAAAGAGGCTTTTAAAAGCAGGACTGGATAAGTATGTGACAGGCACTCTATTCAAAGAGCTACTAAAGAGAGGGCTTTCTCAATAGTGACACTCCACTTGTGAAATAGGCTCGTCTGGCACAAGTCCTGTATAGTCTTTTCATCCCCAGATGAAAATCTTTCTATTAAAACCAGGATTTTTAGAACACTTGTGGTTTTTATAATCTGGGTGTCTCGGTTTAACAAGTCACATTTTATTGCAAATATGTTTTTTTAAAAATGGGCAATATCATCAAATTAAACCATACTCAGTTATGACTAACACAAGATATCGCCCATTTTGTGTTGATTTTAAGACAGTATTTTATTTTAACTTTTACCAACCTTCTAGAGACAGGGAAGGGATTGCACACAGGCAAGGGTCGCATCCATGCCATAGATCTGAAGCACTCTCGTGCCACTTTAACAGTCACAGCTTCATTGGTCTACCAAACTAAGTGTTGTCTATATAAGCTGAATGGCAGCAGCTCCCTGGGATTTCAGATGGGAATCCCCTTCCTATCTGGAGATGGTGGGGACAAAATCTGAGACCTTAGTCTGCCAGATCTGAGCTATGGTCCTTTCTCCCAAGATAAAGTATGAGTCCAGTCATCCTGGTTCTAAAAAATAAAAAAAAGAGGGTCGATTTAAAAAGGAACTCAGAAAACTGCCCTAGATCAAGGCAGACCGGGGGAGGGGGGCAACCTTGCTCAGTATTGACAGTGATAACTCAGGGTTCCTTACAGGGGTCTTTCCCAGATTTACCAGGTGATGCTGGCAATTGGGTCTGGGGACTTTTGCATACAAAGCAGTTGTTCTACACTGGGCCCTCCCTCTAATGAATGGTCCAGATGGTGAACACTTCACTGTGCTGGTTGACAAGGAGGTCTGCTAATATTGCAAGATACACATTCAGACTCTTGGGCTGCATTCTGGAGAACATGGTGATTCATGGGCATCCAGGAGCTGGCCATCTCCACTCCCGCGATAGCGTAGCCTGCGTCTGCTCAGGAAGGCTGGATTAAACGGTGCACGGAGCTGGGAGAACCATAACGGAACAGTTCTTCCTGACACAAGCTTTTCATTTACCAGGCAGACTTCATGTCCCCAGTTGAGGCACCGGCTTGTTTCTCCTTCCTCATGCGTTGTGTTCAAACTCCTAGTAGCTTTCATAGCAAAAACCAATGAATACACACAATTGTCACACCTACCTGCTGACATAATATGCACACACACACACACACATCCATCTGAATTTTAAAGCCCACAAAGCCAATTATGCCAGGAATGCTCTGTCAGAGAAAGGGTTGCCTAGCGATGGTGACTCAGTATAGGCACTCCAAGGAAATTCAGTGTGTTTCAGTAATTCTCAGTTCTGCAGTGGAGAAGAGTCAGGGCCCTTTTCTTCATCTACATTCTTTGTGCACTACTGAGGGGGCTGTGTGGGCTTTTCATTTTTATCCAGAAATCAATTTACTTTTTAAAAAAAAAAGTGTCAGGGACTGTGCTAAGGTAAGGTTCGTGGAATGCTGACCGAGTATACAGTGCCAGAGAGGGACCTACCAATCGCAACTTTTTATGCCAAAACAAAACTCAGAATTAATCGTGCTATTTTTATTCTCAATGCCAATATCCATGGGTGAGTGGAAAGGAGAAAATATACACTTTTACGACCCGGACTGGGGATTTGTTCCATGGAACAAAGACCCGTAGAAAGTAATGGCTCAGTCGGTTGTGTCCTTTAGTTTCCTCAGTGTGTGCGCGCGCGCCTGTGTGTGCCTCCACACGCCTACAAAGGTTCAGTCACATGAGCAGTCTGAAGCAATACAGCTCAGACACAACTGTGCTGCTCTTCTGTCTTGGCTAGGGAGACAATCCAAACACCTTTGTTCTCTGCTTCTGAGAATTGGGACAGTGTATGGAGGGGAACTGCAGGAGGCGGTTCAGTATTTGCTGCTCTGGGTTCTGGGAAAAAAAACTCACGACAAGCTAAGACAGCCCTGCCGTTATTTCCTAGTTACACATTTTTATAAAAACTCTTCACCACTTGGCAGCAGAGAGGAAGAGCTCTTCTGGAATACACCTCTCGTTCTACCTTTTTGGGGAGATTACCCTGAAGTAACGACGTCTGTCAGCAAGGAGTTCCCAAGTAGTTCAGCCGCATGTTGTTTCCCCGTGGAACTGCAAGCTCTGTGCTCCCCTGAGATGGCAGCCCTGCTCTTGGCTACGGGGGGACTTATTCTATGATAGCTGGCACTTTTTCAGCCTGCTTCCACTATCACCCCAAAAATATAATTGCAGCCTTCAAAGTGTATTTCATTCAAGGCCCAAACTTCCCCCTCGCCCCCCTATTCTGCTCCTAGCTATCCCCAGCTTCTTATAATACTACTAATGCATTCTTCTTCTTCTTCTTCTTCTTCTTCTTCTTCTTCTTCTTCTTCTTCTTCTTCTT
>JAXCMG010000041.1:1732764-1771634 GCA_034642415.1 Podarcis siculus
TTCTTCTTCTTCTTCTTCTTCTTCTTCTTCTTCTTCTTCTTCTTCTTGGAGTACAATTTTAAAGAAATCCTGTGACACCAACATGCGCAAAAAGTGGAAAGCTGCATGGGCCAATAAGGGACAGAAACTCTGACAGTAAAAGATGCCCATCTTTAAAGAGCAACGGGGTATTTATGCCAGGGAAAACCGTATGTTCACAGGCCCTCCTGCCACATCGGAAGCGCTGCCCTCCATCACCACCCGGGGCTGCCAAGCATAGGTTTCATTTGTTTCTAATGCTCAGCCAGATGGTCTTACATCAAACAGACACGGAATACCGGCCTAAAAACTCAAAGGGGGACAAAAGAGACCACAAGGAAAGAAAGAAAATGAAAACAGCAACACCACCATTTATTGCCAGGCTACAAGCCACAGGCACTTCACAGCCAGACAGTGTAAAACATTGCACCTGCTCCGCCCATGCGCTGGCCAGCAGCACAAACACGGGCAAACAAGAGTTCTGCTTTGGCATCAGGCACTTAACACGTTGCAGCACAGTCTGATTTCTTGGAGGCGTCTGGCGCAGCCAGCCATGGAGAACTCCCATGAAGAGCCAAGTGCATTCCAGCGCCACTCAGGACTGGGCAGAGGCACCCAGAGGCGGCCCCGTTAAGCCCAAAGGATCTTGTTGATTTTCAACCGGATTTTTCTCCAGTCAGCCGCCACTATGTCCGAGTACTGCTTGTACAAAAGGTGCCTCAAGCGGGCAACCACGTTGTGTGGCAGAGCACGCTTCCCTCTGCCCCCGCGATAGCTAACAGTGCTTCGCCACCTCCGCAGCTCATCCGGGGGGACCATGCGGGTGAACAAAGCTGCAGCGTATCTCGCTGGCTTGCCGCTAACTCGCTTGAACAACTCCCGCCTCTCCCTTCTAGGGATCCTCCACAAGGTGATATCATCCGAGCGTAGGACTGCCTGCAACAGGTGAAGGTGCGTTACTGACACTGGAATGTGCAATGGCCACCTCCCCACATTAGAAAAAAATAATAATACATCCTGAACCACTCAGTTTACACTGCACCGCACTCATCTGGGCAACCCTGTTCACATTCCAGGGGCTGAGGGAGGAATGCAGCGTTCGAAAGGGCACACAATTCAACACAGACAGACAATTCGACAGAGAAACAGACAACACACAACAAGAGCACCCCAAATTTCTTGGGCTTTGGAGATCTGCCTGATTTGCTTCAAGTTTATCTCACTTCAACAACGGTACAGTGGTTCTTTGCTTATAAGCACAAATTCCTCCTATCAATGGCTCCCTTATTAAGGTCATTCCTCTTGGGCCCTGAGGAAATATTACACTCAGGGAACAACATGATATAAAGTATATAACATTAACATAAATGACAGTGTCATTAAGCAAATCTCTCTGCTTGGAGAGAAATATAATAGGTGCATGTGGGGTGGGTGAGGCAGGGGTGGTGGTCATGTGAAGAGCCAGTGTGGAGTAGTGGTTAGCGTACTGGACTAAGACCTGGGATTCTGGTCCCCACTCAAGTTGTGAAGCTCTGTGGGTGACTTTGGGCCAGTCACTGTCTCTGAGCCTAACCTACCTCACAGGGCTGCTGTGAGGATAAAATGGGAGAGGAAGAACAATGTATGCCACCTTGAGCTCCTTGGAAGAAAGATGCAATATACATGTAATAAAATAAGTAAAAAGTTTGCAGGCCAACTGAGTGAGCCTCTTAAAGGCTGAAGAAGGAGGTGATATCACCGGCCAAACACAACAGGTCAAAGACAGAGTCAGATGAGAAGCACACAGAGAAAAGAGTCTGCCCAGTGAGCTGATGGGGCTTTGTCTCAACAAGAAGCCATTTCAAACTCCTATAAGCCTGACAAGATCACACTGCACTTTCAGATGAACTGTCTGTAGCCACCAACTCCAATACTGCATTCTGAGATATCACTGGGGGAATTCCCACTTGGCAAGAGTCAAACTCTAGGTCAAACCTCTACTCAATGCCTGCCCAATTTAAAAGGAATTCCAAAAACACAAGACTGACAAAGCCACTAGGTGATTTACAGAAGGGTAGACAGATTGACTAGGTATACAAAACCCCAAACTCCTTTTAAAGTGAGGGTAGGCACTGAACATTAAAATCTGACGAACTTGATTCAAAGCACACTGTTTCAAGATTGGTATAATTCCTCTCCGGGTAACACATAAACCATGAGAAAATGCTACAACAGGGCAGTTCTGTCAGGACACTACAAGCCCACAAGGTGCACTTTTTGTCCTCTCACTATGTGCAAATGCACACAGACCACATGTGTGGCTGAAAAAATAGATACAGAAAATTTCCTATTTGCCATCATTTAATTTCTAAGCATCAATTTCCAACTTTTTGAACTGTGTGTGAAAATTATCTGGCTGAGGCAGGGATCATTCCTTTTGCTGGAGCACAAGATAGCAAAAAAACACATCAGAAGGGATGCGATGTGCTCAAGAGCTAAGAAGAACAATGCTAAGCAAGCCTTGCAAGCAAGCCCAGAAATGCTTGTACTGGCCTGCCAATACCTAGACGGCCTGAAAGGATGGGGGTCAACTAAGCCTTGTCACTTGGGGGGTGATTCTTAGTCCTCACAGTTGAGGTTATTTCATGTTCGGATTCATCTTAGGGGGAAAGCAGCGTTAACGTCTCTGAGAAATAATCCGGTGTTTGGGGATGGGCGAGCACTAAGCCATTCCTGTCATCATCTTCCCGGCCCGGCAAGCTAAACACATGGTGTTCACAAACAATCCAAGCATCAACAGATTATCAATGCTGCATTGTCAGGGAACTGACATCGGAGCAGAGTGGAGAGGCTAGGCTCCCAGATGATGCAGGAGAGGGAACTAGTAAGGCAAGAGAGAGAACCTCCGCTGGGGAAGGAAGTCCAGGTGACACCAGGAAGAAGGGAGAGGCGGAGAACACTTCGGAGGGGAGGCTCCGAGACTCTTCCAGTGAAGTCAGTGAGGAGAGTGGAGGACCTCCGCTTGGCACGCCCACTCTGCGCAGAAGGCTTCCGCGCAGAGAGGCAAGGAGGAGGTTGTCCGTTAAGGAATTCTTATGCTGGAAGAAGTTTAGGAAACGCCCACTGACGGATTCTGCCAGCGACTGAAGCAGCCGCGAAAAAGGGCTGCTCAGCCAGGGAAAAATCCCAACCCCCCCAAGCAGTTTGAAGCAGCTGGAGGTTTACACACAAGCAACCCCCAATTCTTATGACATGCATCTTCAATCAGAAGACTAAGTTATGATCCAAAAAGGCAATCTCATCAGAGAACCCATGTTGTTCCAGTGACAAGGAGGTTTGGCTTCTCCCTGGGCTCAGGTCTGTCCTCTGTTATGCACTGACTGTGAAGACACAAGCACTCTGTTCCCCACCAGTGAAATGGAACCAACAGTGACCTATCTTGCAGTGCTGCAAAGGAGGCGTTGGATTTGCATTTGTCTTTAAAAAGAAAAAAAAGAATGCTATAAGGCAGCGGAGGATTTCGCCAAAAACATTTATCTTTGCCGGATTTGTTTGGGAAGAGCAGCCTTGTTCACCTGGCAACAGAAGTCTCATCATCCTGGAGGTGGGGGACTGGAGCAGGGAAAAAGAGAGATCTTGAAGCCTGGACTTGGGACTCTGCTCACACCAGCACAGGTCTACAAGCTGATTACACACAGGGCACACAACCGATCCACAGCAGGCACAACTGCACCATTAGCTTCCACAGTGCACTGGCAGTGATAGCAGCATGGATTGCCAAGGACTGCATCAATCCTCTTTTGTTAAAAAAAGGAGTGCTTTGTGGAAGGATGGGTTTGTCCGGCACTTCTGTGGATGCAACCTGAGTGCTAGCCCAGGCGATCCTGGAAGCAGCATGTCAGCACTCTGAATCCCTTCATGTCATCCCTACTAGGGACTGACAGTTCAACCAATATTGGCTAAACCTATTCTACACCTCTCTGGGCAGGGAAGACAGAGTGACATGAGCAGAGAAGGGAGCAGAAGGAAGAACGATGACACACCAGGAAGAAAGGAAACCAGCCCCCTGAAACATCCTATATACAGACTAGAAGCCCACAGCACTGTCACTCATAGAACTTCCTTATCGGTCAACCAGGTTCTAACAGGAAACCAGGGTCAACGTTAAACAGTGGAGAGGGGCACTGTGCTTGAGGCCCAGAAAATAGTGGCTGCCCAAAAGATTTCAGGGGCTCTGAAATGTAAGCCTTTCACTGGACGTCATCAGAGAAAGGCTGTCCAGCGTGGACATGGAGCACGGCATACAGGGAGATTGAGGAGTTTATCGTGCAGCGGCATCTATGCAACTTTTCAAGGATTGGTTTGGAATGTGGTGGCTGCTTCTGCTTCCTTGTCCACTATGTTTGGAAGTGGAAGGAATTCCAAACGAGGACCTAGGGAAACTCGCTATACCCTGACCTGGCTGCTTAACCACGTGACGTTCATTACGTAGACCCCACCACACTCAACACTACCTGCAATTTACTAGGCTCAGCAGGAACATCTGCGCTTTCTCCCTCGCCGCTCTCATCTTTCACCCCAAGATCCAAGGGGGCCATCTGCTCTTGCGTGGCGAACCTCTCAAGCACGTCTTGGGACGAGGCATGCTTCTTCTCTGAAGATGTCTTTTTGGGCCGTGGAACCACAAAGAGCATTGGGATAATGCGGCGTGGCTTCAACCCTTCCTCCTCACCAGGAGCTTCGGAGGGCAGGGCATCGAGGGCGGGCATTGGGGGGATGCTTTCTTCCACTGATGCAGACTTGGGGGACTGGGCTTCAGGCGCCCCCTTCTCCGAACGGACCTGATGCTGCCCCTCCCGCTGCTTCAGGAAAGGTGGCTGTGGGAGTAACAGGGGAGGCAGAAGTTGTTGCAGTGGGAGCTGGGGTGGCTGGGGCAAGGGGTGGGGGTGCTGCTGCTTCTTCTTCCTTTCTCCTTTCACTTTTGGGATCCGGGTCTTCGGCTTGCATTCACCTGTTTTGACAAAAGAAGATGATCAGTTCCAGCAAGGCTACTGCCAAACTCACAACAACAAAGCCTCACATTGAATTCTTCCTTTCACTGTAATTATTACCTGCCCTGCACTAGCAGCTCCCATGCCAGGTTACTATGATTTAGAATTCGTAATTTAAAACATTTACAAGAAGTTACAGTCACAGGAATAGGGAGGGTCCAGAACACACACATTTCACGAGTCAAAGACCAGGGTGTAGCATTTGCCCAAAGCTGTACATTTAAATCATCAGACACACCTCTGCAGTGAAGGAATCCTACAACATAGGGACTACCACAGAGAATTCCCTCTTCCAGGCCACTTTCACCAGAACTTCTGAGGGCAGCAAAACTACCCAAATGGACTTCTGCTGATCTTAACACCCAAGAAAGTCTGTACAGAAGGATTCCTACCTTAGATTCACAATAAATTATCACCAGACATTCCCTAACCAGTATTTAATCTTAAATACTCAGCTTTAAGACCTAGACCCATGTCACCTAGTCTTAAGGGCTAAAAAACCAGCATGCTGCTGGGGCTTAATTGGAAAATTGATAATAATATTGCACAACAATTGATTTCAGGGTGGATTACAACCTCACTAAAGCATACCAGCAAAACAGAACCCATTAAATCTACCAAAAATTAAAATCAACCACCTCTGTGGCAAACACCAGGGGTGGAATTCTATGCCACACCAAGAAGATTTGTTCCACCAGTGCAAGCATTTCTGCTTGGCAGACAGAACAATATCTCCTTTCCCAGTGTGCTGTTCTGGGGGTTCTCCCAAGTTGCCCAAGCAGATTTGGGGAGATTTGGGTGGGGGGAACTTAGCTGAACCTGGCCCAGGAAGTCTTAACCTGGCATCTAAATGAAAAACAGGGCAGAATTGGTCACATCTCTCTGGGGCTGAAGTTCCACAAATGCAACACCAGTCAAAATTGCCTTTAAAAATGCTGAGATTCTCAGGATTTTATATAACACACCAGATCACCCTCTTTCCCGAAGTCTCTGATGGTGCAGGGAGACAAAGCAGACCTTCTGCTAAAACTCTTAATTCCATCTCTGTTCTACCAACACTCTCCTTGTGTAGAAGAATACACCCCTCACCTGTTCCCAAGACGGGTGACATTCAGTGAAGTCATGTGAAGACGTGCTTCCAGTACAAATGATTCAAGAACACAGGCAGGTTTTAAACGAAAGCCTGCAGTGACTTTCATCTCCTCTCTCAGTGTGAAGAGAACAGGAGTTAATGTGAATTAAGGGATGGCACAAACTGAAGTAACCGTTAATGCAAACACGGCCTAAGTGAGTGATGAGAAAGTAGAATGCTCATTGTCAGGCCAGAGAGAATGAAGAGTGAACCAAGCCTCAGAAGTGACCATGAAGAAGTTATAAAACTCAACATAGTCCATCTTTTATTTTTATTTTTGAAAAAAACAAACCTGTGTGGTTTCCAGATTGCTGGGGTTCAGTTTCTTCTACTACTCCAAAAAAAGATCTGAGAACAGGCAAGAGCTCCTTTTGTGGCAAAAGATGAGTCTTGGCTCCCCGGTGCCTTCAAGCCCAGCAGTCAGACACTCGGTTTAAGTTCATTCCATACACATAAGCCCTGCCATTACACGCTGGGCAGTCAACAAAACTTGGGAAATGAGGCATTGAACAGAGACCCCTAAATCACTTCTCTGCCAAACAGCTTCTCCTGCAAGGTCTCTGAAAGCAGCAGCAGCAACGTAGGACATGAATCAAGCCAGGCATTGAACTGGGGTCTATCACAAAATGCCGGTGATGCGTTTTTTTCTTTTTCTCCCAATCCTCTCTTCTCATCTCTTTCCTGCCCAGTGCCCCCACCCTGCTCAGAAGCCACCACCATCCATTTTATCTCCCCACTGTCAACTCACGAGTGCACTTTTGAGATCGCACGCACACTCACTAGGCAGATAGATGCCTCAGTATTTTCCCATCTAGACAGAGGGCCACCCATAAAACAAAAGAGCACTCCCTACCCCCGACTGCCACTTTGTTTTCCGAGTATTCCAGTACACATGCACCCCCAAATTGAAATTTCTGCCAGCCCTCCAGTGGGTCATGATGGCAGCTGCCTCGAAACTGCTGCCTTTATTGCATTTGTAGTGAATTAATGGAACTTTATTCCCCCTCCCCCAGTAGCTTCATGAATAAAGTTATCAAGTCCATTCAAGGGACAGTAAATAATAGATGTTCCACCGAGAAAGCGCCAACCCCTTCAGCACACACGCGCACGCACACACACACACACTTTGATTCTTGAGAGATTGTTTTTCACCTACAAGATGTCTGGACAACTATAAAAGGTCACTCTCCTTTACGAATAGGGTACTCAAAGGGGAGTGAGATGGAAGGCAAAGAGAAATGGGGAACTGTAACCACCATCAGGAAGATTTAACAGCTCGCCTCCCAATCTTGAGATGCTGACATTAAAGCCCAGCAAAGGCTACAGGCCAGGGCTTAACACATTGCAAAGCCTGGGGAGGGGGATCAGCTAAGCCAAAGCACAGCATGGGGCTCTACGAAATGAGTAAGCTTGGAGCTAGATGAAGTTGTTAAGACTCCCCCTGCAGAAGCCTATTGCTGGCAGAAGTCTGTGTCACAACATTTCCCAGAAGCCGGTTATTCCAAGAGCCTTATTTACACCAATTTATTTAAAAATAAAATAAAGAAAAGTTAATGAGATCTAGCCAAAAATAGTCAGGGGTGCATTTGTGTAAACAATACTTCAAGATAAAGCTGGTTTTGAGGCACTGCATGAAAGGAATTTAGAATTTCCTTAGAGAAATGAATGCATCAAATGAGAAGTCAAATTGGATCTCTCCCTGGCCACAAAATGTAAGATTGCATTTACACTCCGTGTTGCATAGGGGGTGGAAGCTGCCCCCCTTCCTGCGATTACAATGCACTGTCCTTCACTGACTTCTAAACAGGTGGCTTTGGCAACAGTCGGTGGCAAGTGGGACTATTTCAGAGCAGGGGTGCGGAAGCTTCTTGACCTGGTGGACCAGACCTTTTATCTCCCCAATACCTCTGGCAAGCCAACTTTTGGGAATTATCTGATGTCATTATGACATCACGTGATTAACAGGTCGGTTACCCCTGAACATACTGGCACTCTCCCCACTAGTGATCTCAACATCTGGCACTCAGAAGCCTTATTCTCTGTGGATCTAATTCTCTTTTAAAGCCATCCACTTTTGTGGCCCTCGCTGACGAATTCCATAGTTCAACTACACATTGTGTGAAAAATGTACTTTGTCCTGAATCTTCCAACTTCCGGCTTTATGGGATGCCTACCAGTTCTGGCGTCGTGAGAGGGAGAAAATATTCCTCTCTCTGTTTTCTCCATGCCATGCATAATTTTATACACCTCTATCATGTTTCCTTTTACACACCTTTCCCTCTAAACTATAAAGCCCCCAAAATGCTGTAACCTTTCCTCACAGTTGATTTGGTAGGATGAAAGCAGCAGAAGCAGGGGGGCTTGCAAAGCTCTTTGCAAGCAGCCTTGAGCTGCTGCTTTCAGCCTCTGCTGAAGAGGTTGAAAGGAGCAGGGCAAGGTGGCTTCAAAGAGGAGGGATGGGGAAGAGCTGAATGGGAACCAGTCCCCTTCCCTGAGCAAGGCATGGTCCGCCAGCTGATTGCTCCTCCGATGGATCAAGGTGCATTCTCAGCTGATGGGCGGTACACCTTGCTTCAGCAAAGGAACAGTCCTGATCATTCTAAAATCCCCATTCTAAAATCACCGGGCAGGCAAGATGGGGAGGAGTCATGGGCTGGCCCTTTTTAGCCTGCAATTGGGGTTCTTTGTTTAGTGCTTCCTGTCTTTTGGCACCTAACAGGTATGGTGATGGTGATCAATATTTTTCCTGCCTGAGGCCAGACCCATGTCATGTTGTTATTCAGGAGTATGCTGTACCGTTGCCACATGCTCCACATGCAGGAGTCCATTACCCTCTCAGAAGAGCTTAAATCAATCTAGTCAACAGCCAAGGGTTACTATCTGAGATGGCTATATACACTCTTCAGGTTCAGAGGCAATTATGTCACTGAGTACCAGCTGCTGAGAGCAACAACAGGCCCATGAAGGCAATTTGCCTTTGTGTCCTGCTCATGGGCTTTCTGGAAACATCTAGTGGGCCATCGTGGGGAACAAGATGCTGGACTACGAGATGAGCCTTTGGTCTGAATCCACAAAGTCTCCTTTTCTCTGTTTCTAGAGGGGACTCTTCCCTAATTATGAAGAGATGCAGATGTAACGATTCACAGAAGAAACAGTTCATAGGCAGGCTTTGGAGAGGAGTCTGCACTCCTAACTCTTTTCCAAGGGCGGGTTCACATCACTTCATTTCTGTACATTTCATTGACTGGCAACTGTACACGCAACCATCTCCATGAATGAGAACTGTGTTTGAGGGCCGTAAAAATACTCTGCAGTTGTCTGACGCTACTCACAGATGAATTGCTTGACACTTATTTCCTTCACACAATTTAGGGTTGTTGTTTATTGCACATTTACTTATAAGGTCTGAGTGGGAGCCTGAAGAAAAGGCTGGCTCTCCACTCCAGAGCTCACAATAAACAAGCACTGCCTCCTAAGGTTTCAACAGAAAATAAGTAAGTCCAGGCTGATAACAGCAACATCCTAGAAGCAGCATCAAAAGCTACTCAGCCACAAAGTCAGAATTTCAGTAACAGGGCTGGAAGAAAAGTCTCCATCCCACCGATGCAGGCAGTTAAGCAGTTGCCAGTAGCAGGGCTCAGCTCCAATTTAAAAGCTGTTCATCTTGAACACAGCAATTCATCTTCCCCTCTTCTCTTCTCAAGGCTCCTCAGCTCTGCCTGTGCCACTTATCTCTCATCCCCCCAGGAGACATCGGCATTTTTCAGGCCATTTATTCCATGCTGTAACTGTTGGGGCTCGTACAGAAGCCAAGCACGTACTGCTCAATGTGCTGCTGGCTCTTTCAAGATGGAGCGGCAGGGAGTCACTTGCTCTGGTTGTGCAACTCCTTTGCCGCACACCACTGGCTCCTTGCCTAAGGAGTAAAACAAATGGGTCCAACAAAATCTAGGAGCGACAAGGACTGGGAGCAGTGTATTGTATTCCTGGCTTTCCTGGACAAAATTATTGCAGAATCAAGCTACTGAAAAAAGAAACATGGGCAGACCCCAATTAAATCAGGGTTGTACAGTGCAATGTTTGCAAACATTTTTTTACCCTGCCTTTTCATTTCAAAAAGTGCCCAAAGAAGCTAAAAAATCAGTATTTTATTAAACACAAATACATTACACACATGCAAGAGTGAAAGAGGAGGAATATTCCCCAAACCTCTGATTGCTAAAGGCACACTTCTTTTCTGAAATTAAACAGAAGGCATGCTTCCCTCTTGCAGTCAAAGAGGGTTACCTTTTTGAGTTCCTACGGAGTTAATAGTTATCCATTCTCATCCATTCTCATTCTGCTCTGCTTATGACCATACCTCCCCTAAGTACAGGTAATTCTGCTGTGTCATGAATGACTGGATGATCCAATCACTTCTGATAAAGGCATATAAAAAAATTATCTCCCCCACCCCACTCAGCATAAGCTATTTGGACAGAAGAAATGCAAAACAGGGAAACATGTTGAGATGCAGTAGGCAGCCTCTTCTCCGAGTTCTCAGGAGACTTAATTTTAATTAAATGTGTTTTTCAGAACACATTAATGTCCCTCAACCCACAGTCTGAGGAGTAATGGAGCAGAGCCTTTGCGATAGAAAGCTAAGTTCTACAACTTGAAGGGCCCCCCCCCGCCGCAAACTAGCTTATTCTATTTCTGCTAGCCGTTTTTATGTTGTGAACTGCCCTGAGATCTGTGGGCGAAGGGCGGTATACCAATTTAATAAATGAAATAAAAATAACAAATGGCAAAGGGTTGTGCAGGATAAAGGGTTGTGCAGGATAAAGAAGTGACAGTGCTCTGACACTGGAAGCCCTGCTCAGACACCCTGCTCCTAGTAGCCATAAGCAAACTGTAGCCTCCTGTCATTTTATTTAAGAATGGAAATGAAGAATTTAAGAATTTTTCACCTCCTACTAATGCTCCCTTATGACCAATCAGAGTAATATATATTTCTCACCACCTAGTTTTTAACCCGCCTGTCAAATTTCTTACATTTCCACACAGTGGAATTGCAAGCTGAGGGATTGCTGGTGTTAGAACATAAGAATATGGGAAGGGGCCTGAAGCTGGAGAAGAGCGAAGGTGAATCTAGTCCTGCATCCTATTCTCACAATGGCCAACCAGGTGCCTGTAGGAAGCTTGCAAGCGGGATTTTAAATGTTGGCTGTATTATGCTCTTTATTATTGCTTTTAGAAATTGCGTTGTGCTTTCTTATTGATTATATGTTTTGCGGTTATGATGCATGCCACTCGGGGTACCGTTCGTAGAGAAGCAGGATATATAAGCAAACAAATAAACGCTGCTGCTGATTACACTGCGCCCCTCGGAATCTTCCACAAGCCTCCCTTGTTCTAATGAAAGGTGTAGCAGCCATACAGAGGAGGAGATTCCACCCTTTCCAAAGTACTGAAGAAAAATGTATGTCTTTTAGAAAAGCTTAAGCAGCTTTGGAAGAAACTTCCAAGGCCTGTCAAGAAAGCTATTTTAGGCTGAATTCTTAATGGCTGTAGTAAATGATGATATATTTCAGCAAGCATAGATTTCCTTTTGGCGAAGAAGCCTTGGTGCTCTCCAAAAGAACCAACAATGCCCAGTGAGAATTTGACAACTGAATTCTGGAGAAACTGCCCCACTTTTGCCCCCTTGGGCCTCAAAGGTGTCATTCTGAAGGGCTTCACTGGCTGCATCTGGGCAAAATTGGGAAGCAGCAAAGAACAGCTTGCTTTCACCATGATGTGCACGAGCTGTATGCTGGTTCACACAGCTCAAGCAAACCCTCTTTGCTCCCCCCTTAGTCCAGGGAAAAATGAACCCAGAGATTAGCATTACACCCAGACCCACACCCACAGTTCCTTTCTCCCATGAATTCTGGCTAAGCCAGCTGCTCTGTGGTTTGTACCCTTGCTGGGCAAAGGAAGAGGGCAACCAGAAACACTTCAAGCTGCCCGCACCCATAAACAGTCAGGATTTTGTGTCGTAAAGCTGCGAATGATCTTGAAAGCCATTCCCAGTCAGGTACCCTAACAGTTTTAATCAGTTTTAAGGTGGTTTCATATGGTCCTATCTTGACGAT
Source organism: Podarcis siculus (assembly GCA_034642415.1). Taxonomy (NCBI): domain Eukaryota; kingdom Metazoa; phylum Chordata; class Lepidosauria; order Squamata; family Lacertidae; genus Podarcis; species Podarcis siculus. The sequence continues at coordinate 1,745,061 of JAXCMG010000041.1, forward strand.
TCTCTAGATCAGTGGGAGAGCTGCTTCTGCAGGTTGGGATCATTGCCATCAGTGAACCACTGAGTCCATTTGCAGCCCCTTCTACCAATCTCTCTCTAGAGGAAGAGTCTGGCACCTGGACTGTGATATCCACTGCCAAGAGCCATAAGAAATGGTCCTCCCTGCCCCCGCCAACATATCCTTAATTATATTGTATCTTTGTATGGAACTTAATTTAAAGTTGCTTTGGGGGGCAATCTTGGCTGAAAAGTAGGGCACAAACACAGTCAAGGCTTGCTTACAAAGTCCGTTGGCATTCTGCTCATGAAGTGTTCCAAAAACTCCAGTGTCCTATTTACTCACTTGCTGAAGAGAGACAGCAAAACCTCTTTTCCCAGCAGCTCATGACATTTCTGCGCTGGGAGAGATAGAGCACTCGGTCCCTGTCTCCACCAGGCAATTCTTTGTCGACTCTGGTTAGCAGGTGAGTGCTAAAATGTAAGCCTGATCTAGAGGGGCAAGAAACATTTTTAATGAGAGCTTAGATGCTCATGATATAGAGTTCTATAATGTCCAATAAGCCTTACCCTCTTTGCCATCCAAGGCTTTGTTTTTGTCCTCTTCATCCAAACTTGGGACTCTCCTCGGCTCCTCCTTCACCTTCACCTCATCCAAGGCAGTCTCCATCCCCATGGCATCCCCAAGCAACTTTTGATCCTGTGTCTTATGCCTTCGGGACTGGCTTCGTTTTCTGTTAGCCCTGGATTTGGGAAGGGAAAGAAATGGTGATGCCTCATGAATGGAAAGGCTCTGGCGGAGGAAGGAAAGCAATTGCTTGGAAGCAATTTTGCAGCAGGATCACCTGGATGAATTTTACCCTTATGATTTCTATATAATCATCTATCCATATATATCCATATATAACCATATACCTTTATGATGATTCTTATATACCCATGTATCTAACTGATTTTGAATCGCTAAGGCTTCTGCAGAGCTAAATGCTTAGATTTTAGAAATCCAAAAATGACCTGTGCCCCATTTCTCTCCCCCTTGTTCTTCTAATGTACTCAACGTCTCGCTAACATAGTAAGGTAAAGGGACCCCTGACCATTAGGTCCAGTTGTGACCGACTCTGGGGTTGCGGTGCTCATCTCGCTTTATTGGCCGAGGGAGCCGGCGTTTGTCCGCAAACAGCTTCCGGGTCATGTGGCCAGCATGACTAAGCCGCTCAGTCCATCAGTCTCAGCAACAAGCCCGAAGATGGAGAGGGCAGAGCTTTGTTAATGGGTATAATCACCCTCTGTGTACATGAAGACAGAACAGAATAGGTTTCAAATCAACGATACAGGTTGACCCAATCTTGGCTGAAAAACAGGTCATATTAAGGCATGGGTAGGCAAACTAAGGCCGATGGGCCGGGGCCGGCCCAATCGCCTTCTAAATCCGGCCCACAGACAATCCGCGAATCAGCGTGTTTTTACATGAGTAGAATGTGTGCTTTTATTTAAAATGCATCTCTGGGTTATTTGTGGGGCATAGGAATTCATTCATTCCCCCCCCTATAGTCCTGCCCCCCACATCCCTGTATTAAGGGATGAATAACGATCAGAAATAAAGGCATGGAACATCCTGATATTAAAGTCTGGAAGAATGTTTGTACTGTATATATTTTTTAAAGAACATTTTTTAAAATGCCCCAAAATTATCAGTTTCATAACTAATGGAAAAAATGGATTTGAATAAAGGAATACAGATTGTTGGTATTAAAGTCTGGAAGAATGTTTGTACTGTTTATATTTTTTAAAGCAAATTTTTTAAAATGCTCCAAAATTATCAGTTTCATAACTAATGGGAAAAAATTGATTTGAATAAAGGAATACAGATTGTTGGTAACCAATGAGAAGTGTTGAAGCTGCAAAGAGAGAGAGGCAAGTCAACTAACATAACAGGGATTCAAACAAGTTTACTGGAACAGAAAGCAAGTGATTGTAAGGGAAGAAAGAGAAGAAGAAATATAAATGTAATTTCTTTCTGGGAGCCTTTTGTATAGAATACTCAAATTATGGTTTGTATCCTTTTTTGTGTATCTCATTAATTCCCGCCCCCCTTTATTATTGTATTTTTTCCTTTCTTTTCTTTTTCTTTATTCAGGTGTAATTTTGAATTTATTCTTTCTCTGTGATTTTAATAAATAAATAAATGTTTGTCTCAGTTGTAGTCCTGGATCCCCAGAGCTCATAAAATGTCCCTTCCCTTCCTCTCCTTGTGCAACAACAGCTGCCTCATACAGCCAAAATTGTGGGGGTTTCGAGTCTTTTTGCAGGAAGCAATGTTGCCTTTACTCGGTGTTTCTGATAAAGCAAGCACCCTACATGCAGACACAAGTGACAGCCAAGAGGCGACACAACTGTGCTAGTAACAAACATCTTTCTGAAGGTTTTTTTAAAAAAAAAGTTGAAAAAACTTCTCTGAAGCACAGAAGCAAGATTTACCAACACCTGTCTGTAAATACTCTCTCCCCGACCTCTGTGTATGTATATGTGTGAGCATGTGTGTGCATGCATAGCTACATCTTTGTTAATTAAGTTGCTTCCTGTTGCTCTCAACCCATTAAGTGTCCCCGTGCCTCTGGTCTCCTGCATGCCATTGGTTTCAGCAAACAGATATGGCTTGAAAGAAAGAAAGAACGAAAGAACGAAAGAAAGAAAGAGCCCCCACATATTGTGGTTCCCTCTCCACTCTCTTCTCAGCCACTACCAATATAGCACACAGCAACTCAAGGCAACTTTAAATAGTCCAAAACCTACCGCCCAAGTTCCACACCTTTTACAGCCTGTCGGTGGAGGGGGCGGGCAACATTAATTCTGTCACAGCAGAACATAGCTAACGGGAACTTTTAATGAGGCAACAAGCCCAACCGGCTGGAAGTGATGTGGGGGCTAGGTAGGAGAAATGCTCTACGTCCAAACGGAAAAAAAGAAAAACCCAGAAAGGCAGACACTAGCAGAGGAATTACTAATGACCAGAGTTGAGCCATATGGTCCCTCTCCAAGTGAGTTTACTTCACACTTACAAGACAATTTGTTAGCAGGAACCCACCAGTGGAACCCAAGTCTTGGAATTTTGTTTCACTAAGATTCAGGAGAAGTTGCAATGCTTCCTCAGGAGGGAAGCGACATAGTCTCCCAATTAATAACCAGATGTTTGGGGGCTATATTTTTAGCGACTGGTGGGGGGGGGGAATGCTTGCAGAAAAAATTGGAGCAAACTTCAGCTAGTTTAACCCCATCTCTACAAGTAGAAATCGGGAGCTGCATGCTTCACTTTCATAAAGTTACACTGCCTTATGCATCACAATCCAGGTCTGTACACTCATGTTATCTAAAAGTAATGTGAACAAGGCTACTTGTCAGTCTCACCACTGCTGAGAATAAACGGGGTAACTTAGCTAAGACCCTGAGGAACCGCCAGTTACAGACATTCTCATAGACTGCTGAAAATACCTACAAGTCCAGCAGCCCATGGATGACTCCTACATTGACCCTCTTGACATGAACAGGAGTGTATTCTGCCTAGCTGCACACTTGGATCATATCTGGATCCTTTAGCCAAGGAAGACAAACCTCTCCCACATCCATGACATCAAACTGGATAAGCCATACAGATATCCTTTCTGTAAAAACTAACATGATACGGAGGTAGAAACTCTTCTTTTTTCAGCTCAGCCTCCACTGTCTGGCCTCTCACTGACCAGACAGTTCAAAATATCCAAAGCACACAATGCAGGTGCCTTGTGGAAGCTAAGCAGGTCCAGATCTGGTTAGTGCCTGAGAGGAGGAGACCAGCTGGGAACCCATCAGGGAAGAAAAGGCAAGATTATAAACACAAATGCAACGAAACAATCCTTCATGTCTTTTCTGGTTTCCTATCCCAGATTGTAAACTGCCCTGTGATCTTCAGGTGAAGGGTGGTATAGACATTTTAATAACAATAACAATACCCTTGCTCTGCTCTACAGCCTATTTCTCTGCTCAAGGTCTTGCTCATGGCCGTTGTTGGCACCTTGAAATAAGTCACAAGTAAAACAGATCTCGGAGACCTGAGCCACTGCTGGATGCCCTCTTGCCTGCAGGACAGCTCCAACTTGGGTAAGGCACAGCCCAACCAACTGCAGGAGAAATAAGGGGGACTCCTCTAATATACAAGAATAAGTTTTTACTGAGCCGAATGCATTTTTAACAGAGCTCTCGCTCGGGGGCACTCTTGAACAATAAAGAGCTTTTTGTGTGTGTGTATGTGCACCTGGAGGTTTCCTCCTTCTAGACCCAACCAGCACAGCTGCTGTAACTTTTGGGATCTCCTTGGAAAGCTGTTTTGGCCAATATTCTAATGCAAGACTTAGTCATCTAGGACTAGGCAGAATACGGAGGTGAAAGGTAAGAAGCAGCTAAGGGAAAAGAGCTATAATTAACGTGGTGAATGAGCAAGTACTTGACCATTTCCAGGTAAGGCTAGGAAAGGACTTCTGCCTGAATCTCTGGAGAGGTGATGCCAGTTAGGCTAGCCCGTACTAAGATAAACTGACCAATGGTTTCTATAACACAGCTTTCTAGAAAGGGCAGCATACTCCTAGAAGGATTTGGTTCTTCCCCATCAGTGTTACCACTAAACTTCCTCATGTAGAGGCTGCTTTCTTCCTAAAGCGTGCTTGATTTGGGGTGGGTGGGGGCGTGGAGCAGGAGACACACACATACACTCGGTTTCATGTCTTGTGGCAGAACAAACCATTTATAAAAACCTTCAAATCCAATGAAAGTCTGTGGAATGGGATCACTGCTCTCTATTGACAATCCACTCTGTTGACCAATTAGCTCTAGCCACAATCAATTAACCGTTATGTAAATAGCAGCCATGTTTCAAGCCAACAGCTTCACTAAGTTAGGCAGATTTGGGGACAAAATCAGCTACAGGCTTGATAAATAAGAGTCAAGGGCAGTGTGACAAATGGCTCCTGGCAGAGAGGGGAAAGTAATGCAAATTTCTTAGGTGCCAGCACACATTTTTTAGGAGCCTGCAATATCTAGTTGTCAGGCACCAGGTCTGCACAGGGCAGGGAAAATCTGTTAAAATTCCTCTCTCTTTTTGGCAGCCCAGACACCCAGGTGCCTGGGATTTTTCCAGCCCTGGTTCCCAGCAGGTCACGCTCAGCTGACAGTAGGGCCTGTGTGCCCTGCTAGAGCATGAGGAAGGGACGATTAAAGGCAACTTGAAAAACTGGATCCTCAGCCAACCATCCTCTGCTCTGCCAGGAGCAGACATGATAGGATTGCTGATTTAGAGTTAACAAGGTTTTCAAGCAGAAAAATGGTATTGCTAGCATGGTAGTCTGCCCGAGCAGAGAAAATGCATTTCGGTTTAAAACCATAAAACACTTTTAAGCAAGAGAGGGTTGAGGGTGAGGAATGCAGGAAGGAGCAGGAGAAACAAAAGCAAAAATTAAAATAAATAAAAGGTGATTATACCTCTGAGGTTATGCTAGCTAGCAAATAATTTGCAGCGGTAAGTGATGGAAGCATGACATACATATATGCAGAGCACACTTGAAGCTGGACTGAGAGCAAAAGCTGCTTCATAAGGCATAACGACCACAGAGTGCAAGCACTGTAATGCTGCTGCTGACAATTGACAAATGACATAACAGAGAGCTACCAAAATAATGAGGAGGAGGAAAGGCTAAGAGAGCAAAGTGCATTAAGTTGAGGGTGGGGCAGGAGGGGAGAAAAGAGAAAGGATAACATTTGTACCTCACTAATAGTCATTATCAGGGACGTGGGTGGCGCTGTGGGTTAAACCACAGAGCCTAGGACTTGCCAATCAGAAGGTCGGCAGTTCGAATCCCCACGACGGGGTGAGCTCCCGTTGTTCGGTCCCTGCTCCTGCCAACCTAGCAGCTCGAAAGCACGTCAAAGTTGCAAGTAGATAAATAGGTACCACTCCGGCGGGAAGGTAAACGGCGTTTCCGTGCGCTGCTCTGGTTAGCCAGAAGCGGCTTAGTCCTGCTGGCCACATGACCCGGAAGCTGCACGCCGGCTGCCTCGGCCAGTAAAGCGAGATGAGCGCCGAAACCCCAGAGTCAGCCATGACTGGACCTAATGGTCAGGGGTCCCTTTACCTTTACCTAATAGTCATTATTCCACTTTGCCGTGAATCCTTTATGAAAGGACTAATTAAGCAGACAACTATCATAAATTCTTTCTCTCTCTCTCTCTCTCTCTCTCTCTCTCTCTCTCTCACACACACACACACAAATTACCAACACTGCATAGTCTTCTGAAGTGTGATGGGGCCTAGAAGCCTGTGCACGTCCTGGTACAGATGGTGTCCTCCCTGCCACTGCCTGCTTCACATTACAGTGGTACCTCTAGATACAAACTTAATTTGTTCCGGAGGTCCGTTCTTAACATGAAACTGTTCTTGCTAATGGGCCTCTTGCTGCCACTGCGCCACCAGCACACTATTTCCGTTCTCATCCTGGGGCAAAGTTCTCAACTAGAGGTAACTCTTCCCGGTTAGCGGAGTTTGTAACCTGAAGCGTTTATAACCTGAGGTGTTTGTAACTCAAGGTACTACTGTACTTCCTAGGGAGGTTTCATCCAAGGTATCCAGAACTCCGAGAACTGCATCTCCTATGACCTCTACTGCATTGTGTACCATGTATGTGAAGCACTCTCCAAGCTCTTCCAGACTTAAATGGAGTATCTCAGTAGAGATTAGGACACTTTCTAGATGTAGGTACCCTGTATGTCACAATCTATTGAAGAAATGTAAACCGACCCTAGTAATAACAGAACTAACTTCCATACTGGTTTTGGTTTTTTAAATAGCTTTAGAGGACATAAGATCTTTGGGCAGTTTTTTTAGTAGAGGCAGTGAAATCCACTGCTGGAGCAACTGGAAGAAATAATGGAATGGGGAAAGGAGAAAGGCACAAAGGCATCCCAAGCCGCCTTCTGCTGGAAGAAGGGCTGGAAACTTATTTCAAAAATGAACACTCAAACTGGGAAGGAAATGTTCTCAGGATATTAAACTCTATGACAGATAAGTCCGCTCTATGCTAACATAAAGTGTACAGAAGTGGAGAATATACACACAGCCCTGGCTGTATCAAGATCTCTGCACTAGGATTCTGAAACTGAATCCTGACTGGTATAATAAATTGAGTGTGGCAAATAAGCTTGACACTCGATAGCCATCTAAAACGCAAGAGCAAGCGAGCGCAGCTCAAGTCAGACATGTCAACATTAAATGACCTGACAGGGATATTTCAAAATTATGAAAGGATTTGAGGGAGTACGATAAGGAACTATATTTTTTACACTGGAATGGAGAGGGGGGGAAACTAAAAACAACGGAAGCAGCATTCTATTGTCATAAATTAGGTGTTAGCCTGCAACCCTCTCAGGTAAGGTTTGTTCTCTTCCAGAAAGCAGAAATGCACAAAAAATGCTACCTAATTCAGAAAAAAAGTTGAATTACGCAGCCATTTTATATAAAGACCCATCATTGTAGATATTTTAAAGGCTGGCACAAAAGACTGCAAAACTTGTTGGGTGTTTTCTATGACACAAGAAAGCTACCACAGCTGAAAGTCAGCAGGAAGTGGGAGGGAGAATTTTGAAGGCAGCATTCCAATGGCTTTAAGTTGCAAGAAAGGAGATTCCAACTAAACATTTGGAAAAACTTTCTGACAGAAAGAGCTGTTTGACAGTGGAACAGACTCCCACAAGAGGAGGAGGTTGGGTGGTCATCTGTCATGGATTCTTTAGCTGAGATTCCTGCATTGCAGGGGGTTGGACTAAATGACCCCTTGGAGTACCTTTCAACTCTAAGATTCTATGATTCAAAAGAAAAGAAGCAAATAATATCGGGTACTCTTGGAGATATTGGGTTTGCTGAGCGGGTGCGGGGGGGAAGGGGGGGCATGCCCTATCACTGTATCTATGTGACTCCATTGGAGAAAACTCTTCCCCACAAGAGAGGATCATGTTTAGTAAGGTCGTGTCACAATATTCCTCCTTTGGCCCAGTGGCACAGGAAGGGGGGTGCAGGGGGTGCAGGCTGCCCCAGGTGTCATCACTGGGGTTTTTTTTGACAAAACGACAACTTTTTGGGGGGGAAAGTAACTCCCACACCCATCTTCCTAAGCCACTAGTAGCTAGGTGAGGCGGGGGGGGGGGCACTGGGCGCCACACCGTGGGGCCTGCAGCATGCCTGAGCCACACGTCTCTCCTGAGGGGGGGAAGCAGCGGGCGGACTGCCTGCAAGCTCTGCGCTGCTTTTTTGAGCAGCGTGGGGCTTGTGTCTGCCTACCGCCTCAGCCGCCCTACAGCTGAGGGGGAGGCTGCGGAGAGGCTCCACGCTGAGCGCCCTGCCTTGGCTTGCCCCGCCCCCATGGGCAGCTCACCCCGCCCCTGGCTGCAGGACACACACGCCACACTGTGCACCCAAGCAGCTAGCTATGCCGCTGCTTGGGCCTGCCCTCCAAACTGGAAGCAATGTTATTTTTCTTCTCTGACAGTTGCGCAGTGACATCAGGACTCCTGTGGTCTCTCCAGAGCAACTTTGGACATTCTAAGCAAGCAGACAAGAAGTGGGCACAAAAGGACCCTCTTACTTGCGCAGCATCTTTGCTTTCAGGGCATTCTTCGTCTGATTCCAGGTTTCTAGCTCTGGGCTGGTTAGAGCCGTAGGTTTCATGTGGTCCAAGACAGTGATGTCTTTCCCTTGCTTCCATAAGTCGTATCGGTCAGGTTGGAGGACCCGTACAAAAACATCCATAGAGATTTTCACCATGTCTTTCCGGCACGTGCACTGAAAAACAAAGTCCAGACACCCATCAGTTTAGTGTTACAAGGAAAAGGTGGCGGTGGTGATGTACCAACAGAATTGCATTACAGTCCACATACCCCAAACTGGCTGCCACCAGTGTTCAAAATTCCCATTGTTCTAGGCGCATTTCGCGACGAGGAACTTCATTAGCGCAAGCAGTTTCTGAGCTCTGGGCCTAAGATTTCAGATTAAAACTGCAGAGTGGAAGGAAAGGAGGGCCTTTTTCTGCCTCCCCACTTCCAGCTACTCTCTGAAGACTGGAGAAGAGACCCTCTTAAGAATATTATGGGGGTGGGCTAGACCATGTGAAAATGAACATAATATTTTAGCTGCAGTTCATTCATTTTCAGCTTTGTATTCTAGTTATAAAAAAGCACGCCTAGACATTCCGTTGTTGCACCCATGCTCCTAGCTTTCATATCTCGGTTTCTAACACTGGCTGCCACCCATCAACATCTCCAAGCCCCTCTTGTTCAGACTGAACTGCTGTGAGGACATGGAATATGCACAAGCACTGCCTGCTAAGGTTGGAGACAATAGCCCCTAAGCAGAAAGTGAAAAACCTTGCCTACCCTTAGGTCCAGAAGGAGCTGCGAATAGACTTGAATAATGGGAGGTGGCGGCAGGGCATGTAGGAAATAAGGGTGGCAAAATGGAGGGCAAAGACAAGGGACTAAGATGCCCGTGTGTATGAGGAGCAAACTCACAGTCCCAAAGACAGGAGGGGATGAGAGCCATTGATGAGACCCGGCAAGACAGATTAGGAGGCAGTGGCTGTAGGCCAGAGAGGCCGAAGAGGCAATGGGGTGGGACACATATTTGCACATACAGATTTAAAGTTAACCAGCCAATGTGGAGGTGGCTGTCTTGGCTCTTTTTTGAAAATATTTATGGCTCTGAAAGTGAAGCAGGCAGGAGAGGAGAAGGGGAAGGCTCTCCCTTGCCAGGCTCCCGCTCCTTTGCTGGAGGATTGTCCCCTCCTCCCATTTTATCATTTCAGAGAGAGAGAGTTCAGGGCACCACCTTCTGCTCTGCAGTGAAAAACAAGCAATAATAACCCACCAGCGCCAAACAGGGAGAGAATATTTATGGCCAGGCGATTTCCAGCAAACCCAATTCGCTTAATGAAAAATAGCAGAGGACAGAAAGAAAGATCCCAGAATGTAATTTGGCTACGGAGCTGCAGACCACAGATGGTGCCCGTGTTTCAGGTTCCTGGCTGGGCCGGAGCTCTCCCCAGAGCCTCCATCAACAGTAGCTTAAGGGATTTGTATTGAACAGCTTTCCAATAGTCCCCCCCCAAAGTAATTAAAAAAGGCACCTGAGTGTGTTCCCAGGGAGGGAAGGGAGGCAAGGCACTCACTTGGAGAAGCAGGGTGCTAGTCTACTGTGATCTAAGCTGCAATAAAGCTGCATCAACAACCCCACTATTGCCCTGTCTGACTCATATGGCTCAAAGTGGGAACTATCTGCAAAGAAATAGCACAGGCCAAAGTTGGCCCCTGCAATGCATAGAGAGGATAGATAATGCAGCTGTGCAACTGAGTCCGCACATTTCAATAGCTTACAACTAGGGTGTGGGGTGTGCAGGGAGGGAAAAGAACACTTCTATCAAAGTTTCCCTGTCAATCTCTTGGAGAAGATTCTTAATCGCCATGGGTTGTTCTCTCACTACAAAAAAATTAACATTTCCTTTTCCCGGACTACAAAAATAGAGGTCATTTCCAAGCATCAATGAAAGAAGTGGTTAAGAACCCTTTGCCTGTGGTTTGATTAATACAGGAGTAAGGCAGCTAATGGGGCCAAAGTTGCCCTCGATCCATTCAAAAAACTGGTTGGCAAATCATATTGAACAGGCACCATATTTTGAACTGAGCAAGGCCTGAAGGGCATTCATCAAAGCACATCAGTTTCCTCCCCAGTTTTTATTAAAGGATTTTCATAGTTAACAAGGGTACATACAATGACTCTGTTTTCAGTTCATAGAGTTCTTTCTATAGGCCAGTTATCTTCAATGTGAGACACTGCTGTCACAGGCATTGTAAGGTTGGAACAACAGAGGCTCAGGCAGAACACTGTCCCTTATTGTGCCTCTTAAGGAATGAGCAACAAGCTCCTTTTCTTGGAGAAAGAGGTCATAGCTCAGTGGTAGAGCCCCAGGTCAGTGAAAACAATGGACATGTAGTCTGGTTTTCTACAGGGAAGCTCTCCATCATGCAAACAGCAATTCTGCCCTGCCCTTTATTTCCTTCTTCACCTGGTATCTTCAGTCCTCAACAGGCAAATTCTGACACCCATCTGAACATGAGTGGACCTTGCATGCAGCCAGACTGGAAAACAAGCTTCAAGTTGCTATTCCAAAGGGGTAGCTTTGCCAACAGCAGACTCTGGTGGCATTTTAAAGACATTTGCTACAAAAGCTTAACATAGTTAAATTGTAAGCAAATCTTGGTGGCATATAAAATTTGCCTAGAAACAGTAACACAACACACCCCTGAGAAACTGAAGATACGTTCTCGTGGTTTGACTAACATGATTCTGCTTGAGAGAAGGAAGGGGGGGCGGAGTGTACCTCCAGGATACAAAATGTTTCTGTCACTCCCAAAGGGAAGGATCCCTCTGGGAGTACTTAATCCCAGCGTAGATTCTTTTGCTGCAACTGCTGTTATTAATGCAGGCACACCCCTCGAAGGTTCCAGGAGAAAAGGGGGAACGGGGAGTCCTCAGAGAGCAACACCCAGAGCTGCTTTACTGTCACTTGGCCGCAAAGTCTCTCTCTGGTTCTCCCTCCCCCAGCCTCTCTGCAATGCCTCAGCTCAACAGCAGGCACATTCCCTTCTCCCTCGCCCACCTCTTTACATGCACAAATCTACCATGATGTATGTTTATATTTCAATTTTAATATTATTTTATTGCTTTCACACTGGTGCACATGAATAATTTACACCCGGGCTGGGTCCTCGGGGGCCTCTTTCTGCCCAGGCGGCGATATTTTCTCAGCCACTGTGCCGCATTGCTCCCACAAAAGCCTCTTGCCAAAAAGACGCACGCACACCCCCGCCCTGCATTCCAGCTCCAGCACAGCTGTGTAATCCTTTCTGGAGCAGCGAGCAGCCTGGTGCAGCAGCAAATCAGAGCGCTGCTGACAGATATAAAGGGACTGGGGGACTATTTTCTTTTTCCTTCGCTGCACCAGGACCCTAAGCCAAGCTTATGTCTCCGCTTTTTGCTTTGGCACTGTTAACACCTTCGCTTGAACTTCATTAACAAAACTGACACCTGACCTGATGATCTGAATAAGGAATATGGGTTGTTCTCTCACTACAGAAAAGTAACATTTCCCTTTCCCTGACTACAAAAATAAACACTGAAGCAGTTGCGTTTGTATCCCTGCTGCGACACTTTAGCAAAGGCAGGTTGCCTGGTGGGAAAATGCTGTGATTACTAAGAACCAAACTGTACATTAAAAGGGGGGAAAGTGTTAAGAGCTCCCACCACAGAATGTGAGTGGGGAGGGGGGGGACCCCGTGATTTAATGCTTCCTCATGTTAAAAACAAATAAACAAGACTATACCTGGCAGAAGAGGCTGGAATCACCAGCTTCTGATATGCTTTCTACTGAAAGGGTGGGGCGTATCCATATTAGGGCTGCTCCCAACCTCCACTGCTAAATTTCAGAAGGACTATATATCATGGGCTGCTTCTTAACAAGTGGATTGCACTGGCTTCATCTTTGAACTGAACCTCAACATTTGTGTTTTCTGAAATTCACGAAGCTCAAAGTTCAGAATAAAGAGTGATGGATTGCTAAAACATATAAACCGGAGTTGTGCTACGAAACATTGTTTACTGGGATGAAGCAGAACATAAATCAGTTTCCAGTTACGATGACACTTGCTCTGTCTGATTATGAAAACAACATTGAAAATTTCAATAGTATTATATAAAAACAAAATCCAAATTTATTGCCGTTATAGGGATGTTTATTTCCTGAGCTTTTTCTCTAAAAGTATGAATTTATTTAGGGTTTTTTCCTGACTGATACATATGTTTCTAAAGTCTTACTGTTATTTACTGCAATATTGATGGTTTCTGTTTTCAACTTTTTGTTTATTCTCCCCTAACTGGCAAAAAGATACACTTAGGCACCTTAGGATGTGGCCACACCTCTAATTACAAATACGTATGTGTTAGTAGAACAGAAACAGTTATACTTTTACAATTTTATAAACATACAAGAAAGCACAACCCTGCCCCTTGCAAATTTTCTTGCTCCTCCTCCCCCCAAAACCCAATTTTCCCTCCGAGTTTCAAGGTTTCAGGGTAGAAATTCAATGCCTGTGGAATTGGGAGTGTCGTCTAGAAAATAAACTATTGTGAGGGAGAAAGGTAAAAGACAAGCTAATCCATAAATGATGCTTGCTGAGTGGTATCTGGAGTGGTACAGATACACCTATTGGATCTGTACCTGTACAAGATTCAGAATCCTCTAGGTCAGGGATGAGAAACACCTGGCCCTCCAGATGTTGCTGGACCACAATTCCCATCATCCTGCCTGGGGCTGAGTTCCTGGAACGTGGTTTGAAAACTGCTGGTTTTAACATGCTTTGACTGGCCTTTTCATTGCAACAGCCTAACGCCACCCCTCTCCTGGAATTTCCTCGGTTTCTAGCACACAATGGCCAGGCCAGTCGTACCGCAGCCTCTTGCCAATCAATTTTCAATGTATTTCCTCCCCATGACCTCTAATTGTAGCAATCAACGTGCTGGCGTTTGAAGCCCAGTGATCCAACACATATGCTCCCCATTACCCTTTCTCTGGAAAGGAAGGTGCTTGTTCTCAAAAAGGTTTTTTTTAACAATGCCATTCCTTTTTAAGAGAGAAAATTAAAACAAACTGGGACACAAAGAATGCTTGAACGGTTCTCTCAAATACCGACAGAACCCTAGACTCCCCCCCCCCAAGAATCCCAAGCTATTGCTTAAAATATTAAGTGGCCAATAGAAAGATAAAAATAAAAAATTATTGGAAACCCTGCTCCCGAGAGGTCTGTATAGCACAGTTGATGGACTCTGAAGCTCTTTTCCACTATAATCCACCTGAGAATAATGCAGGACTTCCAAATAGCTAAATTGGCGAGCAAGGTGCTTTCTACTTTTAAATCAGGAAACAATAAAAGAAAATGAGGCTTCTGAGGATAGGCCCGTTTGGTTCTGGAGAGCTTTCTGTAACAAAGGGCTAAGCCCCTTTCACCCCTTGCAGGCGGGAAGCACTGCAGATGTGGACAAAGGGGTGCAATATTAGCCAGGTGATGTGCCAAGAGAGGGGCAATGGTTGGGGTTAGGTAGGAAAAGACATCGGAAGCTTAGGAAGGAGGCAACAGGGAGGTTCAAAGCCTAATCAGATTGTGAATGCAGTCAACCACCCACTCCCAGTAACTCTCTGCATCAGTCACTTGTTGCAGTGCTCCAACTGTAAGATGCCTGTTTAAATTACGTCTTGTAGCCCACCGGCCCAGCCCAACACTACCTCTGACCTTGTGGTCCTAACCATGCTGCCTTCCTATGCCTAGAGCAACCGCTCATCTTCATCAGTCAAGCCACCATACAATGCAGAAAGCAGAACCTCTTGACTTCCACTCCAGAGCTAAAACTAGGAGCTGCCAAGCTGCTTTTCTGGTTCTGCACCTAGGTTACGTCCACTGCCACATGAATCCCATCTAGAACACCCCTTCTGTAAGCAACTCCTTCTCCAACTATGACGCTCCAACAGGCCTGGGTCCAGAGCAGGATCTAATATTCTGCAAGCAGCAAGCAACTGCCTCTGACTCCTGTCTGACCAGAGGTCTATGTGGCCTGCATGGTAGATCTCCCATTCTGAGCACGGCAAGTGTGAAGAAGGGCCCTGATCTGCCCACCATTTCTCTGAGTGAGGCTATCAGGTATCTCCCGCCAGTCCTCTTCATATGCGAAACAGGTACTTAAGGGGTCTACCTGGGGAAAGCGACCAGAAAGAGCCAATACTTCCCCTAAAGGTAAAGGTAAAGGGACCCCTGACCATTAGGTCCAGTCGTGGCCGACTCTGGGGTTGCTGCGCTCATCTCGCTTTATTGGACGAGGGAGCCGGCGAACAGCTTCCGGGTCATGTGGCCAGCAGGACTAAGCTGCTTCTGGTGAACCAGAGCAGCGCACTGAAATGCCGTTTACCTTCCCACAGGAACGGTACCTATTTATCTACTTGCACTTTGACGTGCTTTCAAACTGCTAGGTTGGCAGGAGCAGGGACCGAACAACGGGAGCTCACCCCGTTGCGGGGATTTGAACCGCCGACCTTCTGATTGGCAAGTCCTAGGCTCTGTGGTTTAACCCACAGCGCCACCCGCATCCCTAATACTTCCCCTACCCCACCCCAAAAAGAATGGAGTAAGACTTTAAAAAAATCAAGCTGTTTCTTGCAGCTTGTTCTCCTCCCAACATAAAGGTATCCAGTTCCCTTTCCAGCACCAGGATTTCCTATGAAGCTGCCAGGCTTTGCTGATTCTTTGCAAGTGAAGTTAAACAATTAGTGAATAGATTAGGATTAGTTCAGTTTTAGAACCAGTTGTCCGGGCTTATTTTGTATTCTGTGTGGACTTTCTGTCTGCTTTCCCCCTATCTTTAGTCCTAATAAGGTTTCTTAATTTGCCTGTTGAAGTGTGGAGGTTTGCAAGCCTCGGAGTTTTAGGATCCCCACATGCACAGTTGCTTGGCATTCAGGCTACTGGGAGCCTAGGACTGGAGTTGTAAGTGACTGGCATGCTCTTATGAGGTCTGGGAGAGCCTCGGATACAGTGCAGGCTGTACTCAAGTAAGCCACAAAGGTGCAGGTTGAACTTAAGGAGTGCTGGAGCACAGGCTCAGAACCATTTTAAAAGTAATTCACTAGTGCATCCCAGACATTCCCTCCCATCTGGCTTAGAGGAGTAAATGGGGGGAGGCAGAAACTACTGGAGAGTAAGGTCTGCTGGCAGCACTGCAGGGCTGTTGTGTTGCAGTTGAACAACATAGGAGTGTGTGAGCGACTCTCTTGGGGATCGCTCCTTCATCAAGTTCCTTGGGAAATAAGTATCAAACATTTCCAGATGTGCAGTGCTAAATCAACAGCATCAAAGTCTACCTTGTGAGGGATTTCTTTGGGCCATACCAGAAAGGCCCCCAAAACCAGATCCTGGGGTTTACACCCCAAACTCATGGTTTAACTGCATAATACTCCACTTATTTTTTCCCCTCCTGCCCCACTCCCCCCAAAAAAATTTGGGGTGAAATTTGTCCTGGTTCTTCACCCCCAGAAATGCTTCAGAATGACAAGGTCATCAGAAGCAGCCTCCGTAACTAAGGCGGCTGTACGCTTGTCACATCAAAAAGTGACAGATGAAAACACACAAAAGTACAGCTACAGTGTTCGGGGACTCTGGGATCTAATCAAGCATCTTTGCATCTCTCACCATTTCCCTCTCTCATTTGGTGCCCAGGCTGCCATGCCGAAGAGCCAAGGAACAGCGTGGCTGTCACCAAGCATCCCAGGAGAGTGTCAGATCAAAGAGCAGAATATTCATAAGCCAGCTCTCCCAGGACCAGCTCGTGAGTTAAGAGGAAAGTGAGGGGGGAAGAAAATAGCAAGCATTCCAAGGTTGACTGTTTGCTTCCAGTTACAGGGCATCAAAGACCCAACAGCAGCAACTAATTGACTTCTGGAAAATAAAATGAATGACAGTTCACTGGCAGCAGGCTTTGGGCAGACTTCATCAACTTCTTGGATCCACTGGCCCAGGATGTTATGATGGCCACTAGCCTACGTAGCTTTAAGGGCATGCTTTTGTTTTGTTTTGCTGCAAGTTGCCTGAAAGGCAGGGTAAGGAACACAAGCAATAATTCACAGAGAGATTAAACAGCTATCAACCATGGTAGCTAAGAACATAATGTCCATGTTTAAAAAGACAAGATATCCACCATTATCAGATGCTGGGGACAAACCATAAGAGACATCCACCTGTCACCACCCTGCCTGTGAGCTTTCCTGGAACATCTGACCAGCCACTCTCACAGAAAGTGCTGCAAGGATCTTTGTTCTGCTTTAGCACAGCGATACAGGTCAAGAGGTGTGATCTTCAGGAGGATGTTACAATGCCTACTGGGGGAGGTTAAACACACTAATAGGGGTATTATTAAATTTTACTGGGTCATTTCCTACTTATTTATATAATTCATATCCCACACTGTCAACAACAACAAAAAGTTAGTCCCCAGGTGCCTAACAAAGTAGTAAGAAAAAAGAGTTACAATTGCCATAATTATTATCACTGATACAAACATATTAATATAAAGCATGTGAATTAATAGAGCAAATTAAAAGCAACGAACTAAAGCGACAACAGTCCATTCAAATACAAAGAAAAACAAACTGCTCTGCATTGAAAATGCTTACATTAGTAGTTCTTAGATGCCTGTGGGAAATGTTGTTGCCTGGCATGTAAATGAGGACTTAAAACAGACATTGTGGCGGCAGCATTCCAAATGCAAGGAGCCACCACAGAAAAGTCTCTCTCGCTCTCTGCTTGCTACTGGCGACACTCCAAAAATGGTTAGATTCAAATTCCCATCACCTCTGACCATTAGCCTGGAGTCCAACAAACATCTGGGTGGCCACACATTTTCCATTCTTGGTGAAGGGCTTTAAAGATTAAGACTAAAGCTTTGAATTGAGCTCAGAAACTCACTGTGAGCCAATGGGGTTGTTTCAACTTCAGCAAGATCTTCGCTCAGTGCCATTTAGCAACCTAGTTGCAGTGATCTCAAGTAGCTTCAGTTTCTGAACTATCTTCAAAGACAGCCCCACATAGAGCGCATAAGCAAAGCTACCAGGTCATGGGTGATGGTGGCTAAGCTCTCTCGACCCAGAAGCGTCCTCAGGCAGCAAGAGGCCTTCTGTCAGGACACGGATCAGAATCTTAACCCCTTTAAAAACCACTGTCAGGCTTGGAAAGAAGGCCAGTGTAGTAAGTGCATGAAGTGTCACCCTTGGTCTTCAAAAGCAGAACAGAAATCCCAGCTCCGCTATGGAGTCTCTGAGTGGCCCTTGGGCCAAGCCTCACAAACCTTGATCTCTTCTCACACCTCTTCCCCATGTGTAAAATTGAGAAGAGACTTTAGGCAAGCTTAATGTGGTAAGAGTATATGCAGATGCTCTCCAGTTGGAATGAAATAAGCTGCTAGTCAGATTCTGATCACTGCACCAGCAAACCAACCTCAAAACACCGAAAGGTCCATATAGTTAAAGCTATGGTTTTCCCAATAGTGATGTATGGAAGTGAGAGCTGGACCATAAAGAAGGCTGATCATCGAAGAAGTGATGCTTTTGAATTCTGATGCTGGAGGAGACTCTTGAGAGTCCCATGGACTGCAAGAAGATCAAACCTCTACATTCTGAAGGAAATCAGCCCTGAGTGCTCACTGGAAGGACAGATCCTGAAGCTGAGGCTCCAAGACTTTGGCCACCTCCTGAGAAGAGAAGACTCCCTGAAAAAGACCCTGATGCTGGGAAAGACACAAGGAGAACGGGATGACAGAGGACGAAATGGTGGGACAGGGTTCTCAAAGCTACCAGCATGAGTTTGACCAAACTGCGGGAGACAGTGGAAGACAGGAGTGCCTGACGTGCTCTGGTCCAGGGGGTCACGAAGAGTCGGACACAACTAAACGACTAAACAACAACAAAGACTCGTATTACACAAACATAACATTTTTTGCAGTTTCATACTACTACTTGCCAAAATGCCCCATCCTCAGCTGGTATCTGCTGGTGAAGCAAATATTATTTCCTCTTTTAAAAATCTATGGCACCCCGTTGCACCCTACACTGATGTTAACTAAAACTATGAAGCTGGCCAACCCAATGAATGGTTTGTCTCCTGCCTTGAGGTACCTGCAGCTGGGGCCCCAAAGCCCGCTGCCAAGCTTCTTCAAAAGCGTGTGTGCGCATGCACTAGTTTAAAACAAAACCATGACTTGCAGCTGCTGATGCCCCAATGTATTGTGAGCAGGAGAAAAAATATGTAAGATGCAGAAGAAAATTAGGTCTGAGGACAGGCATGATGTGGCTTAGGATAAACATGACTGATAGGCAGTCATCCCCCCCCCCCCCCCGAGGTGTAGATAAACTTTTCTCTATAGAGCCCCAAAGCCAGGCATAGGCAAACTCAGCCCGCCAGATGTTTTGAGACTACAACTCCCATCATCCCTAGCTAACAGGACCAGTGGTCAGGGATGATGGGAATTGCAGTCTCAAAACATCTGGAGGGCTGAGTTTGCCTATGCCTGCCCAAAGCCATCCCTCTACCCTTCAAGCTTTCCAAAATCTGCTAAGATCCAAAAAATTCAGTCCACCAGCAACCAAGGGAGCTCCTTCCCCCACATCTGCCTCTCAAGAAAGGGTAGAAGAAAGGCACAAATTCTCATCAAGGTTTTATCGTGTCCCCCGGATATGTTAAATTATCTTTTATGCCGCTAATAATCGTCCATGTAATGAGTGAAATTAAGGAAAATGGCTCGTTTTTATTAAAAAAATAAGTAATAACATAGCATAAAAATGTAAAGCAAAGCCCAGTTCTATATCTCTTGTACAGAAGGTGGATCCTCTTTTCAACAATAAACCATTAAGCCAAAAGCTGAATGCTATCTGCTCAGCAGTGCGTGGAATGTTAACATAAAACCTCATTTATTGCCGTGTAGAAACAGATCAGATTAAAGATAAGTTTAAAGAGCTGCTACTATGACTCCCCTTACTGTGGGCTATGTGGAAGGATAAAGTATTTTTCAAATTGTTTTTTAAAAACTATGGTGAGTAACGCTGCAATCACACGGGAACCTGGTCACCTTTCATGCCCCGCATGCAGTGAGGACAGCTATTATCACTCTTTGTGCTAGATTAAGGGCGTCATCCTATTCTGGAATTATAAAATCAAACTGCATTGTGGGGTGCAGGGATGCACATGTCAGCCCCACTCCTTCCACCTGTGACCTTGTGCTGTGCACTTTGGGCTCCCAGATGCGGGAACATGCTTAGAAAACACCCCCAGACCTTGCCATTCAACACAGCAAGGAGGGAGGGTGCATGCACAACTTTTTACAGCACCTGAACTGGGCTTGTGTGGCAAACATATCCCCCATGGATGGATGTTTTGGGGCCCGGTCTTATTCAACATCTTTATCAACGACTTGGATGATGGACTCAAGGGCATCCTGATCAAATTTGCAGATGACACCAAACTAGGAGGGGTGGCTAACACCCCAGAGGACAGGATCACACTTCAAAACGACCTTGACAGATTGGAGAACTGGGCCAAAACAAACAAGATGAATTTTAACAGGGAGAAATGTAAAGTATTGCACTTGGGCAAAAAAAATGAGAGGCACAAATACAAGAAGGGTGACACCTGGCTTGAGAGCAGTACATGTGAAAAGGATCTAGGAGTCTTGGTTGACCACAAACTTGACATGAGCCAACAGTGTGACGCGGCAGCTAAAAAAGCCAATGCAATTCTGGGCTGCATCAATAGGAGTATAGCATCTAGATCAAGGGAAGTAATAGTGCCACTGTATTCTGCTCTGGTCAGACCTCACCTGGAGTACTGTGTCCAGTTCTGGGCACCACAGTTCAAGAAGGACACTGGCAAACTGGAACGTGTCCAGAGGAGGGCAACCAAAATGGTCAAAGGCCTGGAAACGATGCCTTATGAGGAACGGCTAAGGGAGCTGGGCATGTTTAGCCTGGAGAAGAGGAGGTTAAGGGGTGATATGATGGCCATGTTCAAATATATAAAAGGATGTCACATAGAGGAGGGAGAAAGGTTGTTTTCTGCTGCTCCAGAGAAGCGGACACGGAGCAATGGATCCAAACTGCAGGAAAGAAGATTCCACCTAAACATTAGGAAGAACTTCCTGACAGTAAGAGCTGTTTGACAATGGAATTTGCTGCCAAGGAGTGTGGTGGAGTCTCCTTCTTTGGAGGTCTTTAAGCAGAGGCTTGACAACCATATGTCAGGAGTGCTCTGATGGTGTTTCCTGCTTGGCAGGGGGTTGGACTCGATGGCCCTTGTGGTCTCTTCCAACTCTATGATTCTATGATTCTATGTTTTACACAACTGGCTGCTCACATTAACGGTATGTATGCAGCCTGGCTTCAGAGAGGAAGCAGAAGGTGCCTCCTAGGCCAACCCTCCGGATTGGGGTTAGCCGGAGGTTTGGAGTATGTTGTCAGCTATATGCTGATGACACTCAGCTCTATTTCTCCTTTACACCTGCAGGTGAGGCAGTGGAAGTGCTGGACCAGTGTCTTGCCTCGATAATGGACTGGATGAGAGCCAACCAACTGAAGCTCAATCCAGATAAGACTGGGGCACTGTTAGTGGGTGGTTCCCTAGACCAGATGGGTGTGAGGTCGCCTGCTCTTGATGGGATTACACTTCCTCTGAAGGAGCAGGTTTGTAGCTTGGGGGTACACGAGAGGTCTGGAGGGTGTCAACATAAGAATGGGGCCTTTTCTGCAGTAGGTCCTCATCTGTGGAATGCTCTCCCCAGATTGATTCTCCCGGTGCCTTCATTATATACCCTTTGGTGCCAGGCAAAAACATTCATCTTCAACCAGGCCTTTGGTTGATTTGATTGACATCCTATGCCCTTTTAAAATGTGTTGGGGGATTATTGGGTTGCCGTTGTTGTTATTTTGATTGCGCACTTTGTGGTTTTTATTCTGATTATATCCTGTGAACCGCCCTGAGACCTGTGAGTATAGAGTGGCATATAAATTCAAAAAGAAGAAAAAGATGAGGAGGAGGAAGACTTTCTTCAATGAGTCTTCTTTCTTATGGATGGAATGGGGTGGAGGGTGGAACCTTGCTGTTCTGGACCACCAGAAGAGGAGGAGTAGGGATAGGCATGCGAACAATTTCCCACATATGTAATAAGAAGAAATTGTGCAACCAGCAACAAAGGAAAGCCACAGAACTTCATTATACACCTTTAGGCACCCGGCAAAAACGTTCCTCTTCAACCAGGCCTTTGGCTGATTAACATTCTATACCCTTTTAAATGTGATTGTGGGAGGGGAAGGGGGGTTATTGTTTTGTGATGTATTTATTATGCATTTTGTGTTCTTGTGAACTGCCAGTATACAATTTTTTATTATTATTAACAACAGCAACTAGCCCACATTTAGGGTCCTAGACTTCCTTGACTGATCA
The DNA here is from genome assembly GCA_034642415.1 of Podarcis siculus. Taxonomy (NCBI): domain Eukaryota; kingdom Metazoa; phylum Chordata; class Lepidosauria; order Squamata; family Lacertidae; genus Podarcis; species Podarcis siculus. The sequence goes on from JAXCMG010000041.1 coordinate 1,767,209, forward strand.
GCATTCCTTTTCTGTAGGCAGTCAATCTCTCTCCTCTGCACATATGCATTAAGTACATGCGTTGTCAAAGCACATATTTAAAAGGGTAATGTTAGAAGGTGGCAAGTATCGACCATAGGTTCATCGAGGGTTAAATTATCTTTTTCATATAAAAAATATGGAAAATTGAAAAGATGATGTGTACGTTGCCAGCAGGTAGCCAATGGCTTGCGCTGAAGAAGATGAGCCCTAACCACCCCATTTCTGGTGTAATTACCACCACTGCGGCAAGTCTTGACAACATACTGGCTCATTAGAAAATCTGCTGGAAACAACAGAGTGCTTCATAAACAAAGCGATTAGACAGGGTTTTCTGTGAGCTCCCTCGATCCATAGCTGTAGGGCCCACACCCCCAATGGTCTTCTTCATTTGCTCCTGCAGTGCTGAGCACTGGTATTTAGGAGAAAACATGGGTGGGCAAGAGGAGAGAAAGCATGGGCTGAAAATGCCTATCTCGCAAAGCTTAGCGTTGTTCTCCCAAGCCCTGTATCTAACCTTGCTCTTCTGCTTATGGTGGGCATGTGAGAACAGCTACAAGGGGAAGGTCAGCCCTCCATGGGAGTTGGCATTCACAGCAGAATTCTACTAAATCAGAGTAAATGACAGAGCAGGACAGAAGTAAATGTTGCCTCATGTTGTAAAAGGCAAGTGGAAATTCTTTTTCTGGAGATCACTTGGTTCAAGCCCTGCTGTGAACGTAAGGAACCCAAGAGTACTGGCTAGCTCCTTCTTGGAGTTGTTTTCTAGGTTCTGGTTTACTGTGGAATGCTCACTGAAGGAATGAATGAGCCATAGTTTGGTTTGAGGAAGCCATGATGAGGAGCACAAGACAAGATGCTGGCAAAGTACCCTTGAATACAAGGGGTTTATTGATTTTTTGTTAATCAAGATGAGTCTTAAATAAGTAAACAAATTGGATTAAGGAATTGGATTACGGAAATATTAAACTGCAGGATTATGGTATTTAACATTTGTCTGCTTTCAGACTGAAGCAGCCATTTTTCTTGGGTAAACATTTTTGTTTGCTAAAAGGAAACATACTCCTCCCAGGAAAAGCCTGGCAAAAACCACATGGTTCTTGGGCCTTTTTCGTCCTGTTGTTCTCCTAATCCCAGTGCATCCTTTTTGTCTGAGTATCTTGCAATAGAAAGCAGTAGACCTTCCTTTAGCAAGTCAGAAAGACATGGGACTTTTACTCTCATGTAGATTAGGCAGTTATTAATTTATGAAAAGAAACCAGAGTTTATTGTTTGGTTGGTGACTGGTTACTTTGCCAAGGACCGCCAGTGTTCTTAAAGAGAGTTTTGTGCCTCTGCCTTTACATTATTTTCAAATTCATAACCGTTCATTCAGTAAGCCCTACTGAATTAAATGGAATGCAGTTCAAAGTTATCCTGCATAGACACAGCCAAAAATTCTGCTAATCCTAGATCTAGAAGCCCAAGCAACCCACTGTACAGACAGGTGCATCTCCTTGCAGGTCAAGACAGGGAGTTGTAGCTCAGTCTCCTCAGTAAAGACCATCTGCATATTGGTAAAATGTTTTCTTTTTAGAAAGGCACTTGGACTATGAACCATACTGCCTTGTATGAACTGTTTCTGGATTTTAGTTTTTTAACGGCTGCTGTATTCTGGAATTTTCTGCTGCTGTTCTGTTGTTAAATCATAAGGATTGCTTTACATTTTTACTTTATGGTTTTATCCTTGTTCTTAGCTGCCTTGAGCACTCTGGAGGCAAAGTGGGAGAATACTGTTTCAGGGCTGCTTAAAAATAAATAAATCACATGTGCTGGATTCCACTAATACTTTACCTAGTCCAGCATCTCATTTTCAGGGGACCAAGCAGACACTTCTGGGAAGTCTACAAACAGAGCATTCAGGGTTGCTGTTCGTCCTCTGGAAACAACTTCCAAGCAACTGCTTGAATTAAGTCTTGGGTCCTTTGTGGATGACCACGGAGCAGGGCCACAGCATACTGCAAATCTGCTTTCAAAGAATTCTAGCTTTCATTTCCAAGCCAAGGCCACCTGGGACTAAAGGCAAAATTTTCTGACACAATCCTTCTAAGGAGTCATGAGTTTGGGAACCCTAAAATATCCAACCCCCTCTGTTCCCTGACAGCCCTGCTTCAGCGCATGCATTAAATTAAACAACTGTCTAGTTTGTACAGTACTTTATAAATCTATAGTGAATGATGCCTGCTGGGTGCATCTTCAGTCACTGATTTGCAGGCAGAAGCTTCATTTCCTGCTACCGGTGCACGGAATTCACCAGCCTGCTGGAAGACACAGCTACTTTTCAATGATTATTGAAAAGGTACAAATTCTACTTGATGGAGACCCATTGAAATGCTGAGCAGGGGTAATATTGGATACAATCCAATGTGTCTCAACCACCCCGGCATCATGATCTGAAGCACAAACTCTGAAAATTCCAATGGCGCTGCTGGCATTATAGGGGCAGAGGTTGGGCAGGACTACCCGGGTACAGCTGCAAAGATCACCAGCTTCACTACTTGGTCTTTTCTCAATTGAAATTCATTGTCTTTCAATATCCACTCAAGCCCAATTCCCACATATCCTACTTGGGAAATGCAAGGCCATTTCACACCACGGTGTCACCTCCCCCTACCCCCAATCTTCCATTATCTGAAATACTGCACTGCAATTCCCCCACTCTCCTCCATCCAGTGGTACTCAAGACAAAATGATGGCAAAGACAAAGAGCAACATGCTGGCAGCAGATACGATTAATAGTCTTCAATTTAAAATTTTGTAATTATACAGAGGTTGACAACACATAATCAGGATTTCTGAATCCTTTCTGCTTTCATGCAACTGTCACTGGGGCCATGGGCCAATGCCTCAGCTTTATGGGTTAGATTTATACAGCTGTTTAGCATTAGTTATACAACTAGTCTATCAGGGAGAAGATGTAGAATCATAAAGTTGGAAGGGACCCTGAGGATCATCTTGTCCAGCCCCCTGAAATGCAGTAATATGCAGTTGTAAGGGGACCAAACCTGCAACCTTGGCATTATCAGCACCAATGCCCTAACCAACTGAGCTATCCAGGCTGATTTCAGTGAAGCTTTCTGACATGCTAATTTTCCCATCTGCAAAAAACCTGTCCGCTCCCCAACAGTGGAAGAGTTGAATGAACAGCTCCCTCTTCCCTGCCCCCAAGTGATACAATCAAAGGGGGGCGGGAATACTGCTCATTTCTGATTAATATGTAGACTGGATTGGTTCCAAACTGTGGCCTTCTGGCAAATAGTCAGCGATGATAAAAGTTTGGTGTTTGGCTGTATTCATGGTGGAACTTGGACCACCTACTCTCTAACCATCATCTGGTTGTACAGCCTAAATTTCCATCGAAAGCCAAGCAGCAGCAGCAAGCACATCAGCAGGGCTCCTCATATCACCATATGTGCTGTAACAAGACCAGGGCTTCAACAGGAGGAGCAGCCACAGCAACAGCGTATATGAAGAACATTACTTTACAGACTGTGACCTGTCCATAAACCTTTCTGAGCTAGTACTAGTCTGGTGCAAAATTACTGCTGTCAACCAGAACCCTGTAGGGTCTTGGGGGCACACACGGAGCAGCACACAAACAGCATCTACAGGCACACAAGTGCATTATCCAGCCTAGAAATGTACACGGCAGGCCCTGATTACAGCTCAGCTCTGTGTGCACAATGGAAGTGCTTGCTCAGAGCAATTATTGTTACTTCCTCTCCCCCCTCTCATCTTGCAAGTATCACTGGCCCGATCACACCAATTTCAGCGGACAAGACAGCTGACGATAACCGCCAGCTAGATTGCTAACAAAGGGGGAGAGGGAAGAGAAGCAGCAAGAATTGTTTTGTGGATTGAGAGCCTTGAGGGAAGGGGGAAAGGAGCTTGGAAACAAGAGGTCAGGCTAAACAGCCAAATGATTTAAACAGAGGCAGGAGCAGGATTGCAAATGGAGAACATGCTTCTCGGCTGTAGTGACATCAGTTTAATGCACACATTTATCACTTGCAAGGAAGCGCACAGAGAGGGTTCTTCAATTTACCCTCCTGACTCTCTGAAGTGACACACACACACACACACACACACACCCCTCTAAGCACATCTACCCTCAGAAACCCGCAAAACATTTCTACTGAGCAAGTCCAGGAATGATTCCCCAGGCCACAAGAAGAAAAAGAGAGACAGACAACTTGTTTCTCCCCAAAGCGAGTTTGCTGCAAAACAATAAAGATGTGTTAAAATTGCACTGGTAATCATTTCCGAGGACTCCTGCAGAGTTCCTAGTCACCAGCGAGGAAAAGTCACAAGAGCAGAGATGACTGGAAGGACAGAAAAGATAACTGGGGTCTCAGAGCGGGGGGGGGGG
>JAXCMG010000041.1:1771734-1865794 GCA_034642415.1 Podarcis siculus
GGGGGGGGGGGAGAGAAACAGGCTTTTTACCCACCGGCATGAACAATTGCAGCCATATTCTCTATTTCGCCAGACCACTATTGACACTGGCCCCAGCCAGGATGGGCAAAAGGTTCTCTAGTTCAGCCTCCTAGAGGGTCTGTCCAGAGTTCTCTCCTGCACACCAGCTCCTCACCTCCACAGACCAGCCAGGAAAGAGGCAAAAGGGGGAAAGCAGCCGGAGTTATGTAAGAAGAGGGCTCTGCCCAAAGTCTTCATTACTATTCAAACTAAAGGAGAGGCTAGAGCCCTTTGGGCAGAAAGGAGTGAGTGGGTGAAAAATGTAATATGGAGGGGTGCATGTTTTCCACCATGGGATATTGGGATCTGTTAGTGGAAAGGGATCCTCAAGGAGAGGGCAGGGAAGTATGTTATCTGTACTGACCACAATTGTCTGCATAAAGATGATGGTACTGGTCCCATCACTGCAAGAACTAGTCTTCATTTAGCTATAGTTATGGACTGACCATAACTAGCAGGCATTCCATGCACACGGCTTTCAGGGTCATCTCTTGCACCTAACCCAAAGAAGAGCCTAAATGCTGCAGAACTGGCTTTATGATAAGGAAAGAAAAATCATGGGGCAGTCCGATAGCTGTCACCCCCACCTCTCTTGAAGCTAGACAGACTTTGAGCTGGCACCTCCTCAAAGATGAGCAATTTCCCACCGGTGGGCAGAGAATAAGTCATGGAGAGACTAAGCCGCAGGCAAGTCGTTCTTCAGTTAACTCTTTACCACAGCCACAGAACACATGCCACCTTCAGCCCTATAAATCAGATTGCTAGCGAGGCAGAGAAGAGAGAGATCATGGCAACCTGGATACCTACAGATTCAACTGGGTCAGGAGCAAGTACTTTACATTCCAGAAGAGCAGCCTCATCTCCCCACTCTCAGGAACCTGCCTGGGTAATCACTCAAAGCAAGCAAACTGATTAACCAAACAGGGAGAAGCAAGCCATCTTTGGAAGCAGCAGAACCAATCTGTGAAATGTATTATGTGAAACAATTAATGTTTAAAAAGAAAGAAAAGGCGGGGGGACTGCTGAGTATTAGCATAGTCCTTTCCCCTTGTTAAAGCTGCCTTGAACGCTGAATTTACAATATCTAGGGCTCTGTGCTCTCTTCCACAGGCTCAGCTACCTAATTCCACACTTTGGAATAAGTGCTAAATTGCTTCATTTATTCTGACTGCAGTTATAGGTATTTTGCACAATCTTGCATTTTAGGCAAGGAACTGGGGTAGAATACAGAATAATATCAAAGAGCCCTATATGTCTGTGGGTGGGGGCAACCGCATAAATAACCCCACAGAAGTGTCGATTGCAAACAGATAATGCCAGCAGGAGTATTCAAATGCCTTACTTGCACATTGCACTGCACATATGCTTTTGTAAGACATTGGACCGTCTCTAAGTGAAGAATTGGCAGTCAAGCCCAAGCTCCTTACTCTGCTGCATTTTACCAGCCTGCCCAAAGAGACCGACTATCTGCTGTCCTTGAGCACCACAAACACAGCTGGTCAGATGAAGGTACTACAATTTATTAGCTGCAGTTGTGAAAAATGGGTTTGAAGATTCCTTTGACCTTGTCAGAGTGAGTGGCTAAGGCAAATATTATGGGGTGTTGGTGGCGAGAGCGTCTATGAAGGGGCCAGAGGGCCTTTGTGGGATGCCTCTACTTATGCTAGCAGGAAGGGGGATTTCCTAACCTGCCATAACTAAAATTAATAAGCAGACTGTCAAACTCCCTGATCTACTGCCCTGAGGGGCGGGGGGGGTGAGATAATCAAACCTCAATTGGATTTGACCTGGTTCTTTAAAGCACCTGACTCTGACCTAACTGCTCAGTCTAGGCAGCTCATCTCTAGAAATAGACCAAGCTCCTCTGCCATCTTTCAGCCTAGGGAATGTCCTGTTTCACCTCCCCACTGTGTGGCAACCAGTCTCCCGTCTTGACACAGGCTCAAAAAAGAAGATTCCTTGAACCCAAGGTTCATACTCGTACTTCACAACTTCATCACCAACTAGCCTCCATGTTGCAAAATGAGTGACAGCTAGTACCTCAACCCCTAGCTAGCCCTCCAATCATGGCCCACCAGTAATTTTGGTTGCCGTCTGCTGATATTTTGGGGAGAACTCCTGCCTGTCAATATGGGACTGCATCTTTTGATGGAGTAGATTTTGGCCCTGGGCCTCCAGTTCCTGGCCCCTACCAGGCAACACTGGTGTCCAAGTGTGAACCTGCTCTGATGAGATTGCTAAAGGGGGTCCAATGTATTAAAGTGAGTTTAAGGCCAAAATACCTGATTGCAATCACATGGCTCTAAAGGAGGGGTAGCCAAAGTGATACTCTCTAGAAGTTGTTTGACTGCAACTCCCATTATCCTCAGCTAGCATGGCCAAAGGCTAGGGATGATTAAAGTTGGAATCCAACAACATATTGAGGGCACCGCATCCGCTACCCCTGCCCTAAATGAATCTATCACTTGAGCAACCCACAGACTAGCCTGGGAACAGACTGGAATGTGTTAGAAACAAGACAAGAGACTGAGGTAGCACAGATGTTATCATCTCCCACAGCCTGCTACTATTAATGTAATAGGGAGCCTAAGAAATTGCTCTCATCCACCAATTTCCAGTCAAGGTTTGTCAAAGAAATAGAAAGCCTGACATGCACAGCAAGGGGGGGGGGGAGATATAATGCATAAGTGTTTCCATAAGAAAATTGCTGCTTCAGCAAACACCTTTAGAGAGGGGGGGCGCTCTGGGTTGGGCAACCTTATAAATGCTGACTATGAAAATGAGGCAGCAGGATCCCATCATACCCTACCATGGACATACAGCACACCTGAAGAAGGGCTGTAGCTCAGCCACAAAGCACACACTTAGCATGTAGAAGATGGCCCTAGATTCACCAAAATCCCGGAGAGCCACTGCCAGTAGATAATACTGAGCTGAGCAGTCTGATTCAGTAGAATGGGGGATTTTAACCACAATCTCTCTGATCCAAGACTATCACCCTCCCATATAATGCAGTTTGCACAACAAAAGAACAGAAAGAACTGATGAGTTGCCAACGTAACATTACACGCACTGAGTACTTCTTTGCCTTTAAAGATGCCCAGGGTGTCACTGCAATCCACATCAGAACAATAAGCAATGAATAAACGGACCAGAACAAGTCCTGTGTCATTGGGAAGGATGCCTGCTGTACAAGGCAGGGTGTGCTGAAGCAGTTTGTTCAAAGGAAACTATGTTTGGAGGCTGAGCCACAGTAACTATACCTCCATGTACCAGACAGAGCAGGCAACTTGGAAACAGGTTTTCATTAAGTGCTGCTGCAGGAGGTGGGAAACACAATACTTCCTGGCTGGAGTTATGGCACAGCTCTTGAAAGGTGTGCTTTAATTTAACACTATTAACAAATCCCACCATAGCCTTGTCTCATTTAAAGCTGCAGCCACTGTATATTTAAAGGCATCAGGATTTCCTCCCTGTGACCTGTGAACCTAAGTCTGTGTACCTCTTGCTTTTAAGCTTATTGTATCTCCCACTGCATTTTAACTATTTTAATGACTTCTCCATAGTGCGCCAGATAGGAACCAGACTGCAAACCTGAGGCTCTTGGGACTATGACAGCAGCAACAACATAGACATATGCTGGCACAAAGGACAGGGCTGCACAAATATTTGAGAGTTTCTTAGCAGGGGATTCATACACGTAATTCGTGCCCCCTGGTGTCAAACAGTATCAGTAACATGGATTAGAATTGGACGCTGAGCACCACTGAGCACCACTGAGCACCACTGACTGGACTGACTGAGTGGCCCCTGCATTGCTGCCACCTCCACCGCTGCTGCTGAGAAAGGGTTTGGAGAGCAGCCAGGAGAACAACTGGTGATCACACCTCCCTGGGTGACTCTGGCCACAAGGAGGGCCTACTGACCATCTGCCAGTGAACAGAGACCCCAGAGTTGGGAGAACTAGTCGGGGGGGGGGGGGCAGCCTGTCTTCAGCTGGCAGAGAAAAACGCCAGCCGTGAAAGAAACAAAGCAAGCATCAAGGCAGAAATTGGTGGTGCACAGGAGAGACTAACCCTGACTCCGCTCTTGGGAGTTGTCTGTCCCTGAGACTGCCGCCATTGCCTCGACCCTCAGGCAGCCGAGCCCAGCAAGCTCACTGCTGTGAAGTGGACCACTCCCAGATTTGTCTATTCATGACCCAGTAGAAGTAACCCTAAAAATAGGAGAGGAAACACAAACCACCCCATCATGGTCCTTTTAGCCCCCAAAGAGTTGTGGAGGGTTGTCAACGTAGGGCACTGTTCAAGAATGACAGATCAAAAAAGGAGTCCCTTAAACTCCTCCTTTTATCCTTCTGAAAAGGTATAAGCAAGTGTCACCAGCTGCTTGCCTGCTGACCCTGAGGACTATCAGTTGCCTATGCTGGCATTTTATCAAGATTTGGGGAAGCCACAAAAGGGGAGTGGTATCGTTAAAATCTGAGGCAAGGACTTCTTTTTAAGGTGTACAAAACTCCAAGGTTAAGTGCATTTTAATCTGTACAGTCCTTCCCTTCAGGGGAATATCCAATGTCAAATGCATCTACATTAAAAACAGCAACGTTTAAATAAGCACAGCTGCCTTCAACTTACAACTTCCACTATGCTCCCAGTTGAGAGAATCTAAAAGTCAGGTACATCTTTATGCAGTTACATTTGACCTCGAATATTGCCCTGAAATACATCCCAAAACACACTGGGATCTTGACTACTGTCTGGGAGATAGATAGATTGAACACCTCATCTTAGTTACAGTTCAACAGTGCATAGCTAGGTTCTGGAACTAGCCTGACCAACTGTGGCACAAGAAACACGGAAAAGCACACAGAGAGGCTGTCAAGTCGTAAGACACATGCACACAGCTAATAGAGGGGAGACAAAATGATTTCAAAATTAAAAAACCAACAACCTAGAAAAGATTATTCAAATGGAAGAAAATGGACTGGGGAGATGGGGAGGTGGAAGAGAAGGGAAGCAGCGTCTCAACACTATCAGTGTTGTGGCATTATCGCTGCATGACAGGCTCTGTAATGAGCAATCCACAAGCAGTCAAGTAACACTTGGATTTGAAGTAATGCAAAAATAAAATTAAGCACAGAGGAAGCAGCAAGACGCTACCTGTTACTTACAAAGCCATCCTTGCTGTGTGAGCAGGGATTCTGTCAGGGTTCGCACTGCTGTATGCTGAAAGGATGGGGGAGTGAGAATTCAATTCTAAGAGTCAGGAATCAGAGACAGCCAGGAAGGCAGAGAGACAGGCAATCACACTCAACAGAAACCAACACTGAAGAACCAGGAAAAACCCTTCAAGACGAAAAAGGAGAAAGCCCTGTTACAAGCCGCTTTACAAGTGACTGGCTGAGGGAGCATTTGCAGGTGGCTCAAGGTTTCATCCTAGAAGTAAGACAAGACGAGGTCTGAGCAAGAGACTTTGGCCTATTGGTCACAATCCACGTTCTTGAACTGAACACTCTCAATGCAATCTGAACCTGCTGCTGAATGTTTTGTGAAGCACTTCTTGTAATTTGCAAACAACACAAATGTTTTCATGTCTGTTATCTACAGGGTGAATGCAAAGAAGCATGCTAGCTATTGAATATGTAAATTGATAAAAACAGAGTGGCCTTTTGATTCTGCACACTGAATAGCTTTGTGCAGTTCGAAAACTCGTATGCTACTCTATGAGAACAAGTTGGCCAATAAAAGCTATTGGTTTCTCTCTTTGAATTCTACCCTATGGGATTAAAACATCTTTTACTGCCTACTGCAATGACTTCTCATTGAAGCATGGCATCAATTGGTGACAAGAAGGTTGGAAATATAAATACAAGGCAGAGGGAGTGACTAGGAAGTAGGAGAAGAGGAGTAACCAGAGGGACTGATGCCCAGCGCACTCTCAACATTTTGAATAAGCCCATGGGCTCAAAAAGGTTTGGAGCCCCTAAGAGATACAGACACCTAAAAATGCACTGGGCTAAAAGCATGGTGTATTCGCCTGCCACTCCCAAGGCTAAGGAGGAAAATCGTGATAATATCAGTAAGTAGGGCTGCAATGTTTAACATGGGGCGAGGCCGAAGAGCCATCTGTCTCACACAACTCTCTCTTCCCCACACCTATACCCTTGCTGGAGGCTTAGTCCGCCAATGTGGAAAAATCTGGGTGATTTTTCAGAGGGGGCTTACTTTTCAGAAAGGAGACCCAATGGATCTCCCCACTACCATCCTCTTTTCTAACTGAAACCAAAGCTCCAAGTAGTAGTTTGGCTGCACTCAGCATCCCAGCTGCCAAGCGCTTAAAAAATGACACAGAGATTGCCCTGTGGGAACAATGATATAGCTATTTTTTTGAACAAACAAATAAGCAAGCAAGCTTGCGCTTATAAAACAGGAAAGTGGCAAGCACTGTCTTAAAAGTGGCATTCTCCTATTTCTCAATCAGAAGAAATGCCTCTTCTAAGATGATGCCAGCTACGATACATGTGCGTATCTTCTAAAACCAAAGGGAAATTACTTCTTCAGAAATATTGCCTCTACTCATATGCAAACTGAATCAATAATTAGCTTTAAATTTATTTAACCAGATTGCAGCTCCAAATATTAGCCTTGAAGGCACGCTAGGTTTGCGAAAAATGTTAGAAAGCCATTGCTTATTTGGGCTGGTGCTAGATGCACCATCAATAATTTTGCTTATAATCCTTAGTTCATTCACAATTCTGCCCTACCTGAGTTAAGTAGGTGGTTCTTCTCCCCTGAGAAAAGGAAACTATGAGTGGTCCACATACATAAAGCCATGGCAGTAAAAGCAATTATGACTGCAGTGCAGATATATACCCACATTAAGACTCAGCAGGCCAATTTTCAGTTAAATCAGAGAGTTTAGAAGGCCTACTTGTGGATTCTCTCAGGTATAATCTGCTTTTCTTCCCAACAGCCAAATTTGCACCTTTACACCTGCCACTGAAGAGCACATTTCCTGTTAATACCAATGCTTGTCCAACAATTACAGTGGAACTCGCTTCTAATGAGCCGATCATTAAACTCCCCCCCGTGTGCATTTGTGAAGCGCAGGCAAATCGTGTCCTGCCATAGTTAGCAGCAACATCGGTCCAGTGAGTTATTAGTGCTGCTTGCTTTAGGATTGTGTATAATCACTCAAGTGTGAGTAACTAAAGAGCACACTGGCAAATGTAGTGTTGACTGCAGGTAGGAGGTGAAATGTAAATATTCTAAATGTTCTGATGCCGTAAGTCGGGAGTTGGGAATCTTTGGGCTTCCAGATGTTGCTAAACTACAACTTACATCATTGCTTGAAAGCCTGGGCAATGGTCAGGGGTGGTGGGAGTTGTCAGCAACATCTGGAGGAGAAAAGGGAACCTGCCATAGTGGAAAACATGTTTCACCCGACAAACACCACACCAAAGATTCAGGAAAGAGTGAAATAAATGAAAACTCATCTTTTCACATCCTAAACTTCCTTAACTGCTTTAAGAACATAAATATATGTATAACTTTACATACAGAACATACTGTCTGGTACAATCACGAGTATAGATGCTTTTCTTTTAACAAACCTATCTCACATTTAAGAGTGAGAATTGGTGCAACCTCAGGGACACAAACTATAGTCATGGGAAAAAGAAATTTGAATTCTGTGGTTTTGCATTTGAAGACATAACAACAATCATCCGTTCCTAAGCACATCTTAAAATTAGGTAGCTACAACCTCAGATAAACAACATGACATATTACACTGTGTCATGATTTATTTAACAGAAATAAAGCCAAAAGCTTGTAGAATCACCTTTAGCAGCAATAACTTGGAAGTAATCATTTTCTGTGGAACTCTCACATGGTTGTGGAAGAATTTTGTACATGATGGTACAGGCTTCTGATCCATCTGATCCATTTAACATGGAACTGAAGCTACTTCTTGTTTTTTGGTGGTATCCACCAGATCAAAGGAGCAGCCCACACCTTTCTCCCAGTAAATTTATATTTTTCCAATCCATCAATATAAGAACACCACTCTATTCTCTATTCACTCTATACCACTCTATTCTGCCTTGGTTAGACCACACCTGGAATACTGTGTCCAATTCTGGATTTATATCCTCATCTATTCCAATAAATAATATATCCTTGAAAAATAAAAACACAACTCAGTTTCTCTCAGAAGAATCAAGTCTGCAAGGTCCACAGCTTCTGATTCTCAATGTTCACTTGGAGCTTCATGGATTTCAAAAAAGGGAAGATCTGTTTGCTTCCACTCTTATTGCATGTTAGTTACTTGCTTTATTTTGTGTGTGTTATTCACAATCACTTATCAGTTTATTTCCCCTGAAGATAAAGGAATCCAAGCAAAGTTAGAGGAGGGAGGCTCTGTTGTCCAAAAACCCTGCTACCCTGTTGCAGGAAAAGATGTTTGGCTACCTCCCAGATGCTGCTCCACGCACCAAAGCCTTAAAATGTCCCTTTCCTCTCCTCCCACCCCACCATTTCTCTGTGTATTGTTTTTCATCATGGCACCTCATCGGAGTAGACTCTGGCTTCCAGGTCTGGGGGCAAGGCTGAAGCCCAGCAGGTTCCATCAAAGGAGTCAGGGTTCTTTGTGACTGAAGTATCACGGACTGAAATAGGCTTACATTCCCTTTTCCTTCTATACAACTTTCCCTCAGTTAAAGTCTTCCATCTTTGTTCCTAACATATTGGAAGCTTAGAAGAAGTTCCTCAATGGGATCACAAGATCTTCTGAAAGACAGCTTGCCCAGTGCTATCAATCTGGAAGGGAGTTCAGGGCTTGCTGGAAGGGCACTCTCTATTGACCTGGGGCAGCAACAATGTCTGATGGCGGTATGAGCAATTACACTTGGAATGCGTTCCAGAACAGAGACTCCTCAACAGGGAAGTTGACATGGAAAGGTTTCCCTAAAAGCAGAAATTCTGAAAAGCCAAATTACCATTCTGGATACACCAACTAAGTAAGCATGCACTGTGGGGTGATTGTCAGTGTGGAAAGAGAAGCACTGCTGCCCCTTGTGATAAAAAGCGAACAGCTGGGGCATCTCCTCCTCCTCCTCCTCTCCCTAGGTCCCCCTACCTAGAGTGGATTGGAAAGTCTCCCCATCATTGCTTGTTCAGTAATTTCACGCTACAATGCCCAACAATGTAAGCACGGAGCCTCAATCTAAAGTCTCCACTTCCCAAATGTCACTTGTTTTTGAACACATGGCTAAGCCCAAAATTGCTTTTAATATTAGAGCAGTTGCCCACTGGCAGCTGCCATAGTTAAAACTCTTCTCAGAATTTCCATGACAAACTACCATTTTCTGGGGTCCAAAACAATGAAATTAGAGGTGTTGGGGTGAAAACCTAGCAAGCAAGGCCACAGCAGACAGGATCAGATTCCAAGTCCTCTAATAATAAAATCTGCTTAGATTAGCATGCTTTGTTTTAAAACGGAAGGTCTTCAGACACAATTTTGTACTTAGGCCTCAGCAGTACTTTAAAACCAAGTCTTGGGATTACAATTTCTCATGTGTGCTTCACTTGCACCAGTGATTTCCCAGAGACATGGAAGTAGAGACCCACTCCCCCAATCCCCAATTCAGAACTGGAAGAACCCTCAACTCTTACATAGTCTGAAAATAAACCTTTTCAGGTGCAAGACTAGAAACTGACTACCTGAGGCAAGCCCAGCCCATTTCTCCACGAGTCAATGTGTCTCATATAAAGGACCAGTAGTCAACCTCGTCCAGAAAGGGCGATTCTGTTTCAGGAATAGCTGGTGGTCACACCTCAGAGATAAGGCAGAATTATCTGCCCACAGTGGAGGCTAATTAGAAAGAGGCAAAGAGCAGTAAATCAAGCAGAGATACAGCAGACAGCTTTCTCTGTGGGACAGGTATTCTGGCCCAACCAGGACCTATTAACCATTTAACTGTTTTCTCTCACACACACGAGTAGTTCTCTCATGGCACACACTTTGAAAATTACTGACGGACACAAACATATTGTTACATTGCAGCACACTATCGGGGGAAAGCTAGGGCTTGCACCAGTGTGCCATGTTAGCCACATCAAAGGAAAAAGAACCATTGGGCGCATGTGACAGAGGCTCCAGGCATACAAACAAGCAGCTTAATGTCTAACATTTTACAATTTTTTTATGTGCTGTAAGCTGCAGAGTGGCTTGGGAAACCCAGTCAGATGTGTAGGGTATAAATATTATTATTATTATTATTATTATTATTATTATTATTATTATTATTATTATTATTAGATGCCAGAAACAGATGGAATATGCTGTCTGAGTCACATATCCTTAGCTGAGTAAAAAATGACGGTAAACCCCAGGAAACCATGGTTTGCTAACTGGGAGCCAGCCTGAGGAGTGTGAACTCTTTTCCAACCCCAGCACACGTTCCACATACACACCCGCTCCTTGTTTGCCTTGACTGTGGTTAAGCCTTATATGTGCTAACTCTGTCTGTTAACACTAGGCAGGGTTCCCATCTGAAACAGATTTTAAAACCAGAGTTTGAAGTGCCTTTGCAAACTTCAGCCAGGTAGCATGAACCATGATGCTGGTGTGAACTCAATGGTTCAGTCACGGTTTAGTGACTGAACCTGAGCCAGGCAGACCGGCTCCCAATTTGCAAGGCAAGCTTTGTAATTTGCCCCATACCAACTAAAGCACCAGGATGTGGGAACTTACTTGGGTGGCCATCTTGCCATAGTCGATCCACCGAAGTGTGGCGAAGTTGGTGGACTCGGCACAGTTGAACCCGTGATTAAATCCTGCATGGTAGCCATAAGGAAAAGTAATCATGAACTCTCCGGCTTCTTGGGTGATCTGAAAACAGCAAAGGAAGAAAAGAATATGCCATTATCAAGCAAAGAGGTAGCAAAGCTTCGGCCAAGGCAATGTGACCTTTTAAAATAAATCTGTATTTGTAGTAAGAGGTGACAAGAAGTGCCCCTACACTGAAACCAAGATGGTGGGCTGATTATGGTGACCCAGGGCTGCTTTCAGGATTCTCCATATATCTTTGTGGGATCTCTTAGGAAAGACAGCTACCCCTTCTAGAAATATGGTTTTCCACAAGGAATTCTCATGGGAACAAACTAATGCAGGGAAGAAATGCATACATTCACCAACCCAGGTGACCTGAAATAAACTCTTTGCATGCCCCACCAGGGTCCCAACCAGCTCCCCCCACATTGGCTTTGTGCTGCCTGAAATCCAAGCCCCACAATCTTCTAGTGTTCTGGGAAGGCCAAGGCACACTTCTCCAGCCAGACGTCACATGCAACAAAAACATTTCAGAAAGGCTTTTGACAAAGTGCCCCATGATATTCTTGTGAGGAGGTTGGTAAAATGTGGGTTGAATGAGGTAACTGTTAGGTAGATTCGTAGCTGGTTGACTGACCAAACCCAAAGAATACTCATTAATGGTTCCTTATCATCCTGGGGAAAAGTGGTAAGTGGGTGCCGCAGGGTTCTGTCCTGGGCCTGTTAACAACGTCTTTGTAAATGACTTGGATGAAGGAACAGAGGGGATGCTCATCAAATCTGCAGATGACACCAAGCTGGGAGAGGTAGCCAATGCTGCAGAAGACAGAATCAGAATTCAAAATGACCTTAACAGACTGGAGACCTGGGCCCAAACTAACAAAATGAATTTCAATGCGGACAAACGCCAGCTGCACACATATAAGGTGGGGGACACCTAGCTTGCCAGTGGTACATGTGAAAAGAATCTAGGAGTCTTGGTGGACCATAAGCTTGACATGAGTAAACACTGTCAGGCAGCAGCAAAAAAAGCTAATGCTATTCTAGCCTGCATTAACAGAAGTAGAGTGTCCAGATCAAGGGAAGTAATAGTACCACTTATTTTGCATTGGAGTTCTGTGTTCATTTCTGGGCACCACAATTTAAGAAGGTTGTTGACAAGCTGGAACATGTGCAGAGGAGGGCAAACAAGCTGATCAAGGGTCTGGAAACGCAGCCTTATGAGGAATGGTTGAAGGAGCTGGGTATGTTTAGCCTGGAAAAGAGGAGATTGAGGGGAGATATATCCATCTTTTTTTAAGTAGAGGTTGGACGACCAATCTTTAGCTGAGATTCCTACATTGCAGGGGTTGGACTAGATGACCCTTGGTTTCCTTTCAGCTCTATGATTCTATGAAATATAATAAAGAAATTTCAAGACCACCATAAACTACAGAAATGGTGTCACTGTCTGCAGAAGGGGATCGAAGTGACAGTATTGAGTCTGGCAATTTCAGTTGCCATGGCAAATGTGTAGCATCCTCATATGATAGGCCCCAGGTATTCTTCCCAAACTTAGGTGCTGCTGTTGTGGTGGGGGGAGAGAAGGGAAGAAGGGCTGTCTCTGCAGTAGCATGGCAGCTTTTAGTCCTCTCTCCAGTTCCAGTGTTAAGAGGAAGACTGGAGATTGTTTGGCCACTGCATTAGAAAAGCACTCCAGAGGAACAAATAAATCAGCCCCCTCAACTCTTCCCAGCTCTGTAGTTGGAAAAGTGGAGGAGACTTCTGCAGGCAGTGCCTTGCCAGGACATCTTGGAGCTGGGAAGGGGAGTGAAAGATTGTCCTTGACCTTGCACAGAGAAGCAGCCCAAGAAGCAAATAGAGGGCAGGTTTCTGGCAACCACAGTTTTTGGCTTAGTTATCAAGTCCAGGCAAAAATAGTGGACCTCTACTCTAAAACCATTATTTGCCAGTCTCAAGTACAGCATATCAGGCAGGTCTTGTCCGAGTCCTGGCAAGCAGCGCTGCACATATCTCAGCAGCTGTATACTCAAAACACAGGCATATTTGTACAGTGGGGGAATCAAACACTAGAGAAGCACTGTAGTTTCAACCACCCACAAAAGTCCACAATACAGTAACTCTGCTTTCAAGTTTTTGCGTCTTTCACAAAGATTTCCCCCACTTTCCCCTAAATCATTCCCCTTTCACTTATATTACACATGTGAGACATCTAAATCAGAGGTACCAAGGAAGAAATCAAGAGTGGGACAAACTTTCATAGGATGAGATTAAAGAACCAGGATGTCAAGCACCAATTTCATATCCATCATGTTTGCAACAGCACTGTGTGTGTGTGTGAGAGAGAGAGAGAGAAAGAGAGAGAGAGAGGGAGAGGGGAATATGAACAAGCTAGTGCACACTTTTCTCGTTTCTCTGCCACCAGAGTGGAGAGGTTTGGGGAAAACCACATCCTTACTTATTATGTAATTGGGGAGCTGAGGTCTTAATGCATAAAAGGCGGCCTTCTACACACCTCCATGTACTCACAACTTGGGTGTTTGCTTCAAAAACTGGGATCCCTCTGAAGAATAACTAACATCAGGTCTGCTAAGCATCACCAACTAGCCTGCCACCCTCTGGACTGGTTGTCTCTATCTTTATTACCACATAATTGTACAAAAACTTTCCAACTGGCTGAGTTGGGCATTAACTAACATAAGAAGGGGAAATGTCATAAGGATTTCTCCACCTGATGGGCCAAAATGTCTTCAGCAAGCCCTGACTGAGGCAGCAGCACCACCAGCAGCAAGCAATGCTCCTGAGGCATGAAAAGTGACTGGTTAAAATGCTGCTGCGACTTACTGAGGTGCTAATGTGTCACAGCCTAATTCTTAAGCATGAGGACTTTACTCAAAAGAATGTTTAAGAGGGACAACCATCTGCACTCACGACCTCCCTCCCCTCCCCTGAGGAGCGCCAGCCTGACAGCAGTACTGTAAGAGGCTTTGTATTCCTCTGCTTCTCCCGATACAGGTGAGAGAAGTTCAGGCCTGGCCTCTGGTGCCCAGCTCCACTTGAACCTGTTCATAAATCAAGGCAAAGCTGCAGACAGTTAAGTTAAGCAGACAGAGAGATTATGCTCCTGTCAGAAAATCTACATCCCTGTGTCTTCATCCCAAGACCCACAGTGCATATCCTCCTCACATCACTGCTGTCAACATTATCCCGCCAATAAATTAGAAAAGCACTCCAGGTGACGGATGGGCTTGGGTAGAAAAGTAATAACTATTGAGGAAAAGCCAGCACCGGCTGCCACTCACAGTGAAAAGCCCTGAATTTACTGACTTCTGCAAGGCCTTCACAGAATAAATGGAGAAATCAATAGCGGATTACAGAAATACACATTTTTAATTATTAAAAAGCTCAGGTATCGATCTGATTTCTTTAGAGAAGTAAATACCATTACTAAGATTTATAAACACCCAGGTATTTGCCCTGTTTGAAGCCTGCCAGGAATTTTGATGCATTTGTGGAGGGAGAAATGGGAGGAACCTTTGGCTTGCTTTCTGTGAATGGAGGCCACTTCTGGAGAGGGCTGCTGCTTTAAGTTAGGCTGGACTTGATTGGGACAAAGGAGGTCCTCCTGCATCACCTTACCACAATGTGGCCTCAGAGGAGGAGCAAGGAGCTGTCAAGGAAAGCAACATCCCTCCCCTGCTGGGGGCCAGGTCCTCAGAATCTTAAGGCCAACCTTCCCTTGCCTTCAAAAGAAAAGGCATTCAGCATTCACAGATTCACCAGCCTTTAAGAGGCCTCCATTCTTGCATTGTGTACACAGTGAAACAGAATTCTATGCCAGTTTCCCACATAGCTAACACGGAGATTTTGCAAGGGCTCTCTCCCATGTTCTGTGTAAATGCTGCAGCCTGACCAACATCTACTCAGTCTGACAAATAAAGTGTCAGAAAAAGCAGGCTCAACACAAAGTCTTAATGCCAAAGATAGAACACCCTCTCTGGTGTGCTGCAAGACATATTCTTCCCTACTGTGAACAGCCATTCCTTTCAGGACTGTGTGATACCCCTTTCTCAGGTGGTATTTAAGACTGCACTAAACTTCCTACATCCTTAAAATAATTAGGAAGCGTAAAGAGAGGTGTGCAATTCAGGAAAACTTTTATAGCACTATTTTTCAAGCTGAAAGCTGAAATGATTCTTCTCACTCCATTTTCAATGAAGACATCATTAAACTTTGGAAAAGAGCTATGCAGGTTGCTTAATGGCCAATGCTTGCTTTGCTTAAACCTGTCTTCTATATTCTCACAACTACAAACTACCTTAAACATCAACAGTTCAATTGGGAAAGAAAAATGGTGGACTGGAGAGGTGAAGGCTCCATAATGTTCAGTCCCTGTAGGATTCCAACACAATTCCTCTCCTGCAGGGAATGGGGGAAGGGGATTGAATTTCTACCCTGTTTTCCAGTTCCTACACTCTTTGAGAGGAGCAATGAAAAAGGAAGAGAAGCAGAGTGGAGCTAATGTTTCTGGCAGGATCTTGTGCTACACCTTTTTATTTCATTTTTGCACAGATTTAGGGTAGAAGAAACAAAAGTGGTCCCATTTTATCCTCCCAACAGTAAGGGTGAGAGACTTGGCCAAGGCCATCAAGCGAAGAACACTTCCTTCAACCCTGAGTATTATTCTAGCTATCAACCAGTCACAAATATATGGTGGTGGGTTTTTTTTTTAACAATGTCCTTAAGTGAATGGTTGCCACACAACATCAGGCCTTCTTGGGTAATGCCGACTGTCTAGATTAATTTCAGTTGGGTTTCTTCAATTGGGAAACCCAGCCAGATGGGCAGCTGAGGAAGGAATTAAGAGTACCATGCTTCACAAGTTCCACAGTACTAGTTTTGATGGCTCTTTTTCAACCACTACAATCTCAAACCACCATGGATCTCAAAGGGTTCACAATAATGAAACAAAATTTACAGATTTGTCTCTGGAAGTAAAAATGCATCATCATCAAGTTATTTCCCTCAACCAGAACACTGAACCTAGCTCAGAACCCTACTTTTGAGTGTTTAACCTAACATAACTGTATGCTGGAGGATTCAGCTCTCGACCAGCATTCTCTGAAAACCTGTGTATGTCCTGAAACATTATCCATACATACCCGGTCAAAAGGGATGCCGTATTTCTTCAAGATAGATGGTGAAATGAGAGTCATCTTGTGGCGGAGGAAGGCGTCGCACCCTTGAGAGCTCCCGGGGAAAAATCCTGCAGGAGGATTCAGGAGAGAAACTATTACCATCACTGACCCTCAGGCCCCTTTCCAGCTCTACAATTCTATGAGTCTATGATTTTGTATACCAAGGGAATCCCCTCTGACCACCTAGAGGAAGTGCCAACAGCTGCATACTTGTTACTTATCCAGGCATCATTTTTCTCATGTATGTATAAAAGCTCTAAGGGGGGGGGGAGGCGGCACCATCGTAAACCCTCAAAGTTCAAACTAGGCAAGTAAGATGCACAACGACCGCCTCTCTCCATAAGAACCTACCTGGACTCTGAGATCATCTTCTGAAGCCCTTCGTTGTGTGCCTCCTCAAAGTCCATGAGAGGTCCAGTGGGTGGCAACACAAGAACAGGCCTTTTCTGCAGTGTTTCCCTGTTTCTGGAATGCTCTCCCCAGGAAAGTTCAGCTCACACCTTCATTATACACCTTTAAGTGCCAGGCAAAAATGTTCCTGTTTAACCCCTGTGTTGTGGACGGGGGGGGGATTATTGGGTTGTTTGGGTTTTTATTATGTATTTTGTGTCTTTTATACTGTGATTTTATGTTGTGAACTGCCCTGAGATCTACGGGTATAGGGTGGAATACAATAATAATAATAATTAATAATAATAATGAAAAGTAGTAATGTGTAATAGGGAGCTCCCTGCCCCACCCACCCACAAACTCAAATAAATATGTTTTGAACAGGCTCAGACTAACTATGACCAGATGAAGATGATCAGCAGGCAGAGCCCCTGGGTTTGTGCAAGCAGGAAAGTGGAGAAAGGTGGAAACATGGTAGTTTTGCTTGGTAATCTCTGGAGGGAAGCAAAACCTACTGGAAACAGAAGCTGCACTTTCAGCCTAACCCACACAAACAGCAGGTGGTGTCAAAACAGTATGCAGACTGCAGGTGATGGATCACAGAGATAAGTTCCCCTGTGAAAAATACTCTCTACTAGGCTCAAAACCAGCTCAAACTATTTTTTCCTCCCATGCCAGTTTTCTACACATGATTGTGTGTCTAATCTCTAAGCTGCCGTCCAAAAACAGTTTTATCACCTTATCCTCTGGGTTGGATTTTGCTCACTGTAGACCTACTGAAATTAATGGATTAAACAAAATAAAAAAAATTCCTTCCAGTAGCACCTTAGAGACCAACTAAGTTTGTTATTGGTATGAGCTTTCGTGTACAAGCACACTTCTTCAGATATCAATGGATTAAAGTTACTAGTATGACTAACATTGGATACCACCGTGTGTGAGAGTATAATAAATACTGAATAGCTTTGTTGGTAGAGCATGAGACTCTTAATCTCAAGGTTGTGGGTATGAGCCCCACAATAAGCAAAAAGATTCCTGCATTGCATAGATTCCTATGGGAAACCATCATGGCATGAGTGTGAGTGTGTGCATCCCTTCAAAATGGAATAGAAAGGAGCTGCAACGGATGAAAATTCTGTTGTCCATTATGTGTGGGGCAGCAATATGAGATTATATTACACCCATCCTCAACATACAGCACTGGCTGTTACTGAGCTATCAGGCACAATTCAAGATGCTGGCACTATAGCACAAAGCCATAAATGGCTCAGGAACACCTTTTTTATTTATTTAACAGAATTTGCATACTGCAGAAGCATAAAAGTCTTCTAAGCGTATGTTTTTTTTACTTACCCATTACCAACCAACCTTGGGAACACATCACCACCAGAGGCAGGGCCTTCTTGGCAGCAAAACCCCATTTAATGTGACACTTACTGAACATCAACTGCAATTGCAACAGTTGAGCTTTAGCTGGTATCTTATGATGCGACTTGTGTGTGTTACTTTAGGCTGTAGAGTACCCAAGTTAATATGCTATCATTATCCTGAAGGTTACATTTCTCCACAACTCTACCCGCCTCCTCCTCAGCAGGCCTTTACACATTTCTTGGTTAGCACTAAGAAGAATGTTCTCCAGTGGGGGGTTTGTGCTCCCTTGAAATCAGCAGGAAATATCCTATGCAAGCTCTTAGTATTCCACAAAAAACTCATGCCGTTATGAAGCATGTTACATGAATGCACCTGAAGCATGAAGAAAAAAATGCTGAGTCTCAGGAAACTACCACAGGTATAAGGTATTTGTTCTTTTAAACGACTCTTCAGCGCTCAAGATTTCTATAGCAGCTGGCAGAATCCGGTGCACGTGCTTGCAAAGGTTCGGATATATCCCAGAAACCATCTTTCTGAATAGCCCTGCAGCAAACTAGTATTCCAGATCGAATGAGCACTGAATGGGCCATTTTGTGTGAAATCCTCCAAAGTGCTTACTGAATTCTGAAAGCTTTCCTTTGCTTGTATCATCAAGACCACTCTTCCAATCGCAAGGTCATGTGCAACCATTATGCAGATCTAATCACACTCAGGTTGAGAGACACACTGTGCAACTTTGTTTCTACATCTATATTCAGAAATATTGGCCTGATATTTTGCTGAGGAACAGAGAGTATTGTTGAATTCCACTGCACCCAAACTAGTCCTCCTTTAATCTGAAGTGCTGGCAACAGAATCCAAGGGACATCACCCATTTTGAGTACAGCATAATCTAGTAGAAATGTAACCGTCCCACACAACTAAGGCATGGCCAACATCCTGTTCCTTTCTGTATGCCTTGTGTCAGTGCCACACATCTCACACCATCAGCTTCACCAGCTTTAGTATCTCGATCTGCAAACACCTATATTGCCATACAATGTATTTTTACCCACTTAAAAGAGTTTTAACAAATTGGCTCTCGTTGTCAAAAGCAACATGTGCAGTGGCGATTTTCAGGAGTTGTGAACAGTACGCTCATTGCTACATGTCAATTTCTATTTTCGGTTTTTCAAACTATGTTGCAGCAGACAATGACCTTGTAGGCCTCCAACTTCAATGACCTTTCTATTTCCAACCCTGCTATTATAGCTAACCCAAGCTGAGAATGCCTTGCTGGCTTCATTCTTCTATTAGTGGCAGCATAAAACACACCCTGAGAGAATGATTTAATCTCCCTTTTCGTGTCCTCATTTTTTCCTCTCCTTGGTTCAAGCTCTAGAGTGTAAAGAATGGCTTCAGTTTAAGTCTGGAGCACCTTCCTCTTCTTCTAAATAACATGCTTCAGAGACAGTGTCTGGAATAGGGCATCTGTCACGTCAGCACTGAATAACCCCTTGTTCAGAAGAAAAGCTGTCTCCTTTACACAAATGCTCAATTCAATTATTGCTCCTCTCATAACACTTTGTCGATCCAGATGGAACCCTTACATTAGCAAGTACTATGTGGAGACTCCGCATCCTGCTATCCACATCACTTCCACCAACATGCCAAGGTTTTCACCTATAGGTAAAGGTAAAGGTACTCCTGCCCGTACGGGCCAGTCGTGTCCGACTCTAGGGTTGTGCGCCCATCTCACTTAAGAGGCCGGGAGTCAGCGCTGTCTGGAGACACTTCTGGGTCACGTGGCCAGCGTGACGAAGCTGCTCTGGCAAGCCAGCACCAGCGCAGCACACGGAAACGCCGTTTACCTTCCCGCTATGAAGCGGTACCTATTTATCTACTTGCACTTAAGGGTGCTTTCGAACTGCTAGGTGGCCAGGAGTTGGGCCCGAAAGACGGGAGCTCACCCCGCCGCGGGGATTCGAACCGCCGACCATACGATCGGCAAGTCCTAGGCACTGAGGTTTTACCCACAGCGCCACCCGCGTCCCTATAGGTACTACCAATTTAAAAGTTCCTGCTGTGCCTGCATGTTTAAGTCCTTTCATTGTCTGTAACCAGTTGTGTAGGGCCTGAATGTCCTCTGGCAGAAACGCTACACTTTCCTGAAGGAGACACTCATCTATTAAAGTACAAAACGCCACCACGTGTGGATGAGTGTACCTGCCTTGTTCTGATACCACAATATCTTCTGCTGGCTCTTCTGATTGCATTTGGAATTCAAAAAATATACAATAATAAACCTCCTTTGCACCTATGCCATGGATTCCAGTGGTGTCAGGGCTGCCTCAGGTCCCAGCTCACAAAGGACCAACGCCAGTGTCTCTTTATATACAAAAGTATTTATTGAAGTCCGTTGTTGGTTTTACATCCGTGGCGCGCAAGCCTACGTCTGTAACTCTAGACCATCGAAGCTCCGTCTGACTCTTCCCCTCCCCTGCACCAGTTTAACACCCGAGCTACACTGCTCCTGTCACTGCTTCCCCCTTCGGGGGGGCTGGCTGGAACTGACTTCCGCTCCGCCCCTCCACTCTCCGACGGAGGCGTGGTCAGTTCTCTCTCCCTGCTGGAGAAGACGCTGGTTTTGATCTGTGGGCTTCTTCCCCCCCTCTTCGCTCTGGCGGGGAAGCTGGCCCTGATCTCCAGCTGCCGCTTTGGGACTCACCGCTGCCCCCCCTTGCCCTGACCCTGGGCGCCTCTTTCTGGGAATCTTCTGATTCACTGGAGAGACTCATGGAATCTCCCGGGTCACTGTCATACCCTCCTAAGCTCCCCTCAGATTCTTCCCCTTCGCTCTCCAGTTCCTCTTTCCCCTGTGGCTCTGCCCCTGAGCCCCTGACAAGTGGCAATGGCTTCAACCTTAGGCAGCTAGTGATGACCTTTAAAGCTCTAAATTGCATGGGGTCAGATTATTTGACGGACCACCAGTATCCCTGTCTGCCTGCCCATAGCTCTGAAGCCCTACTGAGGTGTTCATCTATCAAGGTGAGACTGGAGAGCACATGGATGACAGCACTATTGGCAACAGCTCCACAATTATGGAATGCAATTCTTCAGGACATAAGCCAGACACCATTCCTCATTGGTTATAAAATGCTTTAAATATGCAATGTAGCCTTTAGTAAACAAATGGGATTGAAGTTGCAGAATTATTATTTCGGTCTGGTTTGGATAATTTCTGTACCTTCCTGGCCATAAAGTCAGCTTTTAATACTGCATGTAATATCATTTTGTTGTCTTAAAGGTAAAGGTGAAGGTACCCCTCACCGCTAGGTCTAGTCACGAACGACTCTGGGGTTGCGGCACTCATCTCACTTTACTGGTCGAGGGAGCCG
Source organism: Podarcis siculus (assembly GCA_034642415.1). Lineage (NCBI taxonomy): Eukaryota > Metazoa > Chordata > Lepidosauria > Squamata > Lacertidae > Podarcis > Podarcis siculus. Next base: position 1,792,964 of record JAXCMG010000041.1, read on the forward strand.
GCATACAGCTTCTAGGTCATGTGGCTATCGTGACTAAGCCGCTTCTGGTGAACCAGAGCAGTGCACGGAAATGCCATTTACCTTCTCGCCAGAGCGGTACCTATTTATCTACTTGCACTTTGACATGCTTTCGAACTGCTAGGTGGGCAGGAGCAGGGACCGAGCAATGGGAGCTCACCCCGTCACGGGGATTCAAACTGCCAACCTTCCGATCGGCAAGCCCTAGGCTCTGTGGTTTAGACCACAGCGCCACCTGCTTACAAACACTTGTTGTCTTACAAGGTTTTAAATTTGTATTTTATTCTAAGTATTGTATGACATGCAGTTATAAACACATTTATTAAATCAACTAACCATGGCTAGAAGAATCCAGTTTTCCAAGTTAGGAACCTTGGACGTTGCCTGGTACAGAGTCAGACCATTGGGTCCATCTAGCTCAGTATCATTCAGATTGGCTGGTAATGGTTCTCAAAGGTTTCATGTAGGGTCTCTACCAACCTTACCTTGAGATGAAACTGAAACCTTCTGCATACAAAATAAATTCTCTACCAGAGGATTTCAATCTCCTTTACATGTGTGCAGAAGGAGAAGGGAGGGGAAGGAAGTGTGCTAGCCACAGGCTTCTCCAGACACATTCCCATAACCGGGCCATAAGTTAATTTAGGAAGATGATAAATTTTGTTTTCGAACAGTAATTTGTTTGGTTACATGTGCAAAAGCAAATCTGGGGACTCACCTGAAGCATGGATGCAACATTTGTGCTGGGAGGATAAACTAGTTTGAAAAATGAGGCAAACCACGGAAAATACAGTCACAGAGAGCAATCTTGTCTGTTTTCTATCACTGTGACCAAATATGTTAATGCTTATAAGAACTGGCCCCTGATAAAGTTGTCCTCACTGTACATGTCTCTGAAGGAGAGTACTGTTAAGAGTTTGTTGCGAAATTTGGAAAATAAGGACCTTATCTCGAAGGCAACACCATTGTGGGCTCAGGCTCCAGCACATGCTACACAACTGAATTCTGCTGGGATAATGTGGAAGCAGACTTGGAAAATTCCCCAAGGGCACCTGGCATTTGCTTCTGGTACCCAGGAATTTACATTTTCTCATTATTGCACAAGGCAGGTGCTAGTGTCAATGTACTGCTGGCTTCAGAATGGCATCTGGGAGTGTAAGATATTTTTCTACCCTTGGATTGATCCAAAGGAGAATCTGGCTAAAAACTTTCTGACAGTAAGAGGCGTTCGACATTGGAAAGGTCTCTCTTGGAAGGCTGTGGACTCTCCTTCCTTGAAGGTTTTTAAGCAGAGGTTGGGTGGCCATCTGTTATGGATGAGATTCCTGCGTTGAAGGAGGTTGAACTGGATGACCCTTGCAGTCCTTTTCAACTCTACAGTTCTCTGATTTTATGATCCTGGTCATGACTCGTGGCACTGAAGTAACTCACTCTCTAGCCTTAGGATTTTGCATCAGTCAATGCTTCCACTATATGCTGCTGATTAAACAGGTCCCAGTGGGCAGGCAGGGGGAGAATGCTGGGAGTGGAGGTAGGGAAGAGGAGGAAGTATACAGGGAGCAAAATATAATTCCAACACTTGAACAACAAAACACTAATTGATGCTACATAATGGAGGAGGGTTTTAAAAGTGCAAAGAATTACTGGCTTCTGGCAACTCCCCCCCCCATACTAAAAGCATTTCAATTAGAATTATGAGTGCCTGCCACCCAGTTCATCGTCCTTCTCTGCAGTTCTTCTTTTTAATGCACAGTTTAAGTGGCTCTCATTAAAGCTACTAATAAAGGAGCACATTTTAAGTGATTAGCACCAATAACGTGGCAACACATTAATGGTCCCTCCATGGGCTCTGCAACTCTCCCAGCGAGCCCATTTATAGCTCAGCTATTCATTTTCCATATTAATTGCAAGCTCATTCCATGCGCTGAACATCTTTGGAACAGTGATGCACTGGAAAGCAGGGCGTTACTGCTGTTTGTTGCTCTTCACCGCGGATGCTGACCCCACCTCCTCCTAAACCACAAATGCTATAGGGGAGTTTGTTTAAGACCGGAATATGCAAGTCTAGAGGGTAAACAGACTACTGATATGATAAACCCGCAAACTCCTAGAAATCTGGTACCAGAGATTAAGGAAATAAATGTGATCTCATTTCTGCTGAGGCCTGGCTCTTAGAAACTGAAAAGTTCTTCTCTAACTCTAGCAGAGGGGAACAGCTACAGTGGTACCTCGGGTTACAGACTCCGCTAACCCAGAAATAGTACCTTGGGTTAAGAAATCTGCTTCAGGATGAGAACAGAAATTGCGCGGCGGCGTGGCAGCAGCGGGAGGCTCCATTAACTAAAGTGGTACCTCAGGTTAAGAACAGTTTCAGGTTAAGAACAGACCTCCAGAACGAATTAAGTTCTTAACCCGAGGTACCACTGTATTGCCATATCAGACAGAGAAGACACATTTCTATTTTGAAGGTTGAACGCAATCCGTTCCGAAAGTCTGTTCGACTTCCAAAACATTCGGAAATGAAGGCCCGGCTTCTGACTGCCTGTAGCCAATCAGAAGCCGGGTCAGACGTTCGGGTTCCAAAGAACGTTCACAAACCAGAACACTCACTTCCAGGTTTGCGGTGTTCGGGAGCCAAAACGTTTGACTCGCAAGGTGTTCAGGATCCAAGGTACAACTGTATTGCGTTGTTACCCACCCTGTGTATGCCAAGGGGAAAGTGCAATATACATTTAAGCAAACATTCGTACACAGAAGGTGTTTTGTGTATGCTAAAAATTAGACCAATTAATGTGGAAGAGGGATCTATCAGCAGTTATTAGCTATGAAAACTTAGAAGTCAAACATCCATGCAGTATACCTTCAGTTAACAGGTGCTGGGGTGTGACTGACACCCCAATCATTTTGTTTTCCCTGGGTGCTGAGCTAAATAATTCAACAAAGCTATCAACAAAACAACACCCAAAATTTCCAAGTTGTTCCAACTTTAGGTTCAAATAAGAAGGCTATACTTAAAATGAAAGCCACCCTCCATGCTTTTCATTTAATGCAGATTTCCAAATTCTATTTTAAAAAACAAAACACCACATACATATACCCTCTTGTGGGCAATTGGGACTTATGGAGCTCTATGCTTGCTGAAATTGTAGTTTTTGTAAAGCTTTGACATATGACCGAGTGAAAATGGTGTGAATATAAAATTGCTTTGAAGCTCTCATTTTCCAGTCAGTGGTTTTCAATATGTTATTTCTATTTTATGCGATGTCACTAGAGTGAATGGCTTCCAAGAGAAAGGCGATGATGGTTTCCTTCATCTGGGCACCTCATGTGTTTTTCTATTTACTTGACACTATAATTTCAGTCCAATCACTGGCCAGCCTTATTTCTTTTGCCCCCCACCTCCCCCCAAGAAATGGTCAGTTAGGTATGTCAATGAGAAGGCTTCACACACTGACAGACTTCTTTGGGTGTTGAAAGTAAGGGGGGGGGGGAAATGCAGCTGTCTGGATAGTGTTCATTGTCACCCAGCAGCTCTAAACTTCCAGTAATAATTTGGTGTTACTAAATAAAACCCTGCTTTACCTTGCTGTTTGGAATTCCTTTGGAGACTCACTTCTACAGTCACTTACAACAAGGCCAGATGATGCTGTGGGAGCTGGGGTTTTCTGCCCCACTCACTCTGCAATCTTGGAAAAGAGGTAAGATCACTGCTGCCTCACACCAATCTAGTCTCCTCCTTCAAGCAACAGTTAGCTGACTACAGCAAAAGCTGATCACTGACTATGCAACAAGAACCACTGCTTTAAGACCACAGACTCAGATGCAGAGGAGGATGTGCTCCTGTTGTCAAGTGGTAGCAACAGCTCTTCCTACACCACTATATTCCTAGAGAGTGTGGGTAAAGTGAGAGTAAGCTAGTCCCTAAAACCTATTCCATGTTGGCTGAAGCGCGGTCACTTCCCTTTCAAAGCACTGAAATAGGTGAAGGATGAATTGCACTAAAATATTCCCCCAGTGAATAAACCAAGCTTTAAGTTTAAGTATTTTAAATATTAACACAGGGAGTAGACTTGACATCTTGCTATTGATGTTTGGAGAGGTAGTGGAAACAGAAAGATTGCATCTCAAAGGCCGGCATGGCTCTGACCAGTATACCACAGGGGCCTTCCATGTGTGTGACGAAGGGAGAGGAGAAGGAGAAGAAGAAGGAGAGAGAGAGATGATATCAGGCCAAAAATCCTCAATGGAACAATTTTATCAGATATCTGCTCAGTATTCTTCTATAATATATAGCACCTTTTAACCTACAAGGCTGTCACAGAGGGGTCTGCTTAGCAAGTAATTAGCCTATCTCTGGGCAGGTGCCACCTCACCGCATAAATTATATTAGCCCTTATGGGGGGGGGGACAGGCCCAAATGCATACCCTCCAACATTTTTCTGATGAATATAGGGACGTCCCATTCCATAATGATAATTTTACTATTTATATCCCACACATCTTATTGGGTTGCCCCAGCATTCTGTTTGTGTGTGTGTGTGTGTGTGTGTGTGTGTGTGTGTGTTGTTTTTTTTTAAACTTCCCTATACAGGATCGCCTTCAAATGGCTCAGGGGTTGGATAACTCCATACCCTGCAACATTTCTCCAGTGAAAATCGGGACATCCTAAGGATAAGTGTGACATTCAAGATCAGAAACCAGGACGGCTTCTCTAAATCAGGGACATCCCTGGAAAATCGGGACACATGGAGGGTCTGCATGTAGTGCTCTTGATTCTGTGGCTTTTAAAAATTCAGTTTGCTTCAGGGTGTGTAAAGTGGGAGGATGTCATGGAGCTGATAGTGCAGTAGAGAGGGGCAAGGAAAGATGAGAAGACTATCAACCCCACAAATAGGTATTCAGACCATAACATAACACTGTCAGCTGAACCAGCACATGCCTTGTTATATATATCACAAAGAACTTCGATAATTATGCCCCACTAAATCCACAATTATTGAACCTGTAAGCACTTTCTAAATGAAAAATGCTCAGCAATCAATATGAATGGCATTTGTATTTAACAGACTAAATACAAATGAAGAAATGAGGAACGTATTATGAAGACATTCTGCATTATTATTAAGTTTTCAGTAAGGATCAAGAGAGCAAGCAGAGGGATATTGCCTATCCTGCCCTAGCCTACACCATTCCAAAGGCATCCACTTTCCACTGGGACAAGCATTTTAAAACACACCCATTTAAATCCCACCAGGAGCCTCTGGTTTCCTTCCCAGGTCACTGGTGTGACTACTGTTAACATGGGTGTGCCTTTGGAGGCTGCCTAAAAGAAATTCGTTAATTTAAAGCATGGGAGCCAGTTTACTGATTAAAACTGGCTGGGGCAGCCGTACCAGACTGGCCTTAGAACAGTGCATTAGTTACCAGCTGGTTTTCAGGCAGTATTCAAAGAGCTAGTGTTTACAGCCCTGAATAGTCTGGGGTCTTGGTTATCTGAAGGAACCACTTGAATTGAGATAAACAGAATAGCCTCTGCTAAGGTGGTTGTAGCCAGCTCCGTCTGAGGCCCACCTCACTCCTGTAAGTCAAGAAGCTAGCAAAGAGGAAGAAAGCTCTTTAGAAGGGCTTCAATCAAGTTCTGCTCTTTTATAATGTACTGTTTTAATAAATGCTCTGATATTCTGTGTGATCCTTTACTGCTTGACTAGAATGCTCCGCACTTGTTTTAAAACAGGAAGCAAAACAGAAAGCTCAAAAATATAACAGCTTCAAAGAGGTTAACCTGCCTCTCCCTGAGCTTCAGTCAGAACTGCTACAAAGATTCCTCATTTGCCAAATAGAAAAACAAGGCACTGATACACCAACATGGGGTGTGTGGGCAAAGGATGCCATAAATTTCAAGTGGTTAAGTTGTGGGCAGACTGCGTGGAGCTATGAGGCTACCACCTGCTTGCTTGATTCTGGGCTAGTGAAAATATCAAGATCAGGACTTGGTGCTTCCCTAAGGGAAGGAAAGCTGCCTCAAGGAGGTGTTAGTAAGGCTACTCCTTTAAAAAGCTGGATTTAAAATTTGTTATTCTGAATAATTATTGACAAGTCCCGAAATCTGTCTTTTCTAGGGGCAGTGATTAAGAGGCTGGTGGCCACATAGCTCCAGGCTATGGATGAAGCTGATTATCTGAATTCATTCCAATCTGGATTCAGCCCTGGTTTTGGAATGGACACAGTCTCGGTCACCCCAGCAGGTGCCTGAGGATGAACAGGGTGTGTGTGCTACCCTGTAAGTCCTCCTGGCGCTTGCAGAAGCATTCAGTACCACTGATCATGGTAACTTCCTGGGCCATCTGTTGGGGTTGGGCTGCTTTCAGTCCTTCCTGGATGGATGTACTCAGTAGGTGATGCGGGGAGACTTTTGCTCTTCCCCAAGACTATTGATTTATGGGGCTCTGCAGGGCTCTAGATTAACCCCCATGCTATCCACCATCTACATGAAGGTGCTGGAGGAAGACATCCAAGAATGGGTGCCACTCACTTCTACCTTTTGGTTCCCTCTTCTGACCCCAGAGAGGCTGTTGAAAATTTGAACTGATGCCTGGAGGCCGCTCTGGGATGGACAAAGGCAAACAAACTGCAATTAACTCTGAGCAAGACATAGGCATTGTGGGTTGGGAGACCCCAGCTCCAGAAGGTATTGGACAGCTGGTAATGGATGGGGTAGCACTCCCTCTCAAATATGCTGTTTGCGATTGATATTGGATTTTGCACTGCCTGGTGAATCCCAGAGACTAGTAGTGACCTTTACCAGTTTCAGCTGGTAAGCCAATTGTGGCCCTATCTGGAGAGGTCTGGTTCTGGCAAATTTATTCCAGGCATGATATATTACTGTTTGTTGTCTGGTTGTCATTGTTTTAATTGTGGGTTGTTGTTTTTTACAGGTTTGTGTCTCTATAGCTTATTTACTGTTCACCCATTGTGGGGATTCTGAATGTTGTAACCCACTTTGAATGGGCTTTCCCAGAAAAGCAACTTTTAAAATCCATTAAACTAAATAAATAAATAAGTGTATGCTCCAAGAGGTCCTCTCACAACAATACATCACATATACATTTGCACCAAGTCAGCATTTCATTCCGGATGCTCGCCAGAGCTAGTTTTCATTTTTTTCATACTGGATGAAAAATGCTAGCCTTTTCAAGCTATTTCAGTTCCTTGGCAAAGAACAGTTCCTCAATCCTTACTGCTAGCTAATAAAAAAATTCTGGACCAAGCTCAAGTGACACATTTAAGGAAATGATTGGAGTACACCATCACAGTGGTGGTTACACTGAGAAGAGCAGTTGACTCCAAGTTCAGGATTATGCCAACACTACCAGGTAAGAAAGTCAAGAGCTCTGCCTCGTATCAGTTGCTTTTGGGGGCAGAGAGCTTCCAATTTATCTCAAGACACTTTCTGGGCTATATTCATAGTATTCACCTAGAACAAATGAAGACACTGCATACTGACTCTTTAACAAGCTGTTTGCAGTGTGACAAGGTGTGGCTTTTGATACGATTAACCATGGTGTGTTACTAAACTCACTTAGCGTAAATCACTTGGATGTTTTGTTTCAATCAAGTGGGTTGGAAGCTGGAGGCAATATTCTGCTCCTGCCTGCAGGGTTGGCATGAAGGGACTATACTTCAGTTCCTGCTAGTGATTTTATGAGATGTCACAAGGTACCACCTTGCTTCCAATGCTGTTTTAACACAGTATCATCAGTATGTTAATGACACACTTATTTGGGGTCTGAGCCAAGAATCATAGAGTTGGAAGAGACCCCAAGGGTAATCTAGTCCAACCCCTTGCAATGCAGAAATCTCAGCTAAAGCATCCATGACAGATGGCCATCCAAACTCTGTTTGAAAACTTCCAGGGAAGGGGAGTCCACCACTTCTTGTGGGAGTCTGTTCCATAGTTGAACAGCTCTTACTGTCAGAAAGTTTTTTTGAATGTTTAGTTGGAATCTCCTTTCTTGTAACTTGAAGTGATTGGTTCAAGTCCTACCCTCCAGAGAAGAAGACAAGCATATTTCCTCTTCCATGTGACAGACCTTAAGAGATTTGAAGATGGCTCTCATATCTCCTCTCAGTCTCTTCTCCAGGCTAAACATGCTCAGCTCCTTCAACCATACTTCATAAGGCTTAGTTTCCAGACCCTTGACCATCTTGGTTCCCCTCCTTTGCACACATTCCAGCTTGTCACCATCCTTCTTAAATTGTGGTGCCCAGAATTGGACACAGTATTCCACGCATGGTCCAACCAAGGCAGAATACAGTGGTACTATTACTTTTTGATCTGGACACTCTACTTCTGTTGATGCAGCCTAGAATAGCTTTAGGGGTTTTTTTGCTGCCGCATCACACTATTAACTCATGTTAAGCTTGTGGTCCACCAAGAACCCTACCTAAATCCTTTTCACATGTACTTCTAGTAAGCCAGGTGTCCCCCATCCTATATTTGTGCATCTGGTTCTTCCTCCCTAGGTGTAGAACCTTACATTTGTCCCTTTTGAAATTCATTTTGCACCCAGTTCTCCAATCTGTTAAGGTCATTTTGAATTCTGTTTCTGTTTCCTGTGACATTAGCTACCTCTTCCAGTTTGGTGTCATCTGCAGATTTGATGAGCATCCCCTCAATTCTTTCATCCAAGTCATTTATAAAGACGTTGAACAACAATGGGCCCAGGACAGAACCCTGCCGCCCCACATGTCACTTTTTTCCAGGATGATGAGGAACCATTAATGAGTACTCTTTGGGTTCGGTCAGCCAGCCAGCTGCAAATCCACCTAACAGTTACATCATTCAACCCACATTTTACCAGCTTCCTTGAGAGAATATCACGGGGGACTTTGTCAAAAGCCTTACTGAAATAAAGATACACTGTGCCCACAACATTTCCCTGATCCACAACGTTTGTAATTCCATCAAAAATAGAAATCAGATTGGTCTGGCATGACCTGTTTTTGAGAAACCCATGCTGGGTCATAGTAATCACAGCATCCTTTTCTAAATGCTCATAGACCAACTGTTGAATTATCTGTTCTAGGTCCTTCCTTGGTTTTGAAGTCAAACTCACCAGGTGGTAGTTACCTGGTAGTTCTCCCATTTTTGATGATGGAAACATCTGCCCGCTTCCAATCTGTAGAGACTTCACCAGTTCTCCAAGAATTCTCAAAGATCATAGACAAAGACAATGTGTCTGCACAAATTGTGGCATGCTGCCTGGATGCAGCAGCAGTCTGGATGAGGCCAAGAAGCTGAGGCTGGATCCCAATATGAGGGGCCTTGTGGGTTTTCTAAGTCCAGGAATTACTAGGTAACCTCCCTGTTTTTGATGAGCTGCACTCCCACTGAAGAAACAGGTACATAGTCTGTGGGTGCGCCTAGGTCCATCATTGCAGCTGGAGGCCCAGTTGGCTGCAGTGGTTAAGAGCGCCTCAAGAGTTCCCAGTCTCAAAAAACTTGACCGCAGTGTCCCATGTATTGCTAACCTCAAGACTGGGCCACTGTAATCTGCTCACCGTGGGGCTGCCCTTAAGGCTGGTCCAGAGCGATTAGACTGCTAACAGGAGAAGCTTACCGGAAGCATGTTACACCACTTTTAAAAGAACTGCAGCAGCTGCCAACATATTACTGGGTCTATGAAGCCCTAAACAACTTAGAACAGGTTATCTGAGGAAATGCTGTGTACTGGATAGACCAGTCCAAGTCATTAAAATATTTGAACAAGGCTTTTGTGGTTGTGGCACAGGCTGCGAAAGGTCCACCTTGTGACAACTTGGAGGGGTTTCTTCGTTGTGGCTCCCAGCTTATAGAACCACCTGCCCTGTGAGATAAGGCAAGCATCTACTGTTCTAGTTTTTTGGCGCATGCTAAAAATTATTCTCCAAGGCCTTTCCTGATCCTTAATACCAGTGCGCTGAATTTATCCTGACTTTGTCACTGCTGTATTTACCGTATTCATCATATTAGAATGTTTTTTGTGAACTGCCTTGAGATATTCTTATTGAAGATGATATAAAAGTATTTTAAAATAAAATGTTAGCACATAGCAAAATTCATAGATCTAGATATATCATATAATGCACATGAGCTGCATGGGTCTTTCTGTTAATAGAATTGTGTCGCAGTCTGAAGCAGCCCCAAATTACTGGCTCACACCACCTCAAAAATAAGGCCTTGAGCAGTTGCTTGAACATACAAGGTCACTAGCAGATACAAACTTACCTTTTGCCAGTCTCTCCAACCGCTTCCCATGTTCTGGAGGTATAGCATACCTAGCAACGGAAACAAAAGTGCCCATCAGTAACACTGAAATTTTAAAAACAGAGCTCATTACCACTGATTCACTGAGAGCCTATTTGTAGATTACGCTACTTACCCCCATCCACCACACTGGCACCAACTCTAGGGGCCGCTGAGTGCTTGGGCACTCACAATTTTTTTTGTGGGGGCTAAGACCACGGGGCTCTGATGCAACTTCTGGTTTTGTACCGGAAGTTGAGTCGAAGGCCCAACACGACCTCCGAGGCGACATGAGGCCTGGCGAAGCCTCCAAGTGACTGGTATAAAACTAGAAGCCGCATCAGAGGTCTCTCGAGGCTTTGGGCGTGGCCTTGGAAGCAATGTCCGAGGCCCTGCCAGGCCTCCAATACAACCTCTGGTAGAATTTTTTTAAAGTTTTAATAATGTTTCAGTGTTTCACTTTAATTGTATTTTACCTATTAGAATGCATTAGGCTTGATTTTTGTGTGTTCTGCATTTGTGAGTCTCCCCCCTCCTACACTGCATTTCATCTCTCCTTATCCACCCTGAAAGTGGTACAAATGGCAGGATGTTTTAGAACCAGAGTGTAAATCAGCTCTCCTTGAAGCTATCTGAGACCCAGGAAGAGGATTTTATGATGCTCTTCCCTCACTGAAGGCTAGGTTGCCAGGGTAACGCCAGACATCCGAGACCTAAAATGGTCTAATGGTCTGGGTACATCGGGGCCATTCCAAGGTGATGTGGGGTCCAGTATGGAGCCCCAGTATGATACCAGTAGGGAGCCATGTGTGTTTTACTTCCTGACGTATGTGAAGATGTTTTATGGCTCTTTGTTTGCTGTGTTTGAACTACTATATAAGCTTTTGTTCCAAAGTGCCTTGCGGCAGACCTTCTCAACTGGCACATTGAGTGGAGTGGGTTCTGCCCTATTGCAATAGCTATAATACCAACACTGGGTCCCGAAATATGGATGCTGGACTTGGAAATAAGTTTCCTTGTTTCTATGGTTTATTCAAAAGGTGGTTGATCCTCACCTGGGTAACAAACAAGGTGGTGAAGACATGAATTCTTACCGCACCATGCAACCTCAGAAGCACCGCTGCAGTGTGCTTACCTAATGTGATGTCATGATGTCATGTTACGTTGCGGGCGCCATTGGGCACCCATATCCTGGGGGCCCAAATTGGCACCCTCCATCCACCATGGTTTCCCTGAAGAGATATCTGGAGCAAGCCATAGGCTCTAAGCTCCACCCACCCTCTGCACCAATAACTGAACCAGGAGGTCCTACACATTTGGATACTTCTGCATTTCCTCAGGGCCTCTTCTACCTTTCCCTCATAATTCAAGTACAGTCATACCTCGGGATAAATACGCTTCAGGTTGAGCGCTTTCAGGTTGCGCTCTGCGGCGACCCGAAAGTAACGGAGCGCGTTACTTCCGGGTTTCGCTGCTCGCGCATGCACAGATGGTCAAAATGACATCATGCGCAGTGAAACTGTACAGTGGTACCTCTGGTTACGAACTTAATTCGTTCCAGAGGTCTGTTCTCAACCTGAAACCATTCTTAACCTGGGGCACCACTTTAGCTAATGGAGCCTCCTGCTGTCGCTGTGCCGCCAGCGCACAATTTCTGTTCTCATCCTGAGGTAAAGTTCTTAACCCGACGGTTAGCGGCGTCTGTAACCCGAAGTGTTTGTAACCCAAGGTACCACTATACTGTTTCACTGGTCAGAGGGCAGGACCTCAAGGCTGTTTATAGCTCTCCGCAAAATCAGCAAAATCAGAATGATTCAGAACTGCATAAACAGCAGGTGGAAACCTGACTTTTGCATGGCTAGAATGTAGCCTACTCCTCAAAGGGAACTTTTGCCTCTGGCTCAACCCACCACTAGCATGTGGCCCCAGAAGGTTTCTCATGAGGGAATACAGCCCTCTGGTTAAGACAGATTCCCCATGCCTCCTGGAAATAATACTCTTGGCCTCAGTGCTTGTGTACACACTCAGTGCTTCATTTATCACCCTGCTGCACCCCTCCCATGAGGGGAGTTTGCAATACTCTGAAAATGGTGGCTTTAACCATAGTGGAAATTCAAATGAAAGAATGGAAATCATATCCTAAATTCTCCCTAGACCAAAGTGATATTTTCTGCCCTCTGAAGTGATCTGAAGACTCATAATGTAAAATCTAATGTAACAGGATGTCCAGGAAGAAAAATTGTACAGAAAGAGGATTCTTCAAGACTTAGTGTTTAAGCTGATTTAAACTGGCAGCTTAAAACAGAAACAAAAAACAATTTTCCAGGAACAGAAAGCCATCCTGTAACAGCTAATCTTATGAAATAAGAAATCTTTAGTGTGACCCACAACTCTTTTAACTAAAGCCACAACAATGGCCCTTTAAACTGTGTAATTATCAAATAATTCAGTTTTGCTCATCTTGGACTTTTTATTTTTTTAATGCTATTTATCAGTAACATGAAACAAATGAGTAAATTAATCCAGATACAAACACTCCTTTGTGGGATTAACAACCCTAAAAAAAAAAAAATGAACAGGAACTGAACTATTCCATTCCTTCTGGGAATATGTCGAAGGATTTGGAAAAGGCGTATGAGGCAGCAGATGATTAATGCAACATCCTTAGGTCTACTATGCTACTTTCACTTAATTAGTGCCTGTAATTGGGAGTTGTAAAGATAAGATTAATTGAATCTTGAGGATGTTAAAAGTTTAATATGTTGGAACATGGTTACTGCGTTATCAAAGTCTGCAGACTGCAAAGGCAATGCATGAAGTTCTAGAGAGGAGTCCCAGGGAGAGAATTAAAAGGAGTTTGCTTGGACAGGAACCCAGAAAATTGTGTTAATGCGCTTAAAAGCAGAATAGGAGGAAATATCTGCAGCCCATGGCCAACAAACACACAGAAAGAACAGCCAGAGCACACTTGGCTTGCATTTAACAGGAGGGGACTCAGTGCCTTCTTTCAAGCGATCAACAAATTTAAGAATGGAAGAAAAAATGAACTGAGCCCAGCCGTTGCACTAGTAGCACATCACATACAGAACCACATAACGAAGGAGGAGATGGATGGGGCGGGGTGAAACCTAACCCTCCTCCAGCAATGCTCTCTCTTGGCTATAGGAAGAAGTCAACAAACAGTAAAACAGTTATGGTCGTCTGAACTCTGGCCCTCCAAAAATGGGTGGGGTCTTGCCTTTGACTTGTGCTGCATCTCCAAACCTCAGAAACAGTGCCTCTCTCCCCTCCTCTGTTCTAACATTTAATATAGAGAGGGGCAGAGGATCAACCCGGTAGTTCTGAGGTGCTCCAGAGGCCCTCACAGCACCTCTGAAGCACAGCCGCCGCCGGGATCATCCCCCACTCCAAGTGCAGTAGGAGGAAAGCACAGCACAACTGTTGATGTGATCTTCCATCTTCTCCCCAGCTCCAAGAAGAAGGCAGCGGCTCAGTTCGTCACACACATAAGGCAGAAGGATCACTGCCATTGTAAGTGGAATTGTGAGCCCCTAAGTCATGGAGGTTTAGAAATCAGAGGGCAAACTAATGGATAGCATTAATCCTGTTAAAACAGCCACCTAATGCACTCCTATGTGATGGATATTTATTTCAGTTATTTATATCCCACCTGTCAGGATACAAATCCTTCCAAGGCAAACTACATTAAATTGCATTATAAAGTTAACAGAGCAAACAGTCTCAACATACAGGTAGGTAGCCGTGTTGGCCTACGGTAGTCGAAACAAAATAAAAAATTCCTTCCAACTAAGTTTGTATATGTATGTGTTGTATATAAACACATAAAATTTCATCAGGACACTTCTCACAGTGCAACTGGTGGGGGTAAGAAGAGGGCAAGTTAAGCTGGAGTGGCTTCTGAAATGCTTTGCCTGCATCCCTCCCTCTCCTGGAATATCCCAAATGACTTGGACATACCGTTGCACCAGCAACCATAGTTATTCATTCAATCTATATCCCAGTTTTGCTCCAAGGAGTTCAAGGTTGTGTATGTGGTTCCCTCACATCAATTCTATCCTTACTACAACACTATGAAGTAGGCTAGGCTGAGAGACAGTGAAGATCATGCGGCTGAATGAGGATACAAACCCTGGTCTCCGAGATCTTAATGCAACACTCTAACTACTGTATCACACTGTTAATGTTCAGCTTAAGCCTTTTTGGTTTCTGCTTGAGCAATGTCTTCCACAAACAAGAGCAACTGACCCTCATATTCCCCTAAGGAACACGTGTTAAGAGGATTTAACCAGGTTTTATTATCTCAAAGACTTTTTGAAAACCACGAAACTCTAGAATTAAGAGCATGCATTGCTCATCAAATGCTGTTGTCCTCCATTTGTTCTCAGAAGGAAACCGATCAAGCACGTATAAAGAGCCCACAATAATTAGTCATATCAGATTAGAATCCCCATGAGAAAACAGACGTCCATGGATTTTATTCAGAAGGACAGACTACAACTTCAACACACAATGGCTATTTGATAGAGGAGCAAGTCCCAAAATAAAACCCTGATTTAATACTTTGGCTTCCAGTTCTAAGTTCACAGGATCAGACCTAGAAATGTTTCAGGAATCTGGTTATGCAATCACCTTAAAAATTGATGCTGGCACCTATATTTCCTCCTCCCACAAAATGAAGTCTTTGGCATGGTTTCTCCAGGTGTTATTCTAACATCTCAATGTGAAGTATTTCCGCAGCGCAATAGCAGCCTAGGGGCTGAGGTCCCTTCGGACCTCCCCTTAAAATATTTGAGAGGACCTCCCCCCCAGTTGTTGGGCATTGCCAAATAGTGTGTGAGTACCGTTTCATGAAGTTGATTGTGCGGGGAGAGGTTTACCTGCTCTACCCCCGGCAATATTTTGTTCAAGTAGGCACCCCTGCCCAGCGCCATGCATGATATGAGAAAATAAAGGGTAGTCTCTGCCTAAACGCACCCCACCCATGTTCTCTGCACTTCCCCATGACTAAGTACAAGGTGTGTGTATGTTTAGGTAGCAGAAACAGCAAGAAGGAATACCAACAATGAACAAGGATCTTTGGTTTTCAGTCACTGGCAGCAGTTCAGAAGATATTTCTCCCTGCAGCCTGACACAAGCACTGATCCCTGAAAACACATTTTATCAATCCGAAGGCAAAACAGGACTCCCGTAGTCTCTGTATGCCACGCCCTGCTGATTAACATCTCATCTACCAGCAGCCTTCCTGCAAAGTAACATTTCACATCTATACAGCTGCTGCATTATAGCTCTTTGGGGTTTTCAAAGCACTCAGTATCTTTCCAAACAACCATGTAAGGTAGGGCAGTTTTGCTATCCATATCTTGCAGACGGGGAAAGGGGTGAGGCAGAGACACAGTGGCTTGCTTGAGGCCATTAAGCAAGCTCATGGCAGAAGCTAGATCAGAGCCCAGTTCGCAGCATAGCCTCTGAAGACACAAGGCTACATCTGTATCATAACCCCACATTTTCTTAGAGATCCGTATTTTATGCCAAATGCTAGCTTTCCGTAGGAAATTCCAGGTAGCTAACAACTGTACCCATAGGAATTCTTATCTGGAACCTCAGCACTCAAGCACCTAACCAGTTTTGCCACATTGGTGGGATAGCTTCCCCACTTGCCCACCCACCCTGATGGCCACCAGCTCCTTTCTCCAGTGCTTAACCTACCTGCCTATCGCCAAACAGCAATTTAATCTTCTGTTTTAAGCTCTCTGGTTTCTCTGCTCGAGGAGAGACAGTGATAACAGGCTATCCTCGGGGAGGAAGTCAAAATGTCAGGGAAGATCAAACTGTTCGCTCATTAACCTCAAGGCGAGGTGTCAAAACAAAAGGGAGATGTTCAAATATCCAGAAATATCATTTCTGCCAGTTGCTCTGAAACCCTTCTATTACGGCTGCAGCAAGGCCCAGGCACAGGATCTCATCTTGTAAATGCATTTGTCTTAATAGATAAGCCACACACACCCTAGAAAAATAAGGTTTATAATGGCAAGTGGTTAACCTAGAAATCCCCTTTTATTTTTTAAAAAGGAGAGAGAATGACCCGAACAAACATTCTGAATTCCCAAATGTCAGCATGTTACTAGAGCAAGCTGCCACATGTAAGTTTTCAAAACAAGGATATAAACTTTAAAATCAGAGGGGTTGTACCCAGCGAAATTCTACTCAGACTAGAGCTACTGAACTTAATGGAGCTAGGTTTGTCATCTCCTTTCATTTCAGTGGGTCTACTGACATTGGATACAACAACCCAAGCTTGGGAAAAGTGAACTATACAGCCTTCCCAGGAAGGCAGCACTTCAGGAAGCCTGACGACATGTTTCCGGTAGTGGCAAAAAGAACTGCATTCAAATGGCCACTCTCCCTGTTGAACTTCAGCCAACTGACAAAGACTTTTCTATTTCAACAGGCATTTAAGGGGTTTTCTGTTTGTATTATTAATATTAATTTATTTCCCCCCACTATGCTACTTGTAATTTTTCTGCACCCTGCTGAGAAACTTCAATGATCAAGTGGCATATAAATAGCTGAAATAAATAAACTAACACAAGGGGCACACCTATGGTTTTCACTTACTAGTCAGCCTCCAGTTCAGGTGTGGAGAACCTCTGGCCTTCCAGATGTTACTAAACTACAACCTCTATCACCTTATATATTTCTTATCCGCACTTTCAGAAATATATCAAGGTGGCTTACAAAATATGGTAAAATCAGTCCAGAAATATCCCTAAAATATTATTTAAAATATGGGTAGGCAAACTAAGGCCCGGGGGTCGGATCCAGCCCAGTCGCCTTCTAAATCAAGGAGTGTGGTGGAGTCTCCTTCTTTGGAGGTCTTTAAGCAGAGGCTTGACAACCATATGTCAGGAGTGCTCTGATGGTGTTTCCTGCTTGGCAGGGGGTTGGACTCGATGGCCCTTGTGGTCTATTCCAACTCTATGATTCTATGATTCTATGAAATCCAGCCAGCGGACCATCTGGGAATCATGTTTTTACATGAGCATAATGCGCCTTTTTATTTAAAATGCATCTCTGGGTTATTTGTGTGGCATAGGAATTTGTTCTTTTTCCCCCTCCAAAATATAGTCCGTCCCCCCACAAGGTCTGAGTGACAGTGGACCAGCCCCCTGCTGAAAATGTTTGCTGACCCCTGATTTAAAACGTCAATGATTCAGTACATACTGGTTGGTTAAAAAGAGAAATCCATATTGTGAAAGCCTGTCTAAATGGTAGCTTTCAGAAGAAGTCTGAAAAAAGGCATGGTTGGTTTCTGATGGATCTGTACTGACAGGGAGTTCCACTGGGCATGGCCTGCCACCCTGAAGCCTCTCCCTTAGTGAAGGCCACCCAAACTTCAGAGGCATGGGGAATTAGCAGAAGTGCCCCATCAGAGGATCTCAGTGATCAAAGAATGACAAGTCTTCTACTGTTTCTTACCTCCTCGAAGCCACAGAGCAGAGCAAGCAAGAGCTCTTTTCTGGGGGGGGGGGTCAGCACGCTGGGCCCTTTGGCAAGAAAAGGGGCTCCAATTCAACCCCTAGCTTCTCCAGTTGAAGAACCCAGCCTTCTACCCAAGACCTTGAAGAGTTGCTGTCAGTTTGGGACAGGTGGGCCAATAGTTTGCCCTCATTATCAAGGTAGCTTCATATGTTCATAGATACTGGAATTTTTGACACATGTCCCATAGCATTGATTCCAAATGTTTTCAACTACCTATGTGTCTTTGGCTGTCCCATTTTCCCTACACAGGAAGCTTCTGATATGATTCCCTGTATGCTTAAATATCAAAGTACTAGGAAGACAGCACTTTGCACCAGTTATTTCATTCGCTGTTTGTTGACTCTTCGATTATATGTGTGTAACCTGAACTGAAATGATGGAACAGTTCCAAATACTGCAGATTTAGACAGTGCTTGGTGCAGCGGTGGGGGTAGAATCACAAGCACCAGTATTCCATGCCACATGTATTTATTAGTGCTGAAACATTTAAAAAGAGGTGTGAGAAATTTATGATATGCAACCCATTGAGCCCAGGTATTATCTGGCCCTTTGAACGCCTAACTACAAATGATTTCCCCTAACCCCAGTGGATCAAAACATACATCCTTTTTAAATCTAAGAACCAAGCCAGCACAGCCAGGAAAAGTTCATAGTGCGGTGGAGCAACGTTGCTGAAATTCAGTAGTTCTCACCATGTAGGACATTCCAAGAGGCTGAAAAGCACCCCCTCTTCAGCAGATATGTTGCTCACTCCTTAAGTAAGTTGTGACAACCTTCCAACCTTCTTGACAAAGAGAAGCACACATAAAACCTTCTCTTTACAAATAAAGCACACCTACACACTCCCTTTGTAAACAGCATAAGCCAAAGAAGCCTGGATTTTAGATATCTGCCCATCTCCTGGGTAACAGATTGATTTGCAGTCACAAAACTCAGTACCTGTCTATGACACTCACTCAAAGAGCCACAACAGCCTCCCACCCTGCATTTCAAGGGCTCTGCAAATTACCACTCCCCACACCTACCAGCAAGCCCACACAGAAGAGCACCCCTTTAAGGCCGACTAAGACAGCTTGCAAAGAAAAAAATCATTCCTTGCACAGTGTTTTTTGCTTTCATCAGTTTCACTGCCGGCCCCCATTTCATCCCTCAGATCTCAGCTCTCACTCCTGCCAGCCAGTTACTAGCTCCCTTGGCGGCAAACTTGCAAGTCAAGGTTCTCGGGTTGCCCCTAGCAACCCAACAGGTTTAGAGCTGCTCCTCTCCTCCTGGCCCCTGCGTCTCCTACATGAAACAGCTGAAGCTGCTTCCTGCCCCCTTCCTACAAAGACATTTTTCTGTAGGGCTTCACTCTTTTGATAGAGCTTCCCCTCTAGGTGTGTCTCATTTCAGAAACTGGATGAGCAAAGAAAATCATCCAGGGCATTTCAGCTATGAAATGGCTGCAAAGCTAGTGCACCCTGGCAGTAGCCAGAGGTTGAATTCATCTATGACCATCTCTTTATATATTTAAGTGTGCACTGAACTAAGCTATTAAGCTATGCCTGTTGCCTTAATACTCTTCGCAAACACAGTTTGGAGCACAATGCGACAAATTAGCTAACTTAAGGCTGTTGGCAGCAAATAGGTAGCTTATGAATGGCTTTCTTCAAGGCTTCAGCTGCCAAAATTATAAGGTAGCCTGGGGATTAGTTAACTGCAACAATTGTGGAACCAAGAAAAAGTTATAGAGTTTCTGACTGGTGTTCTGTGTAAATCCTTTCCCAATCAGGCAGGATATTCTGCATGCCACACAATAAATCTTGACTGTGTTTTTCACCACTGTCCCAGCATTGTTTTGCGTTTTAAATGTTGCCATGGCTTATTTTCTTAGATACAGTGGTACCTTGGGTTAAGAACTTAATTCATTCTGGAGGTCCGTTCTTAACCTGAAACTGTTCTTAACCTGAGGTACCACTTTACCCCCGAAGGACCAGGTGGGAGTCATTTTGGACTCACAGCCGTCCATGGAGGCACAGGTCAACTCTGTGTCCAGGGAAGTTGTTTACCAGCTCCATCTGGTACGCAGGCTGAGACCCTCCCTGCCTGCAGACTGCCTCACCAGAGTGGTGCATGCTCTGGTTATCTCCTCTTGGACTACTGCAATGCGCTCTACCTGGGGCTACCTTTGAAGGTGACCCGGAAACTACGACTAATCCAGAATGCGGCAGCTAGACTGGTGACTGGGAGCGACTGCCGAGACCACATAACACCAGTACAATTCCGAGCATAATTAAAAGTGTTGCTGCTGACCTTTAAAGCCCTAAATGGCCTTGGTCCAGTATATCTGAAGGAGTGTCTCCACCCCCATTGTTCTACCCAGACACTGAGGTCCAGCGCCAAGGGCCTTCTGGCGGTTCCCTCACTGCGAGAAGCCAAGTTACTGGGAACCAGGCAGAGGGCCTTCTCGGTAGTGGCACCCACCCTGTGGAACGCCCTCCCATCAGATGTCAAAGAGAACAACTACCAAACTTTTAGAAGACATCTGAAGGCAGCCCTGTTCAGGGAAGCTTTTAATGTTTGATGTATTACTGTAATTTAATATTGGGTTGGAAGCTGCCCAGAGTGGCTGGGGAAGCCCAGCCAGATGGGTGAGGTATAAATAATAAATTATTATTATTATTATTATTATTATTATTATTATTATTATTATTATTATTATTAAGTTAATGGGGCCTCCGGCCACCGCCGCACGCTTCTGTTCTCATCCTGAAGCAAAGTACTATTTCTGGGTTAGCAGAGTCTCTAACCTGAAGCGTCTGTAACCTGAAGCGTCTGTAACCCGAGGTACCACTGTATATAAAGGAGGCTAATCTGTGTCACTGGTGATGGGAAACAAGTATCATCTCTGGTCAAGCAAGCAAGGAAGCACCTGTAAAGTGTGGAGCCTATTCACATTTCAAGCCATCAACAGACCAGAAATAATATATAGTGATGAATGGGTGGATTGGTGGGATTCTGGGTGTTCCAAGATAAAAACAAGAGAGTTCAAATTTGTGAATATCGTTCAAAAATAACGTTTCTGTGTGACATAGTTAACTATAAATAATCACTCATTAAAACTGTTTAGAACATATTTGAAACTTAACTTTGGTTGTTGTTGTTGTTGGCTTAAGTTTCTTACACTGGATGCATATTCTCAATACCTGTCCAGAGGTTGACCTCAGGAACACCTTATAGCACACTAATTCCCTAACTTTCCACCAAGCCCATATTAATGTGTCATAAGGAAACTGATAGTGCTCTGCAATCAATGTGAATTGAATACAAGCTCCTGTGAGCCCAGAATAGCCACTCACAGATCAGGCTGCCTGCTCACTGCTCTGATGCTTCTACTGATGTGAGCCAGTGTGGTGTAGTGGTTAAGAGCAGTAGACTCGTAATCTGGTGAACCGGGTTCGATTCCCCGCTCCTCCACATGCAGCTGCTGGGTGACCTTGGGCCAGTCACACTTCTCTGAAGTCTCTCAGCCCCACTCACCTCACAGAGTGTTTGTTGTGGGGAAGGAAGGGAAAGGAGAATGTTAGCCGCTTTGAGACTCCTTCAGGTAATGATAAAGCGGGATATCAAATCCAAACTCTTCTTCTTCTTTTTCTTCTTCTTCTCAGCCCTCCCTGGATGTGAGTAATTCAACTTTGTCCATGCGGCATGACTGGATCACTCAATCATTCTCACTTAAGAAACAGGTTGAACTAACCACTTTCAGAAAAGGCTGTCTGTTGTATCTCTGCCTGAGCTGGCCTCCCTCCAAGCAGGAGCCACACCAAGAGTAGCAATTCATACAAAAATCCTGGGGAGGGGGCACTTAGGGAGGGGACAGGTAGGAGGTATTAATCTTGGTGGATGTATAACTTAGCCTAACCTAACCAGTAAACCACCAGAGCAAAGCATGTCTGCAATTTGTGACTGTGCTACACTTCCCTAACAACCACACATCCTCTAATGTTTAATCTACAGGGTAATCAGATTAAAAAATTGTTTGCTTGGCAAAAAGCAGAAGCTTTATAGTTGCTTACAGGGAGCCTCCTAACTGGACAATCCCATGAGAAAGATACTTTTCATTGTTGCTGAAGAGAATGCTATTAATAGTGCGGTTTTCTCAGTGTTTTGTTTATTCCCCTGGAATGGCTTGATGGATGTGAATAATTATGAGACTATAAAAGCAAGCAAATGTGTTATTTTCTATCACTCCAGATCATCAAACAAATAAAGTGTGAAACAGCATTTTTGAATACAATTTTCCCCTCTAATGGCTTAGAATTATTATCAAGCACAATGAACATAAATAAGCAAAAGCCCGGCGAGCTTAAAAATTAAATGAGTGTGTCAAGAAAGAGGAAGACAGACCAGCCATCTCAGGATACAATGACTGAATCAGAAAACCTATAAAAGATGACAAGGCAGGCAGGAGATTCACAGATACAGAGACATCACTGCCACTAGGGCCAAGTGATCTATAGAGACCTTCCCATCTATACTATATTACAACCCCCACCCCTTCAGGCTTCTCTCTTGCGAAAGGGAGGAAATTCATTTACCTTATCCCCAAGCAATGAATGCTGTTAACATTTTATTTGCAGCAGCCCTAAGCAAACCTGTGCTGGTTCTCCCTATTCAAACATAACCGTTTCCACCTGCAACTCAACAACATTAGATCAGGGTTAGCCAACATGGGACTCTCCAGGTGTTGCTGGACTACAGTTCTCAAAATCCCTGACCACTGACTATGCCAGCTGTGAGAAGTGGGAGTGGAGAGCTCAACAACTCCTGGAGGGCACCCCAACTGTAGACGGTTGCCATCCTCAGTTTTCCTATTCAGTCTTTCCCCGCTCCACAAAAGGGCACAAACTTCAAAAGCTTTATAGAGGACATCTATTTCAACTGCTACTCTGAAGAAGAGCCGCCCAGAGTGGCTGGAGCCGCCCAGAGTGGCTGGGGAAGCCCAGCCAGATGTGCGGGATATAAATAATAAATTATTATTATTATTTATATTAGCCAAGACAGCAAGTTCTACCCTCCACCATCAGAGGCAATATTCCTCCCATTACCAGTTGCTAGCAATAGCAGTGGGCAGGGGCGCCATCTGGCCCTTAGGATTGTGGGTGACTGCTGCTGTAACACAGACATGCGACGTCACACGCACACATACCTGCACGGAGTGTGTGTGACATTACACGCACAACACACGTCGCGTTGTGTTTTTGGAGGGGGGCTCACTGGGGCATCTGGATGGCCACTGTGAGAAGAGTGCTGAACCAGATGGGTCTTTGGGCTGATCCAGCAGTTCTCCTTCTCCTTCTTCTAATTTTGAAAGAAACCTCCACAGAAAGATCCCACTCTTTCTCCAGGAAGCTCATTCTGCCGCTGAACTACTGCTAGAGTAACACAGCCTACTCCCAACATTTAGCGTAAATGCGTTTTCTCATAATTTAAACTCATTCCTTTTTAGCAAACAGAGTGGACACAATTGGCTTTATCCAAATTTCCTTTTAGACATTAAAAAAACCGAGTTTCCCTTTTACTGTATTCCTATGAACAAAGAACGTTACATATTCTTCCAGGGATTAATTCAGGGGGGGGGGTGCATCTTATTTTTGTACTCCCCATACACTCTTTATGTTCAGCACAGTTACACCTTACAAAGAAAGTTATTCCTGAGCTACTCCTGCTGCCTCCCTTGATGGAAATCATTTCTCTCTCAACAGAGGTGCTCTGGGAAGGGGTAGAGCGATGGTCCCTGTTCTGGTAACTATGTGTCAGGGTTCACTAACACGATGTGATGGGCTCATCTGCCACTCACTGATCCCTGGATGGGAAAGGCACATTTTATATAGAAGCAAAATGTTTTTGAATGAGGCAGCTCAAGAGATGTGGCATCACTCCAAAGCCTCATATTTAAACCTTTAAGTACTAGACTATGAAATATTATTTCAATACACTATCATAGTGGCAAGACTTTTATACGCACAAGATGGAAAGATTCAGCATCACCTACCATGGAGGAACGGTTGTTAAAATTATTGGACTTAGCTGAGATGGCAAACTTAACATGTAGAATAAGAGAAAAATCATTTTCAATAGTTACTAAAGATTTGGAACTCCTTATAGACTTTTCGTGTGAAAAAGAAAATGAATTTATGATACCTGGGTTTGAGGATTGAAGAAAATATTGGTTTATAGAAAGGAGACTTGTTGGATGTTATCTTGGAGTAGATGTGTTGAATAATTTTTTTACATAGCTGACAGATGAAGAATTGGAAGTTCTCCCTTTTCTTCCTTCCTCCCTTTTTCTTCTTTCTTTTCCTCTTATTGGTTTGTGTTTTTATCTCGATTAGTTTTTTATCTTTGATAAAAAGATATTGGATATTTTATTTTTACCTTCGTATACAGTGGTACCTCGGGTTACATGCACTCCAGGTTACATACGCTTCAGGTTACAGACTCCACTAACCATAAATAGTACCTCAGGTTAAGAACTTTGCTTCAGGATGAGAACAGAAATCATGCTCCGGCAGTGTGGCAACAGCAGGAGGCCCCATTAGCTAAAGTGGTGCTTCAGGTTAAGAACAGTTTCACATTAAGAATGGACCTCTGGAACGAATTAAGTACTTAACCCGAGGTACCACTGTATTTTCTTTTAAACTTTAATAAAAATTATTGGGAATTGGACGATGTTGTACTGGGCAAACTGATGAGTGGGATGTCAAGAGACCACATGAAAAGGGTTATTTTACAGATGCAAAGAGGGTGGCTGTCTTTAAACAAAATATAAGACACTTTATCTAGCACAACAGTGAAGTGTGTCTCAGATTTTAGTCTGGGTAGGATAGGTGGGGAGAAAATGTGTCCCAAGCTACAACAATTTAGGGAACACTGAAGTAACCACCCATGTAAAGGTTGCTCTTTTTGTTTTATTTTTGCTTCCCTGACTGAACACACCAAGCTCCTTCCACTACATGGCTTGCCTTCCATCTTCTTCTAAGGTCTCCCTTGGGTTATTCCAAATTTGTCAACAAGAGTTCCACAGAGATGTAGAGTTTTAGAAAGCCATTCAAAGTGCTCCCATTCTGATCCCTACCACCACCACCACTTCAGCACCACAGCAATTAAGTGGTGATTAGATTGCTCAACCTCCTTGCAGCCAACCTCCTTGCAGCGTCCCTTCCACCCAAGAGCAAATGCCAAGAGTTCAACTGGCAGACTTTTGAAAATGTCACTTCCATCCAACTCATGTTGGAAGGTGCAAAAGTTAATTTCACAGTCTCTGAAAAGGTCTGGGCAAAAGAGGCTCCGTATAGTTTTTAACATGCTATAATTACCAAAACCAGAAACAGTAACCAAAAGAAAAGGAGTGGATATTAGTGCATTTAAAATGCCCGAGACCATTAGTCAAGTGAAGGGTTAGCTGTCTTCAAGGTTTACTCATGTCAAACATAGTGACCATTCACAGAAACTAATACCTACATAACCTCTTCCTGATGACAAGAGCTGAAAGCTGTCAATTAAAAGTTCTGCAAGATGCAAATGTGTGCAGGGACAGATAATGTGAACACTGCCATTTATGTCCACAACCTGGGGATTGGAGAAACATTATCTGAGACAAATCTGTGCTCCCGTCAAAAATAGACTCATTGGTGAGAGAAGCTGCATGCATCCACCTCCACCAGCAGGGTGTTAATAGGACAAATTAATGTCTGCTCTTAAAGCCCCAACACATCAAAGGAAAAGGCAGGGAAAGGTAAGTTGCTTGATGACATGGCTCATGCTTTTTACTTTATGCTCCAGCTTCTGGGGCTGAGAAACAGAAACAATGCAGTACACAATATATTACAATGAGCCTGGAGCAATGCTGTTGTTGGCATCCATCAGTCTTACACCCCAGAGCAATGCTAACCTATAGTAAAACAGCCCATTCATAAAAAAAAAATACCAGCACATCTCTGTGAACAAGGTAGAAAATGGCTGCCAAAAAGTGGGCGCAAAAGAAACCATAAACTGATATGAACCAAGAATGGGGATTTGGGTTGCATTCCCTCACAAGCAATCTTCTGAGGGCTGCCTGCCAGTGGTGGACAGGGCCAGAGATAAAAGCAGACACAGCAATGGGTGGGTTTCTTAACTTTGTACAGTAGGCTACACTCTAACCAAGCAAAAGCCAGCAGTTTCTACACAGAGAGAGATGCATGCCTCTCTCCAGCCAGGCAAGCAAGAGGCATTCTCACAGTTCAAACGACATATGCATGCCAGGCAAATGTAGTCAAGCATGGTGTAGAGCAAGACCAGTGAGGGACAGGGCATCTCTGGAGATCCCAGAGAGTCAGGTAAGAGAGGGGTGCAGAACCACATCGCTCAAACTAATCTACATTTGCAACATTTTAATGGTACCCCTCAGTATTTGCAAATTGCTCCCAATCTAGAAACTTTAGTGTGTGTACAGGTCCAGTTTCTCACTTCCATACCACTTTGCTTCTCCCTAACCTGACCTACTCCTGCCAACCTAGCCGTTCGAAAGCACGTCAAAGCGCAAGTAGATAAATAGGTACCACTCTGGCAGGAAGGTAAACGGCGTTTCCGTGTGCTGGTCTGGTTCGCCAGAAGCGGCTCAGTCCTGCTGGCCACATGACCCAAAAACTGTACGCCAGCTCCCTCGGCCAATAAAGCGAGATGAGCACCGCAACCCCAGAGTCAGTCACGACTGGACCTAATGGCCAGGGGTCCTTTTACCTTTACCTTTACCCTGCCCTACCCAGATCCTAAACACTCCTACATCAGCAGACTGAGAGAACCTGGGCCAACAGCAAGCACAGCTCCCTTTCAATCATCTTATCAGGATTGGGTCATTTGAGAAAGTTTGACAGAGGTAATAACTGGAACTGTCCTATAGTAAAATAAATGATATGCACAAGTTGCCCTTTCAACTCCAAAAAATTTGGCAAATGAAGTGAGGAAACCTCAGTGTGAGTTCCTGCCTCCATCAGAAGCCATTTATTCACTTTATGATTATGATTACCTGCTCCAAAGATAAGATCAGGCATGAATCAAGTTCCTTCTTCATGGGAAAGGACTGTTACCAAGATAATGCAGTTTTATCTTCAATTGATCATTTTACAGGACAACAGAGGATTGAATGCGGTATCTTTAACCGGCACCTGCTAGTGATTTTTAACACTGATTTTCTTCTTTCTTGAAATACATACACACTTACAACTCTGTCAGATAAACATGGGGACTAGAGTGTATTTACTCGGACTCAAAACAATAGAGTAAAATGGAAAATGGCAGGATCAGAGTGCAATCACACAAAGTGCTCTCACATTAGAAAGCCCAAAGCAAGCAGGCAGGCAGGCAGGCAGGCAGGCAGATGCAACGCTTTCAGAAAGAATAATGTTTGCATCCACCTCTTGTGCAAAGGAGACTGAAGCTAAGTGGTGTCTCAACATGCCCCAGATTGGGAACAATTTGGTTTTTTTTAATAAAAAAAATCAAGATACCCACATGGCCAGCCTTTTTCAAGTCAGAGGGCCTCAGCCTAACTTCACTGAGCTTGGGGGTGGGGGAAGGTAGGAGGGCAAACTAGACTAATGTAAGACACCCTGAAGGATGGGGCAGTACACATGTGAATGGTTGCTTTCTCTGGCAGATTTTTTGCTCCAGGTTTTCTTCTGTGAGCAACAAGGAAGAAATACTGGGATTTGTAGAATGATTATGCAGCCAGGGGATTATGCAGCTAGTTGTGACCCACCATTTCCAGAAGATGTGAGTAAGAGCTTACACAATTTGTGCCCTGAGTTCAGAATCATCTGCAAGTTAGGGGAGGAGTACACACTCTTCCTCCATGGTCAGCCTAGCATAGCTGAACCATCTCACACATCG
This sequence comes from Podarcis siculus, assembly GCA_034642415.1. Classification (NCBI taxonomy): domain Eukaryota; kingdom Metazoa; phylum Chordata; class Lepidosauria; order Squamata; family Lacertidae; genus Podarcis; species Podarcis siculus. The sequence continues at coordinate 1,820,739 of JAXCMG010000041.1, forward strand.
GGCACCAAGCTGCAAACTTGTTGTATTTCAAACAATAAATTGTTTTGGACAAGGAGCATGACCCTGGGCTGCACAATCCTATGCCTGCTGGTCCTTTCAGCTGCCCAAATCAGCATTAATCCACTTACCTGAGTGAAGAGTTTTAACACAGAATCCTACATCCATTGTCCCAGGAGAAGAAATTTAATAAATTCTTAGGTGGGGGGGGGGGATGAAAAAATGTCAACCTGTGTTATCAGCTGCTGAATGCCTGTTAGATAAAAATGTGCAACCACAAGCGCCAAGCATTTCAGGTACTCCCATCAACTAGACAAGGTCCAGTTACAGGACACTGGAGGTCAGATATACCTTCTCCCTCACTTAAGGCTTTGCTTCATTCCTGTAAAGATACCTTTAAACTGCCTGCTAAATCAAAACCCTGTATAGGTCTATTTTTCCAGCAACAGCTTAAACAGAGTAGCAGACTTAAAGCAGACTTAAAGCACAGGAAAAAACCACTGGGTGGTAGGCACTGCCCAGAAACCTTGAAACATTTCCTCGTTTCATAAGCTCCCTATTAATATTGTGAAAGTTAGGCATATGATAATTAGGAGTGAGGGGAAAGAGAAAGCGAGAAAAGAGAAACACTAAAGTCAGGGCTGTTTCTACTCTGCATCAACTTGTACATGCAAGCTCCCCATTTCACTGGGTACTAACACATCTGGGTTTAGAGCAATCTGGCTTGGTTTAAAGTTAGTCTCATTATTACGCTTGCTGTTTGCATCGACCCAAAGATCTATTTCCCACTGCTGAGCAAAAGAGAAAACATGCCTGTATTAATGAACTGCATACATGAAGATAACCTTCCAGCAAATACTCATTCATGCAGATCCTTTGGAACGGGGTCGTATCATTCCAGCACCTGGTTATCTACAGGTGTTTCCTACTCCTCACTCCAAAGTACTCAAGAGTTGCCATCCTGTGAGGTTTGCTGAAATATGCAGAAGCAACTTGCCCTGCCTACCCTCCTCCACTCCCCATGGCAAGTGAGGTTTACTGCTGAGTTGGGCTCTGGGCAGAGAACAGCCATAAGCAGTAGATAAAGCTGGGCTTACTGAGTCAGAGTGGGTGGTCCCACGTTCTTTAACATGGATCTGTGTGTGGCTAATGGAGAGGATGTCTTTTTATACCTTTCACTAGCATAACTTTGTTATCAGGCAGGAGACAAGCTGCTTCCCTTCCATAGGGGAAACCTATGCCAGAAGATCAGGTTGGCAGAAGAGTTGCATGGCATGGGGAAAAGACAAAGTCTGCACAACGTTATTAAACCCAATCTGTGATGCTGTCAGATTTCCAGAGATCTTCATTTCAAACTAGGGCCAGGCTTTGAACAGATGCTCTGTTTCTTTTCCTTTTTGAAATGGAGTGAGAAGGAGGAGAGAGTGCAGCTTTCAGCTGGAGACTTCTGGCTCACCCCTCCTTACAGAGAGGACCCTGACAGACTACGGAGCTGGGATGAATTATTAGTATTGTAGGAGGGGCGGGGAGGAGGCGGTTCCCTCATCAAGACAACACACTGACAGATGAGGAATCTTTTTTAGAGGAACAGCTGTAGAAAAGAGGAAAGAAGTATCTTTTGGCCAACACCCCTGCCAAGGTGAGAAAACAATTTAAACTCTCCTCATTATTCCACCTGTTACACCTTGAGTGGCAGATTCAAACCCAGGAGGCACACAGGCAAAAGCTTTAGCACATTATAATTCACTCCTTCATCCTCTTTACTTACTCGAAGGCCAGAATCTCCTTGTTGCTAGAAACCAGTGGGCATTGCTATAACTCCACCTGGTGGATGAACAGGGCCATGTTGGCTCCAGTAAGGCCCGTTTGAATGTTAGCAGGTGGGCTGGCAGGGTTCACATTGATTAACTAATGACTGCGGTATATGAAGCCTGAAAGCTTGCATTAATAACTCCATGCTGCACTTCTCCCATCTATCACCAAATTACTGGGGGATGCAAACTCTTAATATATACATCATTTCTCCTTGTGAGTCTCAGAGCTACACACAGACTTCTAATGAAGAATTCTTTTCCCAGGCAGTTTGGGCGAGCCAGAGAAGGCAGGAGCGGGCTGCTCTCCACACCACTTGGAGAGCCCTCCCTGTCTCTGGCTATAGGAAATAAACGGGAGTGCGTGCCATCCAAGCCCCCAACTAGCTCATCAATTGAGAAGAGCTTTGCTCTGCCAAATGGTGCTGCAGCTGAGCCATAAATCATGCCACAATAAATCTTGCTTTGCAGGGCCATTTCTATTTAAAAAACAGAAATTTACCAGAGTATAGTGTATGTGCCAGAGGGATGGAACAGTTCGCATTTCATTGCTGTTTTGTATTTTTCTCTTGCTTCCTCCCTGTTGTTGGCATCCATCTGCCTCGGGAGACAATGCACTGCACCTCCAGGGGTGAAGTCAAACCACTGCATGAGCAGCACCAAAGTGACCGCCTGGGCTGCCCAGACAACAAGTGTTAGAAACTGAGATATGAAAGCTAGGAGCTAAATGACACCTTAAACTTAGAGCCTGGGAAACCCCTCGCCTCCAGCACAACCGACCGCTGGATCCAGGGGAGGCATTGTCACCGTCCCACAACAGTTCCCGACTTCGCAGTAAGCATCATTACACAGCAGATGAATCATGTACAACGGTTTTTCAAAATTTTCTTCTCTTCTTTCTTTATGTTTCCACTGCCCCTTATTTTATTCAACATCCCCCAATTGCACTTGAACACCCCCCACCAAGGAGTGGTAACACCCAGTTTGGGAAACACTGGCTTAAACCAATATTGCATCTTATTATGAAAGCAGGAGACAAAGCCCAAAGGAAATTAAGTGCATTTGCTTTGTGCCTATTTTTTGTGTCCTCAGTGCTGCTATGAACATCCTGAAACGTTCTCTAAGGAATTCTGTAACCTACCAAAGGACAAAAACAGGCATGTCATCACTGAGGCCCTCTTCAATATGGAACTGAGCTCGTAAACAGTATCAAACACCAAACCCTCTAGTTAGGCTAAGTAACGCCATGAAAATTACTCTGAACTGGATGGGTTTTTCCAAACCTCTAGCTTCTCTAGGCTGACTAATTCAATTTTCCCTATCCATTCTCCACCTTGCAAGCGTGCACACACACCCCGCCCCATCAAGGGGTTTCAACATTACCAAAAAAGCGAATGTATAGCTGTTTCATGCATTTTTTGCCATGTTTTTTTCTTTAACCGATTTGCCAAAGGATTTGCATAACCCAATTTCCTCAAACAAAGATAGACAATTTGTAATCTGATTACTAAGAGATCTGGTTCAAACCTTTCTGTTCCTTGGTTCTATACAGTAAATACTCTGAGTTGGGTTAACAGAATTAGAAGGGGCCAGGTGGCCATCTATTCTAATCCCCTGCCAGCCCTCTGTCCAACAGCCTTCTGAACAGATTTCCTACTAGATTTGGTGGAAACATGCAGCCGTCTCCACCTTGGCGGGATGTTTTGGAGGGTGCTGTTGTGCAGCCTGAAGGCTGCTCATGCTTCCTGCCACCACGCCTGGTCTCACAAGAGAACCCAGCCTCCTCAGAGTGAGAATCTGCCATCATCGTCCTGTTTCAATGCCCTTCCTGCCCAGGGTGTCACCAGCAAAGGAGGCTGTTGCTCCACCAATTAAGACTCCATTCTTCACAACTGCTACCTTGGTCCCTGCCCAAAGTCTACTCACTTTCCTTCCCTTTCCTTGGGTAGCTACCTCCATCCACTTCTTCCTATTTCCTGCCTGCCTGATCTAGAAAGCCGACACATTTGTATCCTCCTCCCTATTTTTGTTAGTAAAGGTAAAGGTACCCCTGCCCGTACGGGCCAGTCTTGACAGACTCTGGGGTTGGTGCGCCCATCTCACTCTATAGGCCGGGGGCCAGCGCTGTCCGGAGACACTTCCGGGTCACGTGGCCAGCGTGACATCGCTGCTCTGGCGAGCCAGAGCCGCACACGGAAACGCCGTTTACCTTCCCGCTAGTAAGCGGTCCCTATTTATCTACTTGCACCCGGGGGTGCTTTCGAACTGCTAGGTTGGCAGGCGCTGGGACCGAGCGACAGGAGCGCACCCCGCCGCGGGGATTCGAACCGCCGACCTTTCGATCGGCAAGCCCTAGACGCTGAGGCTTTAACCCACAGCGCCACCCGCGTCCCTTTATTTTTGTTAGCTTGCCTCAAAACTCTCACTCAACAGTATTTTAATACAGTGGATCCTCAGGTTATGGCGGCGATCCATTCCAGAGGCCCTGCCACAACCCAAAAATGGCGCACATCAAAGCGCCGCGTCTGCGCATGCGCAATTTAGCACTTCTACGCATGAGCCAAACCCAGAAGTAACCCATTCCGGTACTTCTGGGTTTGCTGCAGACATCCGCCAAAGCGGACGCAAGCGGAGGCAGACACAGAACGAGGTTTGACTGTATCCAAAATATTCAGCCAAGCTTTATTTGGAATTATTTTTAATGGAGTGATAGTTTCCTCTGGTTTTCTTTAATATTTGCTAAAACAGTATTTGGGTCTACCACATCTCTTGCTTGTGTTGATCATTCTGTGGACCAACATTGGTATCAATATTCTCAACAGAAGTAGCGCCACCTATGCTTCCTACTATCAAACCCCCCTATGATTAATGCCCTCAAAAGACATGGGGGGTTACAAAGGTCAGCACATAAATATTCATAAGCTTGGTTGTATTTTGGGGAGGGAGAGGAAGGAAGAGTTCAACTGGTTTTCCTTCTTTCCCTCTCAAAAAGAAAAAAACATTAAGCTTTCCAGTAATGTAATTTAGCAATTTGCTGCATTTTAATCATTGCATATAAGTGTATAAGGTAATTATATATAATATGCCTAATTGATACAGCGCAAACCTCCCACCACCACCAGAGGTTCAATATGGGATGCAGAATAGGACTGAATGCAAAGACTGAGGGCAGGCTGGGAAAAGGTGGTAATTAGAGCAAGGAATGAAAGAGCTGTGTATTATAATTAGATGAAGAGAAGCATGCAAAGCAATGGGCTCAATTTGGCAGCTCCCCACGTGGGCGGCTTAATATGAAATTTCTTGGCAGCACAAAAGCTCCCAATGGTGTGGATTTTGAAGCCAGTTGTCCTCCTCCTGAATACTCCATGTTATACCCTGCCCCATGAATTCATGTTCCAGTGCAAGGGCAGATAAGGGAAAGTAGTGCAGATTTCACACTTATTGCACCATGACAGCTGACCAAGGACTCCAGGCTTTGGGCGAAAAACCGCAAGGGCCAGGAAACTAGACTCATAAGAGACTCAGGTGGACTAAAACTAGTTCACTCCTCAGTGATTCCTCAAGTTTAGAAGGGAACAGTCAGCCCCTAGGACTGGCAGGCCATCTGCGCTTGCCTGATCAACAGAGCAATGGATTCTTCTTGTGGCATTTCTGATTCCAGCTTCCATTCATCCAGCTTAGTGCACTGACCTTCAAAGTGTCTAGCAATGGATGTGGCTGCTCCCAACCACACTCTGGCCTTGGAGGAACCAAAAGCTGCTACTTCTCAGAAATACGGCATCAGTTTCCAGGTCACACCAGCAAAATCCAAAACCACCTCACCTTGCAGCTAACCATTTTGGGTGGCACAGAAAGGACACACATATAACTAAAAGTAGAATGGCCCTAGGTTAATTTTAACTCTGCCCCAAAGGTAAATGCAAAGTAGCTTTATAAATACACAACTAGCTGGCCACATTCTCCAATACTGTTGCAGAATACCAAGGCACACTTGAAAAAGCTAAAAATCTAGAAGAATTGAGGGAGATCTTTTGTCAATCCATCACCTGTCATTTAACTCATTTATCAATCAATTATATTTATAAAACTGCACAATAACACAGCCTCAATATTTTCCCCTTTAAAACACATGGAAGTATGATATAATTTATAATTCAGCATAAGCTACAACACAGTGATTGGTCATTTGCTATTAGAATCATATCCCCCCTTCCCCCCCCATATCAATCAAATCTTTATTACAGCCTTAATATAAGATACTCCATTGATTAAAACTGGCTCCTACTGATTAATCAACCCAAACTTTAGTTGGTTAAGCCACCGAATAAATTCTTGCATATGTAATAGGGGAAGGGAACTGACATGAACAGAGATTTTATTGTGAAGGGACTATTTTTAAGGCATGGAAGGGCACTCATGTAGAAATGAGTGCAATGTCCTGATGCATAAATATCTCCTGCCAGTGGCTGTTAACACCAACTCTGCCTCTGTTATTGCACAGCATGACTTCCAAACTGGTGGAGTTCGTAACTCTCTTCACTCCTACTATTCCCTGAGGTACTCTAAGATTATCACTACCAGGGTCGAAGAGTCTATAAAAAGGATGAAGGGAGCTGGGAAAATTCCACAGAGGTAGAACCAGAGAAGGAGAGTCACGGAATCATCATTAACAAGCATTTCTGACAAAAGGCAGCCAGCTGCACCAGTCTTTTTTTCTTGAAATCGAAGAGCTCCCCCTGCTGACTTATGGCATCCTTATTATTTGCAATAGCAAGAATGGTGGTCTGTGTTGGTCTCACAGAAATTAGGATCACTGAAATAGTATCATATTGCTCCAGCCTGGAGCTTAAACCTGGAGAGGGAGGGACCAGTGGTACAGTGCATAGTATGCAGATAGCAGCTGGTGGGGGAAACCCATCTTGACCTGAAATCATGGACAGCTGCTGTCAGGCGAGTAGGAAAATCTAGGTGAAATGGGGAAATAGCCCAACCCTCATTTTTGCAGTATTCTTTAATTAGACAGGCAATGTAGAACTCAGAACATTTAAAATGTCCTTTTTTATTTATTCGTTCCACTACATCCCAACTACTTAGTCCCCCAAAAGAGGCTCATAATGAATTAACTCAAAAACATAAGCACTCATATGATAAAGCAATAAGATGCATAAAGTAAGAGATTGTGTAAAAGTGAAGGATAAAAACTCAAAAGGTCAGACAAAAGAAAAAAGTTTCAACTCCCCTTCTCAAAGGGCATGGATCTAATGAGTTTCCTTTTGGGAAGGAATTCCATGATGCTGGAACTTCCATTGACTCCTGGTTCACACATACTGCTAAGCCAAACAAGTTGTCCCATAGGCGATCAAACAAACCACAGATTGTTTCTACCTTAATTAACTGTAGCCTTGGTGCAAACCAGGCATAAAAAGGCACTACTTTCTGGTAGATGGCAAGCCTTGTCTCCTGCAGTGTATGGAATCCATGCAGGATAGTGGATTCTAATCCAGTTTTTGAAATAAAGCAAGTCAACATCTATAGAGCAAGTCAACACCTTAACCAGAAGCTGCATTCAGCTTAAAAGCAGCTCTGTTCTGCTTTCTATGCCATGTTAACATGTATGCAGTACAATCCTATCTTCAGTGGGGCTTGCTCCCTAGTAGGAGAGTATATGTTTGAAGCCCTAAAGGCACTTGCGAAACAAAGCAAAAAGCTGCAACCCTCAAGACAAGGCTCTGAAACGGTGTTTGAGCAAGCCCTGGCTCAGACATACATGTAACGCTGTGTGATTTCTCTACTCTTAGGTTACCATACAGTTGATAAAAAGCAGCTGGAAGCATGGACTGACTCCTGAAAAACAATCAGTTTGATTTTGTATCATAATTCTGTTTGGGGTTTTACTGACATCCTGCTGAGAAATATAAAGGCACCTGATGACGCATAGTCAAGTGGGAAGTATGCATGTGGAAACCAGCTCTGCAAACAACGTTATAAACACACGTTGTAATGGTGGTTTCCACCTGCGTGGGCAGGAACCAACTTGCTGTGCTTTATACATGTCATTAAGCAGGGTCTGGGGGCTATTTGTCCTAAGCAACTTGATTCATCATAGGCCAAAACGTCCACCTACCTCATCCCGCAGTCAAACTCCTGATGCCCGCTGAGTCACCTTCATCACCAAGCCCTGCTTCAATGGCAGGGGGTCAGCTTATGGGAATCTCATTAATGAATGCAGATCTATGCTGCAACAGCTTTAGAGGAAGAGCTGGCTGTCCTTGGCAAAGACGTACCCTGGAAGCATGTGTGAAGCTGGCTTTTTTCTTTCTTTTTTTTTAATCAATCTCAGGAGGACAGAGTTTCAAATCAGAAATCCCAAGCTCTCCTGCATTGGCCAGAAGAGGTTTCAACTAATCTCTGTTAATAAATCTTTGCCCAGAAAGCCCAACTGCTTTTGGCCTTAATACAAAAGCAACATCTGCTAGAGTGGTCTTCTGATTACAGAACCCCCACCAGGAAGCAGGATTAGTCTTCTCTTATCAAAACTGCACGGGCTCAGAGGGTATTCTCAGACCTCCCTTTAATGCTGGACTAAGTAGCACTGAATCCAGCCAAGTATTAACGCTGCATTTGCTAGCGGGTTTCTGTTCTGTTTCCACCTGACAGTTCTGTGCAAAGGCAATCAATCCTAGCCTATTCCTGAATGGAATAGGCTCTAACCGCAGTGCATGGAATATAATCCATTCAGCTGAATTTATATAAAGAAACAGTAAACATTCACATGAGCAATAAATGCTGAACAATGCAAAGTAATCCAATTGGCACATTCTACAGATTGGGCGGGGGGGGAGTCAGAATAGAAAAGGGCTGGTCAGATGCAGAGCGCAGACTATGCAAAGGAAGCCAGAATACTTTCTTCATACCCAGAGGCAGATCTTGGAATACAATTCCACTACTAAATCAGTTTGATGTCTTTTTCACAGAGGAAGAGCCCAGTGTCTTCATGCCCCTTTGTAAACCATGGCATCCAACTTGCAACAGATAGAAACACAAATGCTCAATTCACCTTGGTGTAAGCCTGCAAGGAGAGTCTGGTGCTACAGCTCCCAACCTGGGAACACAGTGAAGTAAGGTAAAGGTAAAGGGACCCCTGACCATTAGTTCCAGTCGTGGCCGACTCTGGGGTTACAGCGCTCTTCTCGCTTTATTGGCCGAGGGAGCCAGCGTACAGCTTCCGGGTCATGTGGCCAGCAGGACTAAGCTGCTTCTGGCGAACCAGAGCAGCGCACGGAAACGCCGTTTACCTTCCCGCTGGAACGGTACCTATTTATCTATTTGCACTTTGACATGCTTTCGAACTGCTAGGTTGGCAGGAGCAGGGACCGAGCAACGGGAGCTGAACCCGTCGCAGGGATTCGAACCATCGACCTTCTGATCAGCAAGTCCTAGGCTCTGTGGTTTAACCCACAACGCCACCTGCGTCCCTCACACACAATGAAGTACAATTTACCAAATAGGCTGATGATCTCAAAGCAGTCTCAGTACCCCTCATAAAACTACAGTTCCCAGGCTATTTTAGTCTATTTTACTTATTTTAGTGAGGGGGAGGAGAGCTAGCACAGTAAAATGGGACTTAAGCCAATTGAAATTGGTGTTGTACATGTACCATCAAGTGCAAACCATTCCAGTGGCAGGATTTTGGTTCACAACAAATAGTATTTTCCCTGTCCTGCATACAGAACACAAATATAGGAAGTTGCCATACATAAGGGCAAACTATTTGCCTATTGAGCCCATTATCATTTACTCTGACCAGCAGCATCTCTCCAGAGTCTCAGGGAGAGGGAAGACTTTCCCATCAACTGCTACCAGATCCTTTTAACAAGATGCACTAGGGAGTGAATCTTGGACTTTCTGCATACAAAGCAGGTGCTCTATCATTGAGTTATGGTCCCTCTGCTTTCTGGAGGCTTTTATATTGTGCTCCTGTTTTACAAGGTGCCAACCGTTCTGCCTTTGCTACTCCTGAAGGATATTAATGTAGAGAAAAAGACAAAGGGTTACAAAATCCCTTTGTGTGTTTGCAATGGATGGGGGAAGGCAGAGCCATCAGGATAAAAAGAGAGGTGCAAGGAGGAGCAAATTGACTGGAAGTTCCAGCAGCAACTCAGAACAGATTTCAACCACCACACCCTCCACTTTGAATAAATCACTACGTGAGAATTATACTGCTACTATTAGCATTATTAATTTCATTTGTAAAGGCACCTACTACAAAAAGGCTCAAGGCAACCTACAATACAAAAAACCAACAAAATAATTAAAAGCAAACACTCAAATTGATCATAAACTAATTCTAAAAGAAACAGACAGAAACTCGATCCTCTCATCACATATACAAGCCAGCTAAAACAATCATAAGAGTAACAGAGAAGTTAACAATCAAATGCCTGGGAGAAGAGGAAAATATTCAACTGATGCCAAAAAGATGTTAATGCAAGGTTCTAGTGCCACTTATGCTAGTCCAACGGGGGAAGAACTTTGCTAAGGATTGCCTTTACCTCTGTAGATCTGAAAACTAATGAAACAGGGAAGAATTAAAGCAGGAAAAATATACTCGTTTCCTGCTAGAGGTCTGTCTTAGAGCTTTGTCTGAAGCTCAGCCCCCAGCCCCATTAGCATGCTAAAATCAAACCACTGATAATATAGCTGTGTCTAAAGAACCAAGAGAACTTCTAGCTTTGGAACTAGCGCCACCTAGCGGAGGCCAGGAAGCAAATAAAGCAAGATTTTTGGAGCTTTCAAAAATGAAGAGATGAGCTGTGAGGGTGTACGATAAATCAATCTCTAAGTTAAAGTGTGCTTCAGAAACAAAAAGGTGCCCCTGGAAGAGGTATGTCTTTTGGACTAAATGGGGAAAATCCTGAGGCCATGTTTTGTTTTTTTATTTAAAAAAGCAACAACTGCACCATGACACCAAGGCCCTAGTTGGATTAGTCCATTCCTATGCGGAAGGCAATGGCAACTGCAAAAATGGTCTCATTAACTGGGGTCTGAGCCATGCTCCTGGCACCTCTTGCCAGGCACCCTCAGGCACTGTCATCCCGGAGACCAGTAGTGCCAATGGGAAATCATAATGCAGAAAATAATCTTGTTACAGTGCTCTGGCAGACAACAGCTTTCCAGTGACATTTCAGATCCACTCTGCCTGGAAATGTCAGTATTTATAAGTTGCATCACTAATCTCAGGAAAGTACACTTTTGGGACATCCATCAAGTTGCCATGCATTAAATACAATTAAAAAACCATGCACCCAGGAATCAGAAGGCTGCCTCTTCCCTGACAGCTCTTTTCCACATCAACAGGAGCATATATGGACATACCATTTACTGATTAAGCTACAGCAGTAGCAAAACTCCCAGCCCGTATGCTGCTACATAGGAAAGGCCTGCCCATTTCTCAACTTAACAGGTTCTGACCGTTGCAGATTTTTCCCCAAAAGGCACAGTGTGCCAAGGGTATGACAAGACATGACATACTCACGCTTTGCATCACTGCAGCAGGAGTTTGCCAAACAGGAGATTACCAGAAACTGCCTGATTTGCATATTCCTATATTTGCCTGATATTATTTTTTTCCTGGGTGCTGAAGCAGAATTGTAGGTTTTTGGAGTCACATCACAAGGAGCCTTTCTCAACTGCTGTATGTGATTGGATTCTGTCCCTTACTCTGCAGAGACTTTCAGGTGACACGCCCATTCTCTGGATGATCTCTGTGCAAAGGGTGAGGTTTCACCAGGACACTGGACTACATAGCCCTGCCATGTACCAGGAGACTGAACCACTCAGCTATGGCCCTTCCAGCTTTGGTAGGTAATGTTTCCTTGGTTCAAAGCTTGTGGTTCCTTGGTACAGAGCTTCCAGGGGTAGGATTTGAGCGCAAAGAAGCTTCACTGGGATGCCAACCCTGCTAGTGGTCCTGCTTTGCACCCAGATGGCTTTGTGGTCTCTTTTATAATGCTAAATACCCACCCACAACGTACTCACCAGGATTTGGGCTCTCCAAAATGCAGGTAGTTGATGCTGTAAAGATCCATGTCCTCTGTATGCCAAGCAAATGTGGTTTTCCACATCCCAAAGTAGAGGTAGGGGGTGTTCACGCCTTCGATGATAATCCCACACTGATGTTCCACCATATCTAGTAGAGTGTTCAGATTCCCAATATTCCACTGTTCCACATCCTATAGGAGGAGAAAGAAGCCACTCTCAGGAGGGAAAGCTGGAGCTCCTTTGGCTTCAGGACAGAGAGGCTGCTGACTGCCACACCCACATGCAATGTCTTAAGGAAACGCATGTGGCAAGAGCAGGGTGCCTGCAGCCATTACCAACAGCAGGAGTGTGGGACACGCAATGGTCTTGCCACATTGTCAGCAGGTCTGAGGGAAAGAACTGGCATACGCGCACACACGCACACACCATCAAACAGGTACAAAAACTCCCCTCTGCAACATGAATTACTCTCCACCAATGTTAAGGAGAGATCTGATTCACAGAGGAAGGGGGGAAGGATGACACTGGAAGTTGGAAGAGGGAGACAAATCATGACTGAAACCTGCTCTAATTATAATGAACATATGACTATATCCACCGAGTTCTGCTTAAGGGTCACCTTAAGCCAGTCACAGCTCCTAACTAAGGAATCACAAGAAATGCAGTACTTTTGAAAGAAGCCAGAAATCCCTGCACAAAAGGTTCTCAGCACTTCCATTTAATTAGAATTACAATTAAACCTGCTTCACACTGATCTGGGTCTGCAGTGTGGACACACATTCATCTCATCTCACTGTCGCTTACTGCATCATAAAGGGAACCGCTGATATCTGCTCCATAAATAGGAGACACAAAAGTCAGATTCTTCCAGTATTTGCGTTCCAAGTCATCAAAATCTTGGTGCCGGGGGGTACAGTACCTGGTAAATGAAAAACAAGAGGAAGCAAAAGATTAGACATGGCAATCCCACTTAATCTCACATGCTTGTACTTCACACACCTGATCACTTTTATAAGGAATGTGCTTCTATGTAGGGAACAGTGTGCAAACTATACAGCTGCAGCCACACGACACACATATACGTGTGGAGGAGCTTTAAATCGCTGGAGCTGGCACATAGGGTTGAAAGTGCGCATGACTTTCCTGCAGAAAAGCAATTTCTATGTAAAGATTTATTCCACCTGACAAGCCACATCAGGGCAAGTAGACTACTGGGGAGCCTCTCCCTCCCCCCCCCTCCGCCCCCCAATGTGGCTTAGCCAGTTACCTTAAAAGCACCAGAATTGTGGTAGCTGATGATTGCAGCCAACAAAACACACACACACACACACAGAAAATTTAGGTTACCCCTCTTTGCTCAACAGCAGGGCCATGCAGCCTTTTATGCCCAGTCCCATATTAAGAACCATGCTGGAAAGGTGCTTTAACCGTGTGTACTCCAGAATGCACCTGTGGGAATCACTTCATTTGATGCACCTCCCCTTTCTCCGATTCTCCCTGAAGCTGCCCTCATTCTTCAAACCCCATTAGACTTCCTTCCTTCCCTCCTGTTCATTCCCTACTTATTTTCTCTGGCTTTCAAACTGCTTTCTCTTCCTTTCTATGTAATTTCAGAGCAACTGAGACAATATTTTATATTATTTTCAAAAAAGCATTTTCCCTTTTTTGTATAGCTTGGGTAGCATATGTTTTCCCCCAGATAGCTAAGAACAAATTGTTGAGATTCTGCTGTATCTGCACGCATTTGTAGAGAGAAATTACTTCAGCTTGCTTTCCAGAAGAAGCAGGAGGGCAATCCCATCAAACCCCAGTGGGGCTTCCTTTGAGTAGGACTGAGAAGTCTAATCTAAAGTAGCCATAGTAGAAATTGAAGGAGGGAAAGTCTTTATTCCAGATTAGTTAATCCAGAGTACTCTTGTCTCTGGCTCTGACCATAGCAGGCATGCAGCTTCTTAGAGATTATCCCTGAGAGTGTGGCCCTTGACAGAAAAAGACTCAAACCCTATAAAAAAGACAGGAAGGTGCATCACAGAGGAAACTAAACATGGCCAATACCCAGGCTGCCTCTATCAATACTAAATAAGAAAGTGCTTCTCTCACTGTTAAATCATGGTCCATTTTAAAACAAACACCATAGTGGTCCTAACATGTACATACTTCTCACTATTGGCCAAGTGACGATAATCTCCAACCAGCATTGGTTTTTTCTGAATATTATACTGGGTGAAGAGTCCCGACTGCCCAGTCACCACCTGTTGGATGGGAGCGGGGATGACCATGCTGTCAATGTCGTCATAGGTCCTGCGTGGCTGCCACTCCTTGGGAGGAATCACCTGGAAAGCAGGTGGGAAAGCACATGTCAAGATCTCACTACTAAAAGGCACAAGGATTACAGTAACATAATTATTTTTGTCATTGAAACAGCAGCCAGGATTATCTTGGCTTCACTACTTGTTTAGTTTGGAGGAAGCTCCTTTACTATCATTATAATACTATACTAATATCATCATCAGTTGTAGAGCTAGTACGCTTGGCATCCTGGTCAAGTCACTGGTCAAATATCAACTGAGAGTCAATTGATCACATATTGGTCAAATATTCAATGAAGCTAAGAATGCCACTGTATACAGAGTCAGCTATTTATTTCATTATGGTGCCACTACTAGAAAGGGCAGGAGTCAAGGTTATTTGCATCCATTCCTACATCAGTCAGCTGCAAACCTAGCAGATGAGCAAAGTTTCTGCTGCCTGTGAGTTATAACTGCAGTAGGAACTGAAGCAGTCGCCAACAGCAAAGGTCACTGCCTGCAATTCCTTGTGACTCCAACTCATTTGCTACAGGAACCAGGTAGTGCCAGTTCTGTAACTGTAAGCGAAGACAAGTAGTTGCTCTGCAATAAATGGTTCACATTTAAGACAAATCGAACCTAAAACTGGTTATAATAGCAAGATAGGGAGGGAGGGAGAGCTACTGCAAAACAATGAAATTAATGAATTCGTTTTTTCTTAATTTCACTTAATTCATTTTTACTTTATTGTTCTTACCTATCAAATTTGTTGATAAGGCTTTAAAAACATCTGACCACTCTTTGACAGTATATTTGGTCAGTTGACCAAATTTTTTTTGGCAAATGCCCAACCCTAGATGTAGGGTCCTTCTGAGCAGAAACTGCCAGCATGAATATCCCTATCAAAGGCAGTATTCTCAATGCTCCCTTCACTCAATGCAAGAGAACATGGAAGAGTCACATTTTGGCTGGAGATAAAGGAGGCATCAAAGTACCTCGAGGGGCATTCTTGGAATTAAAAAAGTGACTCCCCACTGGCAACTTATTAAGCCTGAGCATCTTATGTAACAGCAATTAAACTGCCTTGCTTATATTGGCTTCTCCACCCAATCTCAGTTCACACATCCCTTCCTTCCTTGTCCTTTGTCACACCAACTCCAACCAATATTGAGAGGATTGTTTTTTTGTCTTACATTGGCACCTTGAAAAGGGCAAGAAGCTTTCTGATTATACAACACAGCCTATTTGTAGGATACTGATAAGCTGCTGCTACATACAGTGCAACTCAACTAAGAAAACAAACCATCTGTTTCACCGTGATCAAGGAGCCCATGCTGAGTCTAGTGGAGACCAGCTAACTGGAATATATCCAGAGAAGTCCTAGGAAAGTGAACAATGCAGAAAACAACAACAGCAAAGCAAAATTAAACGGCACCTGGCCAGGCTGAATTAGGAAATTACTGCCTACAAACCTCTGGATTAAAAAGGCTGAAGTTTACTTCCTTCCTTCCTTCCTTCCTTTCTTAGGCAGGCAAGGGCCTACAGCCCAGGTGGGGTTCCTTGGCTGGAATACTCTCAGAACAAGCATGCTATGTGCTTCATGTTTTGCTTTTAGAGAAAAAAAGTGTCCCGGGTTCCAAAGATTTGGAGGGGGAAATGGAATTCACTGTGGGCACCCTTGCTATTCCTAATTCACCACCTAAAATTGTAACACTCCCCCGGCCCCAATTCTCCAGTAGAAAGCCCTTTTGCTATCTGCCTAAAAAGGTAGTTAAGACACAATAATTAAGCACCCAGCAAAGCAAAAAGCCTCAGACAATAGAAGAGGAAAACCTCGTTGTACCTGCCATCTACAACTGGCTGATATCTAGTTAGAATAATCTACCTCTAAGGAAGCAAACCTAGTGAAATTCATTAGTACACTTGACTGGACAAGGACACATGACCTGGAAAGCTTTCAACAATACTCCTTTCCCCTGTGAATCTGTAATAAAATTAGTAATTGACCTGCTTCAATGAGGACCTTGTGTTTCCTGACTCAACTCACTCCTTTCTGAAGCTGTTTTGTTCTGCTGAATGTCCCCTGCGTGTGTTTTTGTGCCAGTTTGTGGCAAATAAGGCTCAACTATGCGGAGACAACTTTCCTGATGCTCCAACACACTTGAATGCCCATGTTGAAAATATTAAAGAGAAAGCAATTATATAAATATAAACTAAGCCTTTTCCAGCTAGATTTTCCACTTCCCCACTAACACACCTTCCTCAGGGCCACCAATTTTTAACGTTAGTCGGGGCGAAACTAGGCTTTATTTCACCCAGGTCAAAGACCTTGTTTAGCACCCCTCTGTGCACATTTGTGTACACACACAGAGGCTGGGAGCCTAAATGGCGCCCCTCTGAAGGCTTCACTCAGGGCAAACAAAAAAAACCTGGCTAGCCCTCCCATGGCTACAGCTTTGTGTTAGTATTACTAACTGCATTTTAAAAATATATAATTGAATGTTACCCACAAGCCACTTTGAAGGATTTGTATCCTAAAAGGTAGAATACAAATTATTATGATTAATAAAATAAATATTGTGCACTTTAAGTGTGATGAATAGAATAGATTTTTTTTAAAGGGGACAGCCTGAAAATTGTGAAGCAGCCCCCGCTGCCGTTCCAACCATCCACCTAATAATAATAATAATAATAATAATGTATTATTTATACCCTGCCCATCTGGCTGGGCTTCCCCAGCCACTCTGGGCGGCTTCCAAAAAAGTATTAAAATACTGTAATACATCAAACATTAAAAGCTTCCCTCACACAGGCCATGGTGAGTACAGGGGGCTGGAAGCATTGGTACTTTATTTAAAGATGTTGGGGGGGGTGCCAACAGAGTACATTCAACAGAGGGCATTCCCTTTGTGCTCATTTGCCCAACTCCCAAAGCTACCCCCAAAAGCCAGTATCAAACTTTAAGCTGGCACTGGTATTTGTGGACAGCACAGTAAAAAACACTTTTCTTGTGCTAGCCAGCATTATTATGTATCAAAAACATGATTTCAAGGTGCAGGATATATGTATCCTGACGATTTTGACAACTGATCTGCCTCAAACCATTATTTAAATATAGGTGTGGTCTGTAGTGCATCATGGTGTGAGAGAAATCCCATGTAAAAAATCATACAGATCTGTGTCCCAGGTCTGTTTGTGTATCATGTTGGTGCTACACTGATGAAGAGATTCAAATAGGGTCCCTGCGAACACTGTGGTTAAGTGGGAGTTTGAACTTCCCTGGTCAGCTGTTAATTTGGAGGAAGATAGGGGTGTGTTTTGCTTTCAGGTGGCTCTTGGCTTTTTCTATTGTGGTTTCCTGCTCTTTACACACCAAAATTCTAGTTGGTGAGTGTCATTTACACATCTTTCTCTTGGGAAGGTTGGGCAGGAGGTCCTGATTCAAGAGCTAAGTGGGATTTTGCTATTTGTTCCAGGAGGTTCCTGAAACGTCTTTCGCTATTTAAACCCACATTTCAAACGAAGTAGTGGAAATGTATAAAAGGATGTCATATAGAGGAGGGAGAAAGGTTGTTTTCTGCTGCTCCAGAGAAGCGGACATGGAGCAATGGATCCAAACTGCAGGAAAGAAGATTCCACCTAAACATTAGGAAGAACTTCCTGACAGTAAGAGCTGTTCGACAGTGGAATTTGCTGCCAAGGAGTGTGGTGGAGTCTCCTTCTTTGGAGGTCTTTAAGCAGAGGCTTGACAACCATATGTCAGGAGTGCTCTGATGGTGTTTCCTGCTTGGCAGGGGGTTGGACTCGATGGCCCTTGTGGTCTATTCCAACTCTAGGATTCTATGATTCTATGAAATGTAAAAAGAAATAATTTCTAGAAAATCTTTCACATTTGCACTATTTTGTGGTTCTGTTTCGATGTGGCAGCCATTTTGTGAATCCTCATGTCTCAATGGCAACCATTTTGTGACTGGTACGCACAACCCTCTCAGAATTTAACAGCTGAAGGAACGAAAGGTTGACAATCCCTGATCTTTACTTTAATCCCAATTAAAACCAAGCTCCTACCAATTAGACCCTTTACTGTCCCAGACCATAGGAAGATCAGCTGGGACCACTTCCTGGACCACTGAGACCAAACTCACCTTAGCAAGTCCAGCTCTGTGAGCTCCCTGGGATTCGATATAAGCAATATATTTTCCAAAGTCCTGGAATTCTTCTAGTGTTGGACGGAACGTCATGATTTTACAGCTGGGGTTCTGTGGACTTGGGTTTTCAGACCCCATCATGCTGGTGAGTTTTTAGCCCCTATACAGCAAAGAAAGTGAGAGAGGATAAAAATAAAAGTTAAACGAAGACCACCCTTTGATTCATTTCTCTCTGTGTTCTTTTTTAGTTTCATGCATCCAATGAGAAATGTTTATTTATTTTCAGCAGTCCAAGAAGTCAACATGGAACAAGGACAATCTTATTAGAGATATTCTTTAAAATGTCATTGCAGAATACCTACTGTCAGTTGTAGGAATATTATATATGTAGTGCTGGAAGCTGATCCGAGTGGCTGGGGCAGCCCAGTCAGAGTGGGTAGGGTACAAAATATAAATTAGTATTATTACTATTAAAATTAAGAAATCATATTTGCACAACTTATGCAGCTATCAGAGGTGGGCAATGTGGCAGATCTACTGACACATTCCATGCCCTGGTTAGGAGGTAGTAAAGCAGTTTATTGAGATTTTACACTAAGCAATCTAAGGTTTTGGATCCAAAGTGATATGGATTTCTGCTTGCTGTCACTGGGGAGGGGAAAGAACTGCCTGCAGTGGCTTTCCAGACATCTGGGCCAAGTGGGAGACTGCTGTAGAGGAGCTTTCCACAACCACCAGAATCAGGGAGGAGAAGAGAACTCTTAATTTGACAACTTATTTTATTCTAGCTTCTAGTTATACTATAAAATTAAAATTAAATAAGAGATGATGTTTTTATTGTTCAGCAACACCCAAGAGCAAACCTACTGAAATTTATGAATTTAGGCTACTCAAGTCCATTTATTCCAGTGCCTCTATTCTGAGTATAGCTAACATGGGATATCACCCATTGCAATTACAGTAACTCTAACCATTATTGTGACTATTTTGTTTTTTAAAAAATCCTGCGCCCTCAGAAAAATAATTCTCAGGGTGGCTAAAAAGTAATTTTAAACAATCACTAGTTATATTTATACAAACCATACTTCCTCTTATTCTCTACAAGGGAATGCAAAGCACAGGGAAAAGTTTTGGTGTGCCATCACTTCTTTCTGCATTAGAACATTTTACAGTACATTTTAAACTTCTCCGGTTAGGTCGCCTGCAAAACGTATTCCTACCCCTGACAAAAGACCCATTACACCCAGATCTACCTTCCCAGATTACTGTCATTTTTCATACTTTAAACCCAAAGTGAGCAATCTTAGATTTAACCATGCTGCTGGTCTCACTATTAGTGCCCTTTCAAGCTACAAGGGACTCAGCTACATTAGTAAAGTAAAAACATTTTATATGTGTTATCACACTGTGGCGCCAGGTGGCGCTGTGGATTTCTGTCTTTCGCCAACGTGATTTCCCCCTTTGAGGTTTACAACGTGTTTTTCTGAAACACTTTTTTGATGTGCCTAGGTTCAGTCAAGGACAGAGGAAACAGGGACAGTACAATTTGCAGTTATCCAAGGAAAAGCGCTGCCTTTTGTCCAAGATATACTGTGGCTCAAGGGAGGAGAGTCTGAGGAACTCTGACCAAAAGAGATACTTTTGAACAGTTCTGTCCCAGTTATTCACACACTCTCTAACATTTCTCCAACAAAAATAGGGATGTCCCATTCTATAATGGTAATTTTACTATTTATACTCCACAGATCTTACTGGTTTGCCCCAGCCACTCTTGGCAGCTTCCAACATGTATAAAAATATTTTTAAAAAACATTAAACAATATAAAAAAACCTTTCGTATACAAGATTGCCTTCCGACTGCTCAGGAGTTGAATAACTCCATACCTTCCAACATTTCTCCAATGAAAATAGGGACATCCTAAGTAAAACATTCTGGGATCAAATCAGAAACTGGGATGGCTTCTCTAAATCAGGGATGTCTCTGGAAAAGAGGGACACTTGGAGGGTCTGTATTCATAGCATGGTCCAGGGCCTGCTCACCCATGAAGCAAAGTAAGGTGAATAGGAGTTGCTGCTGGTGCCTTACTGCTAGGAAGGAAAGGGTGGGGCCTGCCTTCTGGGGTCATCTCAGTATTACAATAATTCAGCTTTGTCTTTGGAACAGGCTGCCTTTGAAAATATGCATTAACAGCTACTACAATTCACTGCTAAGAAAGAGGGAACATTGGTAGTTTTCTTTAACTTGTGGAATATACTAATTACAGAGCATCACAGAGTCTGATTGGTATCAATTTTGCTCTGTACACCAGAGGCAGCAGAATAGCACTCAGAATTTTAAAAACCATCAACCAACCTGAAAATAACTGTTTCATTTGCTTTAGATTTCCAAGTCAGTGCCTCATTTACTTTGGCATGTTAGCCAAGATTTTTGTTAAGAGTAACTTTACACGAGGAAACACCTTATAAAAGTAGATGCCATAATTAATTTCAGCAAAATCATTCTTTTGGCAAACATAAAAGCTACAGGATTATATTTTAAAACGATAATATGCTATTCACTTGAAGTATCAGCAGAGGGCAGCAGAGAGTTATGGGATGATGGCATTCCCCACAACCTACCGTATTTTTTGCTCTATAACACGCACCAGACCATAACACGCACATAGTTTTTAGAGGAGGAAAACAAGAAAAAAAATATTCTAAATGAAACAGTGGGTGTATGATTTTTGTGGTTCATGCTGTGGCCACAGACATGTGATCCGACAGTGAGTTTGGAGTAGCCCAATGCAAAAATCCTGAGGATCCATGTGGATCCATGCTTTGTAACCACGTTTTTGCACCACTGCGACCCTAGGCAACAGTGGGTGCGTGATTTTTTTGGTGCAGGCTGTAGCCATGGACATGCTATGTTATCTGATGGTGAATTTGGGGTGACCCAGTGCAAAGATCCTGTGGATCCATGCTTATAAAAGTCCCTATTAAGGAAAAAACAGACAGGATATACGAAGTATGATTTCTTTTTTATTTACGGTATTTCTTTTTTGGTCACCTCTGTCACTGCAACCTTTGCTCTGTGCTTGCACACTTTTGGGCAATAGGGCATGTAACACACTTTTTTCATCTGCCAAGATGTAGAAAATCAATTTTAATGTCCCTATATAAAATGCCTAGTGAAGCAGAAGGGTATTACATCAGCCACTGTATTAAGGCTAAACGTTTGAAGAACAGCTCTCTACGGGGGGGGGGGGGGGGGAGACTAAATTCAATTTTCAATCAATTGTTATTGTGGCAGCAATTATCAGTGTATAGCGCACAATGAGGAAATGAACTTTTAAAAAAATATATAAAAAACATTCTCACGTTATACTTCTTCAAAGAAGAGTATTAGGCTTTTAATGAAGGGGAGAGGAGAGATGCTGTAATCCTCCTGGCTCAGGAGATTCTGATTTACCTGCCGCATTAGAAAGTATAGATTAAGATATTTGATATACAGCATATAAATCCAGAGATTTCCATGTCTCACTCTGCAATCCAGCCTGCTGTTACTTACGAGCAGGGAAGCAGGGTTTCTCTTCCAAACAAGCATACTGTCTCCCTCCAGCAGTGCATTGCTTGGAGAAGCTGTAATTTGGAGGGGGCCTGGGGGCAGGGCTCTCTGCTTTTGGAAAAGAAATGAGAAACCTACCATTGTAAAGCAAAAGTCCCCTCCACCCCACCCAAGCCAGCCCTCTCTCTCTCTCTCTCTCTCTCTCTCTCTCTCTCTCTCTCTCCCTCTCCCACTTGCGTGTTTTTCGGCTGCCTGCGAGTCCCTAGAGCACGGAGAGGAGGAGGTGGTGGGCTGGAGCCTGCACGCAGTGTGACTAGGAAAGAATTAGAAGGACTCGATCATTTCCTTAACCCTCTGCTTGCCAGGACGGCAGGGGATTCCCTGCTCTTTGTTGAGTTTGAGCAAACGCAGCAACAGAAGCGGGTGGGCAGTAAGACCCTGAGGCAGAATGCAGGAAAGCAACAGCTTCCGCCTTCCCTCTTCCCTCCGCCCGCCCGCCCAATCTTATTTTTGCCTGATTTTTGCCTATTTTGCCCCTTCGCTCCGGAGAGTCAGCTCCAGGGACCACACATTCGCTCAATAACACGCACAGACATTTCACCTTACTTTTTAGGAGAAAAAATCTGCGTGTTATAGAGCGAAATTTACGGTAGTCTAGCCCCAAGCAATGCCTCAATCTGTTTGCATAAAATCAAAAGGCAGCAGGATGCAAAACTATTTAAGTACAGTGGTACCTCTGGTTGCGAACAGGATATGTTCCGGAGCCCCGTTCACAACCTGAGCAGAACGCAACCTGCGTCTGCACGTGCGCGGATCACAATTCGCCGCTTCTGTGTACGTGCGTGACATCATTTTGAGCGTCTGCGCATGCGCGAGCAGCAAGACCCGGAAGTAACCCGTTCTGCTACTTCCGGGTCGATGCAAAAGGCACTCATTATAAAAGTCCTTTATTTGTATATTACATTTATTTGGCACCTATTAAAGCACTATGGCTTGAAAATATGCAGGCAATTCCTGGCAAAATCTGAGCAGGAGGAGATGTAGCAGGAATTCCAAAGGTCAGAGGACTCAACTTCAGAGACCTGCATGCATCTATGCTCATCTTCATGTCTAGCCAAAGAAGAATTATGAAAAATAATAATGTATGTGCAAAAAATACCACTGGCAGCTGGATTAGGTGCATCTTGCTAATAATAATAATTTTATTATTTAAACCCCACCCATCTGGCTGGGTTTCCCCAGCCACTCTAGGCAGCTCATAGCATATATCAGAACATACCAAAACGTCAAGTATTAAACACTTCTTGATGCAGGGAAGCACTGATACGATCCAGCAAGACCATACTTAAGCAAGAGTGCAAACATGAGGTCACTTAAGAGTGCCTGAGGGATGCACTCTTGCTCCCTAGACTGAACACATATATTATTGGATCGTTAGTGGGTTTCAAGTTGTTGGTTTTTTAAAGACCATGAAAGACTGACCTTAGACCACTCCTGATCTAGAGTGTCTTTGACCATAATCTGACCTAGGCATCTATTCCACCAGAAGAAAGCCCAGGTTCTTATCAAATCTGCATTGAAGAGCTGTTTAGCCTGCCTTTTAAATTTCTGGATTTCTAACAAGCAAACGAAAAAGCTTCTCAAGTACTGTATCTAATTCCATACCTAAATAAAATTTCATGGCAATGAAACAAAATAAGGAAAAATCTGGGTCACCAAATGAGTCTCAGTTGCCACTGCTGCCCAGATTAGAAAAATGTGGGTGGGAAGCATTTTATACCAATCAGGATCCACAACAATCAAAGAGGGAAAGACAAGTACTTCTCAGACTGAAGACTCCCCAGATGATGCTAGCTGAAAGGTACATCCAGCTAATTAGCACAAATAAGCTTATTGCAACAGCTAACTATAGAACCCACAGTGGAAGGAGAGGAGGAAACTCAGCACTCACAATCTCTAATTATCTAAAAGCACAGCAAACCAACACTGCTTCTGGCAAATGAAGGAGACCACATGTCACTGCATGAACAGAAAGGGGATGAAGCAACTTCCCTACAAGGAAAGGTGACAGAACCTGAGATTGTTGGTTTAGAGAAAAGATAAGAGGTGACATCATAGAAATTTATAAAATTATACATGGCATTGGAATGTATTGGGAAGCGGATAGAGAAAAGTTTTGCTCCATCCGTCATAACACTAGAACTCGGAGAAAGCCAATGAAGTTTAATGTCATGTCAGATAGCAAAAGTACTTATTCACAAAGCGTAGAGCTAAATTATGGGACTCTCCCCCAGGAGGAAATGAGCACCAAAATGCATCGTTTTAAAAGATGACTGGACAGATTCAGGGAGAATAAGGCTATCAACAGCTAATCGCTACAATGGCTATGTTCTACCTCTAATGTCAGAGGCAGTATATCTCTGAACACCAGCGGCTTGTTGGCCACTGTGAGAACAGGATGCTAGACTAGATAGACTACTAGCTTGGTTCAGCAGGTCCTTTAACTAAGGTTATCACAGATGCCACCCCCATACCATGCCATACAACATTTGTTGTAATGTTCATGAAATGAAGTACTAAAAAGAATTCTTTCCAAGCAACAGCAAGCTATCCCTCTGCTTTGGAACACTTAAAAAATAAAAGCCCGACTCGCTTTTTAGATACCTTTTAGTTGCATAACTTTCTAAAAGAAATAGAAGTAACAGATATCATCGTTTGAAGTCTTATTTGGTTACATTTTACTCCAAAAAGACCCATTTATCCTAAATAGAACTCAATTAAGGCAGATGGTTTCCCCAATGTGGAACCATTAACACCTCCTCCAGCAATGGTATTGGGCTGTTTTATTTAGCAGGTGACAATGTCAGCTCCAGCTCCCCTAGAATGCAGAGTTCTGGCAACAGCAAATCTTGCAGCTGCAGCAGCCAAGGTTAACAGCAAAGAGGGCAATGAAGAGGAGGTGTCAAGAGACCACATCTGTCCTGATCCACGCTAGCAACCAGACTGGAGCTGGTGGTAGTATCTCTTTTCCATCTGGACCAGTGGCCATGAATGACAGATGTTCTATGGTTAGCCAGGATGCTTGTTGATAGTGTAATTTCCTATTTAATTTCTGCCCACCATGCAGCTGTTAAAGGCACAAAAAAACTTGCTTCCCCCCCAAAAAGAATCCAGCGAGCTTGCCCACTCCTGCTCTATATGTGGGACATTTAGATTCACCACTTCACAGCTCCTGCCTTCAGGTTATCCTATTTTTTTCCTGTTGAGGTCTGGAAACACCAGAATAAAATTAACAGAAACAGACAATAACGAACAACTAATTGCATTCTTTCTCAGAAATAAAAATGTTATGTGATGCTTATGATGGGATCAATCTATTCTGCACAGCAGCAACTCTTTGGAAATACAGTGGTACCTCGGGTTAAGTACTTAATTCGTTCCGGAGGTCCGTTCTTAACCTGAATCTGTTCTTAACCTGAAGCACCACTCTTGCTAATGGGGCCTCCCGCTGCCCCTGCACCACCGGAGCACAATTTCTGTTCTCATCCTGAAGCAAAGTTCTTAACCCGAGGTACTATTTCTGGAGTCTGTAACCTGAAGCATATGTAACCTGAAGCGTATGTAACCCAAGGTACCACTGTATAGGTTTCACGACTATACAAAATTTGATTAATCTTTCATCATAAGGATGCAATTATGCTGATGCAATTCCACTGATGTCATGAGACTTACATACTCTATCTGGGATATAAGAAGGCATTGCCCAAATGTTTTGCAGACTTCCATATGCATACAATGTCAGGTGAAATGCAGTATTTTGGCCCTATCAGGCACTAACCTGCACTAATTTATGGACAAAGCTGTGGCTAGAGAATTAGATATTGAAAAAGATATACTTTTTTAACTACAGAAAAGTTTGATCCAATTTGAAAACTCTATAGAAAAAACTGGGAGCTTTGCAAGAAACATGTCTATTACTCAAATTCAACTCTTCCAGTGTTAAAAATGTGCATTTTTTTAAAAAAAATAGTACAATATTTTCCCACACCCTAACTTTTAGCAAACAAGGAGCATGTGGACTTACGTGGCCTAAAGCTTTTTTCAGACAAGCAACTACAGCACATCTGTATGAAGCCAAAACCGTTTACGTCAAAACAAAAATAAATATGCAAAAATCTTTCCACAAGACACAACTTCAGAAAAATCAAGAGGAAATAAATTTTCAGATCTCAAGCTTTGCCTTGAAACTAAATGTCTGCAACAAATGTTTGATTTGCCAGCATCGTTACAGGGGTATGTGGACAAATGTAATTCCTAATCCTATGAACCAGACAAGTAAAACCTACAAAGGATTCAAAACCATTCAACACTCAATGTTTTTGCACTTGGCAGCACAAATTTTGAATTGATACACACTAAAAAATGTTCATGGTAGCTGAGCTTTTTCCATCCCAATAATTATTGATTTGATACTCCTGTAGATCACTTTATAATCTGAAAGCAAAAATGACAAAATTGTCTCCTTCTCCACAAAAAATACAATAGGGTATTACTACAAAGTACCAAGTTAGGCAGGTTCTGCTAATTGCCATTTAAAGTCAGCATCTCTTCGTTAGCATCAAATGTCCCCATTTAAGCTTGGAATAAGGACACACTGTACAGAAGTGATTACAGTATACAACAGAAGGCACAAAAATATAAACAAAGAAAGATTAAACTTGGATATTCTATGTTACAAGTCTTCCTTTAGTAATCTGTCAAGGAATATGATCCACTCACAGTAATTCAGCATAGAGTTCCTTTGCACCTAAGACTGCTACATCCAACTCACAATGCCTTGTCTTCACAACCCACTTGCACTGCACGAGTGGAATGATTACATTTATCACAGCTCTGTCTTTTCATTAATCCAATCAACCCACAATGTATCTTGTCATGAAGTAAAAAAAAATGATGATGATCCAGAGCTACAGTAAGTAAGGTGCAAATTTAAGCTAAACAATTTCCTTGGTCAATGCTGGCTGAGCAAGAAACAAAGGTAGTGCATTCTGAATTACAAAGTAAATTGAGGTGGTTTGAGGAAGCCTCTAAGTCTCGAGTCTAACTGGAGACTCCCAAACTGGGAAGGATGGGGGAATCTTCATTTTGCCAAGCAGGTCTCTTTTAATCCCAGTGAATTATTTTTCCAACTCACTACAATCACAGTACTTTGAGGGTCCTGTGACTCCCCTTATGCAAGTCAACGGTGAAATCTTTATCACATACCCAAAACTTCATGGGGACAGAAGCCCACCTCTCAAGAACAACCCTCTGGGTAAGATGCACATTGCCTGGGGGGGATGCATCTACCCCCATCCCTGTCTTCCATGAAGATTTATGTTACTTTATAGCTACTGTTCCCTGCCCCCTATCCAACTCTATGTCTGTGGTTCTTTTGTACCTACCTCAAAACTGCAAAGTTTGTTGAAGGAAAATCACTGCACCTATCATTCTAAAAACTGGTAGGCTTCAACCCCTCAGGTGGGATGCGCATGCCTGCGAATTGCTTCCAATTCTGACAGAAAATGAAATTTGTAGACTTTTCCTTCATTTTTTTAAAAAAGCTTTAAAGGACCCTGCACAAACTCCCCTGGGTGTATCTTACAATTTGGCAGACTGGATCAACTCGAGAGCAGCTATGCCAGTACATTTCACCCATTTCCATAAAAAAGGGTGGGAAGTTAAAATCATTTTTTGATTCCCCATTATGTTGAATAGGGAGAAAACAACACTTCTTTTTTAACAGATCTAATTCATTCTTTAATAACAGTACAAACTGGAAAGACAGAGTGCAGCTCCAAAGTAGATCAGGCTGCTTCCCAAAGGTACAGATACAATTGCAATCTTTGACCAGTGTTTCCCCTACCAGAAACCATTTCCCCTACTTTTTCTTGAAAATCTCACAAGCACTGCTTTCAAGGGTTGGTTAAACTAACATTTGCTTAGATCTTTCTTTGGTACATTTGATACATGCAATGTTTAAAGACATAATATATCCCCCTTTTTCTTTTCCAGTACCAATGGAAGATATACAATTTCAGCTTTCCATCTCAGGACTATTACAGTATGTGGACTAAAATGTCTTCACTGAGACACCTACTATTTGCCCAGGAGCAGTTTAATATTTCATCTGCAACATACCAACAAAAACCTACTGTAATACAGAGAATGTTCTTAATGTGCTCCTTAATGATTTCACATGGAGAGAACAGAAAAGAGTACATAAAAAAATAACAGCATGTCTTCCTCAATTCAAAGGATAAACAGTTCCAACTTCAAGTGTAGTTCCTTATTTTAGAGCCAGGATCCCATATCCACAAATCGTCATCCTCAATGAAATTAGAAATGGAACAGCAGTCAAGTTTAGAGAAAGTTATTCTAGAATTATCTAGCTATTTACATTTGTTGGTTTTCCAGAAACTTTTAAATTTTTGTTTCAATTTTTCCTGTGCAAATTAAGGTAATCTGCACCTGGCAATTTGCAGTTTGCACACAGAAAATCTCTAATGCTCTACAATGTGATCTCATTTAGAATGTTTGTTTTACTTGTACAGGTATTTAGAAAACAAAGCCAAAAACTCTAAAACTGCCAAGTTTGCCTAATACTGTATTTGCAATTGCCATCCAGTCACTGTTACTAATGAAGCTAGAAAATGATTTTTTTAATATAAGGAAGCATTAAACACTGAAGAGGGTCCAGGAAAAAGAATCTGCCCACATTCTATGCTTGAGAAATAGGGGGTTACTGGTATCTTCAGTCTGACTAGCATTTTCTTATAATAAACTATTTTCAGACCTCTTATTGTAATGACAACGGACAAAGTAGGGTGTGATCTACAATCCAATATAAAAAACTGGCAGTGATCTATCACCCTCCGAAGTCATTTTAAATAAATAAATGGAACTTTATTTCACAGATACAGTAGTTATGTTTGGATATCACCATGACAGATCCAAATAGTTGTTAGATGGACAAGTAACTAAACAAGTGAGAAAAGTCAAACTATATTTTTATATTAGTTTACACAGATCTGAGGCGCGTGCCCCGGCGCTTCTCCGTCTTTCCCCTACTGTTGCTTTAAATCTCAGCTGACCGTGTCATCATCCCCAAGCCCTTACTCCACCTCTCTTTCCCCTGCTGTTGCGTTAAAGCCTTTCCCTTGCTCAAACTCATGGAGTGCTAAGGGGGCTTTTCTCCATGTGTTTTGTTATCCTCGCTGTTTGGGGGACGCCCCTTTCTTATTCTTTTCCTTGCATTTGAACTAGCGGGTGAGCAGACACACAGAGCTTTTCGTTTCCTGCCTCCCCCACCACCGGAGCTCTACTCCCCCCCTTCCAAGAAAGTAAGCTGGCTTCGGAAGGAAGAGGAGGAGGAGGAGCCTGTGATCGATCCAAGGATCTCCAAGTCAATAGCGATGGTAAATGTAGCATGCCAGGTACCAATATCTGTTTTACATCTTAAATCCTCCTGCTGTTGCCTCTTGCTCAGCACTTTAGGAACTGCTATATAATTTGAGTGTCTTGTTGTATGCTTCTTTTATTGGCACTACCAATGGTCATTATGAAGATCAGAAGCTTCGGCTTCCATCTTAGTTTAACCAGAGTTTAGCTGCTGTATGCCTGAAAACTAAAGTATAAACTTAACTACTGTTTGTTGTATCAACAAACAACCCAAAACGAGCTTGGTTTCTTTCAACGTTACATATTTAAAACCACTCACACTTTTTCAGGTTCAGCTGACATGACACGGTGTGGTTAATTAAAAACAGAAATGAGAACCTGCAAGCCCCTCACAGCCATGCAGAGTGAGCATATGAGCGTGAGATTTGTTCTTGTAACGGTAAACTATGGCTGAGCAATGTATCTGAACCATTCCACTGTAGAAGCTAGAGGGGATGGTTTATTAAGTAGAAAAGATGTGAAATTGATAGGTGCATATGCCATAGTGGGTGACAAAGCATTTGTGCAGCGAAGCTAGGCAGGCACACCTAATGGATTGAATTTTGGGGGTTTTGGACATGGGGAAAGCCTGACAAACATCTTAATGTTTCATGTATGGGATGCAGTGGTGCTGTGGTCTAAACCACCGAGCCTCTCGGGCTTACCGATCGTAAGGTCGGCAGTTTGAATCCACACGACGGGGTGAGCTCCCATTGCTCTGTTCCAGCTCCTGCCAACCTAGCAGTTCGAAAGCATACCAGCACGAGTAGATAAATAGGTACCACTGTGGCAGGAAGTTAAATGGCGTTTCTGTGTGCTCTGGCTTCCATCATGGTGTTCCGTTGCACCAGAAGAGGTTTAGTCATGCTGGCCACATGACCTGAAAAGCTGTCTTCAGACAAACGCCAGCTCCCTCAGCCTGAAAGCAGAGATGAGTGCTGCACCCTATAATCGAGTTTGACGGGACTTAACCGCTCAAGGGTGCTTTACCTTTTTTACCTTTACTTATGTTTCATATGTGTATAGGTTTATATTTTGAAAGAAAAGCAAATTAGAGTTTTGCCCACTAAAAACCGCAAGTGAGATATGCTGCTTGAGACAAATATGTAAATAGCTTTGATTTAGTTGTAAACACAGACAGTTAAAGCACCAAAAGTATCATCCTCAACAACACAGACCTCCTTCCCTCAACTGTGCACATGAGCAAAGTCATATTTACTTCACCTATTTTTAGAGCGGAGGAGTGGGAGAGGTGGTAGCAAAGACATGACAAAATTAATGCCACTGTTGGTTACATAAACAGTCCTCCCCCCCAAAAAAACCCCGCTACCATAAAAATTACAAGCTTGCAATTATATCCTTCAGTGATTGATTCTGTGATGGCCTGGGAATCCGATTCAGAGGCTGAACCGGAGGATTCCCAGCCTGCACAGGAGTCCCCGCCTCCAGGGCCAGCTGAACTGGGGCAGGGCCTTGATTCTGAAGCGCCTGCACCTGTGCCGGATCCTCAGGATCTGGCTCCGAAGGTGGTTGAGGACTCACTGCCTACAGGTGAGTCTCCCCCTGGGTCCAGTAACCCTTCAGCCTCTCCTGAACTGCAGAGGCTCAGGGCAGAGAGGCGAAGGGAACTGGTTTCTCCCAGGAGGAGTGCTCGCCTTAAGGCCAGGAGAGGCGGGTCTCCTGGGGGCCGGGGCCGCCCCTGGCCTCAGAGAAGATAAAGGCCAGTCAGCCCGGTCCCAGGTTGCGGGAGCAACGTCGTTGAGTACCTGCTCTTGCCCGGACCCAGACCTGACCTTCCAGTGTTCCTGTCCCCGCCCGGCTTCCTGCTTCGGACCTCGCCTCGCTCCTTCTGAACTGTTTCCAGACCAGTGACCCAGGACCAGACTTTGACTACGCCAACGGTAACCTTCCCCCCGGGACCAGCACAGATTCATTCAGTCTCTTTCTCTTCCTCCGCATTTTGACAATATACAAATGCAACCATTTTCTGTTCAGCGCCACAAGCTAGTCTAAAAGCCATTATTGTATTGTACTGCCTCTCTAAACTCAACTTATTTGCACTCCTGGTCACAGGACATGCTTTCAGGCCCTCCAACAGTGGGTGTGACACACTGACCCAGATTCAGAGCTTTACTGCAGATGAATGCTAGCAAGTGAACAGCTGTGAGAAGAGAATAAGCAATTGTATAAAGAACTTGGGGGCAGGGAGAGAATTATCTAAAATGCTTCATAAAACCATCTTCAAAGAGGTCATCTTACAATAATCTTTACTACATCAAGAAACGTGGATTTAAAATAAAATCTTCACCCAACTATATAAATTTTATATAAACTATATATAATTCCATTTATGAAATAGCAAATTGTTTAACGTACAGCTGCTTGGGGGGTGGCATGCTATTCCAATAGCCAGGCAAATATCCTTAACCACCTATTCTTGGACCACAGGACACAAATAAACTACATTGAGTAAAGTTAAGAATCCCTCCGTGAAGGAATAAGCTAACCTCTTTACAGTGATACCTCTGGATATGAACGCTTATGCTTGTGCATGCGTCAGGTTACGAGCTGTGCCAACCTGGAAGTAGTTGCTCCCGGATGCGAACGTTGCCCCGGGATGCGAGCAAATGGCATCTCATGTTAAGAACAGTTTCAGGATAAGAACGGACCTCCAGAACGAATTAAGTTCATATCCAGAGGTACCACTGTATTTTCTTGTTTCTATTATGGTATCATCTGCTTGCAATACTTACTTCCCCACTGTAGGGTTTTATGATGGGATAAGCTTGTGACATATTGAAATACTTTGTACTGAATATATTTCAATCAAAATACTCAATTTTAACATTTATGTTTATTTCTTTAGTTTTTCTCTTCTCTTCATTTACAAGAAAATAGCTATAGCAAAAAAAAGAAAAAAAGGAAATATAATTTATATTGAACAGCTTACAGAGAGCATGAGACACAAAACCAGATCTAAGTAAAAATAATATATACTGTATACACTAAAATTACTTTCAGGTCTTTTCACAGGTCTAACAAAAAATTATCTTGGGAAAGTTGTCTAATAAGAGACAGAGAAAGTTAAAAAAAAGAAGGAAGACCACAAATATGTAACATATCAATAATACTGTATTATTTGTATAAGATAGTAATGTTTGTTTCAGATTATTGTTTGACAAGGTTAATTACACTATTTCACTCGATAAAAGTATTTCACAGTGATTTAGTAACTTAATACCTTTGTGCAATGCCAGCTCCTGTTCTAAAAGTCCACTGTTGACATTATAGAGGTAAAAGACCCAGTTTTTCTTAATGTATATCACTGAAATGTAGAGTTGGAAGGGGCCTCAAGGGTCGTCTAGCCCAACCCCCTGCAATGCAGGAATCCCCCAGTTGTCCCTGGGTGGTCTTGATTCAACAACAGCCGAGTGCCAAGAGTCCCTTCAGCATCAGAGGGTGTGTGTTTGCAAAATGTAGTGGTACCTCCTTCTCCTTTAATCAATATTTAAAGGTATTTTCTGATTCAAATGCAAGAATGCACCTGAAAAATCAACTGTTCAAAACTATGCTTCTATCATACGCACATGCATACTACTGTTATATTAACACTAAATGTGTGTTTGTTTGTCTTAAAGTTTCCCAAATGCCCTAAGAACTCCAAATTTCCTCTGGGTGGGGGTAACATCCAATACATATATTATTACAATAGCCTCTTTAAATTTTAAGTGGGAACACTGTGGCAGTATTAGAAACTGAGGTGTATAAGCTAGGAGCCAAATGACTCCTGGAACCTGGGTTGCAGGCGCAAAAACAGAATGGGTAGTTGCCAGTGCTCCCCCACCCCCACCCCACTGCAGCAGAGCACTTTGTATTTGTTTTTTCTAAACGCATGAACTAATACACAATTCACAGCAGTGACACATTGTTAATATCACATTTTTAATAGCAGTTCTTAATTGGACACCACAAATAAAAATGGGAATCAGCCTCAGCAACAGAAACCAACCATAAGTATTTACAAATACTGGTATGCATATGTGTGTGCGCATGCGTGTAATGTAATGTTACCCACACACACAGCCCAATATGTTATGTCACTTCTTCAGCAAGTACTGCAGTCACAGCTAAATATGTCTATTATATCAACATTATTGGAAGAACAGCCCTAACAGCACAATCCTAACCATTTTTACACAGAAATAGATCCTACTGAATTCAAAAGGGCTTACACCCATGCAAATGGAATTGGGATTGCAACCTAATTCATTCTTTTTGAGCAGTACCTCTCCAATCGCAATACTGTGTAACTTTTTTACAGGACTGCCTGTACAGTTGCGCCTTCAAAATCCTGTTACATGAAAAGTTGCATGAAAGGTTACCTGGCATGAGACATTTACCTATGTAAATGTTGATAAATTTTGCATTTTAATATCCAGGTTTTGAGAATCTCTTAAAACATTAAAAAGATTAATGTAAACACCATCCAATCCAACCTCTCTCCCTTGATGGGTGTTTTCTTGTGTATAAACAGCCAATGGGTCCCCGATATTAAAGAGTTTCCTCACAATACAACAAGGAGATGTCAGACTTTAATGTGTTTCTTTAAAATGCCACAATATTCCTCCTAATATTCTTCCCAAATAATGGGGGTTGGGGGAAGAGAGATCCTAAACCTCTCTAAAGCAGCCTTCTAAAGCGGCCTTCCAGTGCCTCATTATGTAAACAAGAAAGGAATACTCACCAAGTAAACTTGTTGAAACAACAAAACAACCTCCCCACTCTGCTATGATTCCCTTCCCTCTCTCCGTCCCCCAAAGCAAAACTCATTTTGCTTAAAAGCACACCCATACACCCCTTCTCTTCTGAAATAAGGGGGGGTGCCAATCCAGCCCTCTCCTATTCAGGAACCAAAAGCGAAGCTGAAAATTGGCCTCCTGAACAGCAAAAGGCAGAGAGAGGTAAAAGCAGGAGTGCCAACTTGAATAAAATGGGGGGGGGGTAGGCACTGCCCTGCATAATCGACCACATGATGCCATGCATGCACGCACACCATTTGAATGGCAATGCCCATCAACTTGGGGGGGTGCCCCCCTCAAATATTTTATTGGGATGGTGTGGACCCCTTGGCCCCTAGGAGTTGGCTCCTAGGGGCAGAGGGAAAGGTATGGGTGGGTTGAAACCACATGCAAGAGCTTTGCAGTTTGTGTTTGTTTGTTTGTTCACTAATGCAAACAGAACCACAATGGAGTCTCTTCAGCATATCAAAAGGCTTCAGGGGAGTAGCATGGAAAGGGGATGAAAGCAGCTGCCTCTTGCAGTGAAGAATTATTTCACTAGTAAATGACGGAACTGGAACTTGGTCACTAGGTGACACTGTTGAGTCACCGAGAAACAACTGGCGACAAGTTCTAATCCTACAACTGTGGTCCTCCTGAAAATGTGTAGAATGTAGATTGAAGTATGCTGCAGACTACTTTATTTACAACTGTTTCAAGCTGTTAAGGAAAAGAGGCAGAAATAGGTCAATATATAGGTGGACCATCTCTGGATCAAGCTCTCCTTCATTGGACTATGGGAACTATGGATGTCAGCTTCCTCACATGGCGGCCCAACACTGCCAGCCAGCCACAGCTCCACTCCCAGGTCCAGGCTTGACCCAGGGGCAGAAGTGGCAGGCTCCAGTGTGTGAGCGCACCGTCCAGCAGGGCCACCCACCCCCTACAATACATTCTTCCTCTCTCTGCTATCGCCAGCCACTCAGAAAAAAGGTACACACTGATCATAATAAAGATGCTGCAGACTTTTTCCCTTATTGGTGGCGAGATGCTCACTTATTGTGTTGTTTGTATTGTTGAATGACTGGCCCAAGGACACCCAGTGAGCTTCATGAGTCAGTGGGGATTTGAACCATGGTCGCCCACTCTAACACTCAACCACTGCAACTCTGCTTTCCTTTGCAAATAACTACCTTCCCTCCCCGGGACGCGGGTGGCGCTGTGGGTAAAAGCCTCAGCTCCTAGGGCTTGCCGATCGAAAGGTCGGCGGTTTGAATCCCCGCGGTGGGGTGCGCTCCCGTTGCTCGGTCCCAGCGCCTGCCAACCTAGCAGTTCGAAAGCACCCCCGGGTGCAAGTAGATAAATAGGGACCGCTTTCTAGCGGGAAGGTAAACGGCGTTTCCGTGTGCGGCTCTGGCTCGCCAGAGCAGCGATGTCACGCTGGCCACGTGACCCGGAAGTGTCTCCGGACAGCGCTGGCCCCCGGCCTATAGAGTGAGATGGGCGCACCAACCCCAGAGTCTGTCAAGACTGGCCCATACGGGCAGGGGTACCTTTACCTTTACCTTTTACCTTCCCTCCCAGTATTTCCTCCCCCCTTTGTCCCTCTGCCTCTTCAAAAAGCAAGTCAAACAAAAGAGAAAAGTGGTGATATTGGTAACATCAACCACTTTAAGTTGAGGGAAGAACAGTGAGTGCTGGAGGACCGGCTCCCTGCTGCAAGTTCCTTTCTACCTGGCCTAGGGTGTGTGGCCCAGACTCACACAAACCAGCTACAAGAGGCTCCTGGGAGGCCAGAGTAACGTCTGCCACTGTGAGTGCTGAAGGACCTGCTCCCTGCTGCAAGGCTCACTGGAACAAACTCTTGGGTTGGGGCGAGTGTTTAGGGGCTGTTAATGGTTTTACTCCACTATGACCTGTTCATCTTGTGTGCCCTGCTCGGCGTAGTTCATAGCTTCATAGAGGAACCAGAGACCAAATTGCAAACATGCGCTGGATTATGGAGAAAGCTAGAGAGTTCCAGAAAGACATCTACTTCTGCTTCATTGACTATGCAAAAGCCTTTGACTGTGTCGACCACAGCAAACTATGGCAAGTTCTTAAAGAAATGGGAGTGCCTGATCACCTCATTTGTCTCCTGAGAAATCTCTATGTGGGACAAGAAGCTACAGTTAGAACTGGATATGGAACAACTGATTGGTTCAAAATTGGGAAAGGAGTACGACAAGGCTGTATTTTGTCTCCCTGCTTATTTAATTTATATGCAGAATACATCATGCGAAAGGCTGGGCTGGATGAATCCCAAACTGGAATTAAGATTGCCGGAAGAAATACCAACAACCTCAGATATGCAGATGACACAACCTTGATGGCAGAAAGTGAGGAGGAATTAAAGAACCTTTTAATGAGGGTGAAAGAGGAGAGTGCAAAATATGGTCTGAAGCTCAACATCAAAAAAACGAAGATCATGGCCACTGGTCCCATCACCTCCTGGCAAATAGAAGGGGAAGAAATGGAGGCAGTGAGAGATTTTACTTTCTTGGGCTCCATGATCACTGCAGATGGTGACAGCAGCCACGAAATTAAAAGACGCCTGCTTCTTGGGAGAAGGGCAATGACAGGCCTAGACAGCATCTTGAGAAGTAGAGACGTCACCTTGCCAACAAAGGTCCGTATAGTTAAAGCCATGGTTTTCCCAGTAGTGATGTATGGAAGTGAGAGCTGGACCATAAAGAAGGCTGATCGCCGAAGAATTGATGCTTTTGAATTATGGTGCTGGAGAAGACTCTTGAGAGTCCCATGGACTGCAAGAAGATCAAACGCATCCATTCTTAAGGAAATCAGCCCTGAGTGCTCACTGGAAGGACAGATCCTGAAGCTGAGGCTCCAATACTTTGGCCACCTCATGAGAAGAGAAGACTCCCTGGAGAAGACACTGATGCTGGGAAAGATGGAGGGCACAAGGAGAAGGGGGCGACAGAGGACGAGATGGTTGGATAGTGTTTTCGAGGTTACCAGCATGAGTTTGACCAAACTGCGGGAGGTAGTGGAGGACAGAGGTGCCTGGCATGCTCTGGTCCATGGGGTCACGAAGAGTCGGACACGACTAAACGACTAAACAACAACAACAACAATGGTTTTACTGCTCCAGCTGCCGGAAATGTTTTCAAACAGTTTTTAATCTGTGGAGCTTTAAATTTTGGTTGTTTTGTTTTGTTTTGTTTTGATTGGGTTGGGGTAATTTTAATTTGTGTATAACTGTAAATTGTTTCTTTTTATTATTATTTTCTATTGGTTTATTGGTTTACTTTATAGTTGGCATAATATATTTTATTTTTAAGGGGAGAGAGCCCTAGCCAACAGAATGGCTGGTCCATTCTGACCTTACATTGACACGTTCTCCCATTAGTTCCAGCCCGATGGGTCATCATAAATGCGGTAGATGCATATCTTGCCCTTTTGTGTTACAGACGAAAGAGATCTATGATGCTTATTCTAACTTTAGATTTACCATCCGTCATTTCGGTACATGTCAGACCAAAGATGTTGTATACCTAATAAGATGCCCTTGCAATCTGCTTTATATTGGATCGACCATACTGGCGGGCAGTGTCCGTATAGGAGAGCATCGATCCCGCATTAATAATAATAATAATAATAATAATAATAATAATTTTTATTTATACCCCGCCCTCCCCAGCCAAGGCCGGGCTCAGGCATTAGGAATCAAGTCATGGAAGCACCTCTAGTTGAGCACTTTGGAAAACACCATCATGCAGATATAGACCTACTTTACACAGTCCTATAGGTTAATCAGAGAAAATTTGAGGTGAGGAGAGATCATGTCCAATTACTGCACCAACAAGAAACCAGATTGATTTACCTATTTAAACCCCTGCACCTGGGGGGTTTGAATACTGAATTAGATTTCAATTGTTTAAGTTTTCTGACAAGATGGTTACTGTTTGTGTTCTCTTTGTTAGATTTTGGATACTGTATCTTTAAATTTCCTGAAATTGTATGTGATTCATTGCACCTGTGGATAGCCTTTATAATGCTACCAGGGTTCTATCAACAGTATCAGCTTACTACACTTTTAAGTGATTGCTGATCCATGGCCATTTGATGTACCTTTAGGGACAATTTATTTGGTATGTATTTATTATTGGTTGTTTATATGCAGGTTTGTC
Organism: Podarcis siculus; assembly: GCA_034642415.1. Lineage (NCBI taxonomy): Eukaryota > Metazoa > Chordata > Lepidosauria > Squamata > Lacertidae > Podarcis > Podarcis siculus. The sequence goes on from JAXCMG010000041.1 coordinate 1,859,018, forward strand.
ATTTCAATCTCTGTACAGTGGTACCTCAGGTTAAGTACTTAATTCGTTCTGGAGGTCCGTACTTAACCTGAAACTGTTCTTAAACTGAAGCACCACTTTAGCTAATGGGGCCTACCGCTGCCGCCGCGCCGCCAGAGCATGATTTCTGTTCTCATCCTGAAGCAAAGTTCTTAACCTGAAGCACTATTTCTGGGTTAGCGGAGTCTGTAACCTGAAGCGTATGTAAGCTGAAGCGTATGTAATCCGAGGTGCCACTGTATTGTATTTGAATGTAATGGATTTCATTTTCTATTATTGCCAGCTGATGAAGAATTATCATTGAAACAGTTCGTTATCCTGGAAGAGTTGTTCTGTCTGCTGCTCTGCTCAGAGTACCCTATTGCTACGTTTGGAGCACCTATCATTGCATTTGTGGGATACTGACTGTGGAAAGGCATTTTGCCTCCATCCCAGAGATCTTTGATAGTGACTCACTACTCCTACATTCCTGTTCTTGGAACATTTATTTAATTCCTATTATTTGTGACTCCATGCATGTATTATATGTCTTCTGTTCATGAATTTTGAAACAGTATAATGTTACAAATATTCTGTTAGCATATTATTAGTCAAAGTGCTGCTTCTTGTTGTTCAGAACAGAATGGCTGCGGCAGGTTCCACAGTGGGGAGGCATTGGGACATTCAATCCCAGTGATCACAGGCAGGAGGAAGAGACTATGTCATTACCGAGGCAGCAACTTTAGTTGTCATCTGAAGACTGTTCCTGCCTCCGGGTGTGCTCCTGACCAGAAGGATACAGGTATCAGCAAGGGTGCCCCACATGACCTTAAGGTGCTGCTGTGCAATGTCAGGTCAATGATTCCTAAGACCACTGCCATCCGTGACTCGATTGTGGATGGAGGAATTGACCTGGCATGTGTTACAGAGACCTGGTTGGACATGTTAGGTGGGCCTGTTCTTGCTGCTTACTCACAGCAACCCAGGTCCTGTGGGCAGGTAGGGGGGTTTGCACTGATTTTTAGGATGTCATTAGTTTTCACCCGGCATCCTATTAGGGAGACCCAGTTTGCTGAGTGCACGTTCTGGAAGTTGGGCAATAGGGTTAGGGCAGGATTCCTATTGGTGTACTGACCTTCCTGCTGCACCAAGGATTCCCTGCCTTGCCATGGAAGAGGCTGTTGATTACATCTGAGCCGTTTCGCATGGGATATTTTGAGGTTGAGATGGGACTAATCATCCTCCCAAACCCGCCCCCCAAGGGCTGGGGGGGGGGGAGCAGCTTCACCCACAGATCGCCCAATACCTGCCCCAATCCAGTACGAATGAGGGGGCAGGGGGCGCTGGGTGGAAAACACTGTGCGTCTCTTTGGCAACACTCCAAAACTGCCACCATGAGCAAACGAACTCCTGTTTTTTAAGTTGGTAATTCCGACTTAATTAACGGGCATGCTCTGAGTGAGGGGAGATAAACTTCTCTGCCAATTGATTCAGCCAGTGAGGAGCTAAAGGATTCGAGTGGAAGAGAGACTATATTTACTATGGAACTGGTATGTCAGAACGGAAAGGGAGGGGGAGCCGCCTTTGTTTCTTTTTGATATACTGCGTATTTGCTATTTTACTCAGCAAATCCCCCTGGAAAGCCTGAATACCGATTATGTACGCAAGCGACACTGTACTGTACTGTAATATTGATATAATTTTGATCTAATTATTAAATGTGTGGAAAAGATTTACGAATTTGCAATTAATTCTGATGGGAATTGAGGCTTCTAGCCAAAGTACAGGCCTATCTGTTCTGGTATGAGATGAAACGAAGAGGTTTGGACATACAACTGACAGAAAGCCAGATTTCCTCCATTTTGGGACGTGTCGTATTGGATAATTACTGACATTAAGAAGTGAAAGTGAAAGACACGGAAGGAAATAAAACACCCACACAGAAACATGCTGTTTTGATATAACTCGCTTGCTGGACTAATTCAGAGGCTATGAGAACAAACTAAGGATTAATATTGGATTTAATTATGGGAACCACCTGGACTAATAAAGAAAGCAGTGCAAATGTGAGGTGATGGCAATCCTCCAACCTCAGAGCATAGGAAGTCAAACAAATATTTATGATTTGGCTTAATATTTGGACTGTTAGATTATTTTATAATTCGGAATGTCTCTAATGTGGCCTTTATTGGATTATTAAATTGGAAAACTTAAGTATTATTATTATTTTTTAAATGGATTCTCTGCCTGAGCTGCTTCAGGTCGTGTTGGATGTTCTCCTGGAGACACCTAGTCTGGTGGTCCTAGGGGATTCTAACATCCATGCTGTCCCTGAAAAAATCTGGCCCTACTCATAGCCATGGGCATACCTAGATCTGGTGTTTACCTCTGTGGATGATCTGACATTAAGTTCCAGTGGAACAAAATAAATGCCATGGTCAAGATCATTTCCTGGTGCAACTAGACTTCTCTGCAACCCTTCCCCTCCGCAGGGAGGTGGGACCAATTTGAATTGTTTGCCCCCGCCAGTTAATGGATCCAAATGTCTTCCAGAGAGTGTTGAGGGATATATTATTCCATATTGATGGCCTCTCAGCTGATTCCCTAGTGGCTCACTGGACTATGGAGCTAACAAGGGCTATTAACTGTGTGGCTCTGAAGTGCCCTCTCCAATTGCATGGAGCCTGAATGGCCCTGTAGTTTTCCCCAGAGGTGAGGGTGATGAAACAATTGCTGAGATGGTTAGAGTAGCAGTGGCAAAAAAAACAACCTCACTCTAAATCGGACCAAACACGAGTTAAGAGTTCAATGTTGAGCCTACCAAGTGGCAATAGTGATGGCAAAGAGGATATTCTTCGCCACCTCTATTGCATTTGCGGAAAACAGGTCCAGGAGACTCTTTCAGGTTGTTCATAGTCTAACAGAACCACCTTTTCCATCAGTGCCCAAAAAAGATCACTTGTAAGAATTTTGCAGTTTTTTGCAGCTATAATCACTCAAGATTTGGAAAAAGCTAGACGCCACTGTAGTAGCAGGGCCAAGGAAGGAGAGTGCCAGAGCTGTGTCTGGTCAAGTTGTGTGGGATCAATTTCAACCTGTTACCACAGAGAATGTGGACAGGCTTCTTGGGCAAGTGAAACAGACCACCTTGATCCTTACCCGTCCTGGCTCTTAAAAGCGAGCCAGGCAGGGCTGGGCAATGGATTCTATGGGGTGATGAATGCTCCTCTCTCTGAGGAATTTACCATGGACCCCTTTAAAGAAGCTATCATCAAACCGCTTTTTTTTTAAAAAAGTGCTTCTTGGAGGAAAGGTAGAACATAAATGAGGGAAATAAATAACAGTCACAATACTATGCACTAGCTCTGTTGGTTAGAGTGTGGTGCTGATAATGCCAAGGTTGCAGTTTTGACCCCATAAGGGATAACTGCATTGCAGGGGGTTGGACTAGATGATACTCAGGGTGCCCTCCAATTCCATGATTCTATTCTATTCCCAGCAGCAAAGTAAAAAGCACAAATATAACTGTAGAAACAAGAGACAATGCCAACAAATGTTCCCACAACAACCCTGGCAATTCTGTTGCCACCCACCAATCAAGACATTGAAGCCTGACCATTTTAGGCTATGCATAGCATGCAACTGGAGTGCAGTATGTTAGCGGGTGGCGCATTGGGACACTGGTGGCGCTGCGGTCTAAACCACAGAGCCCAGGGCTTGCCGATCAGAAGGTTGGAGGTTCGAATCCCCGCGACGGAGTAAGCTCCGTTGTTCGGTCCCAGCTCCTGCCAACCTAGCAGTTCAAAAGCACGTTAAAGTGCAAGTAAATAAATAGGTAGCGCTCCGGCGGGAAGGTAAATGGCGTTTCCGTGCGCTGCTCTGATTCGCCAGAAGTGGCTTAGTCATGCTGGCCACATGACTCGGAAGCTGTCTGCAGACAAATGCTGGCTCCCTCGGCCTAGAGAGCGAGATGAGCGTGCAACCCTAGAGTCATTCGCGACTGGGCCTAACGGTCAGGGGTACCTTTACCTTTATGTTAGCTCTATAAGCATTGATCTTCAGGTATTGAAGATCTTCAGGTACAGCTATTGAAAATGTGCATCAGTGATTGTGCAAGTAATGGAAAGATTTTTTGGTCAGTTCCCTATCTGACCATCTGTATTTTATTTCTATTTACATCTATATATACTATAAAACATACTCAGTTTTTCTTTATACAGTAAATTAAGCTCACAGAGGCTAACAAAAAGTTCAGTAAACACAGGAAAACAGTCAAAATTCCAAAAAAATAAATTTCAGGTAAGAAAACCAGGCGCAAGATAAAAACAGGGAGACAGAAATTTCACCCACACTAAAAATTTGGCAAGTGAAAAAAGTTCTTAACTGCTTGCTTGACACTTAAAAACAAGTGTGCCAACCAAAGGTCCCTAGAGAACCTGGGTGCTGCAGATGAATTAAGGCTAGGGCTTCAAAGGAAGAATTGGGAACAAATGTTTCTTTTGTATTGCAGAAGTTAATTGAAGTTCAAATCACCTTGTCAAAGTGGTCTGTGTAAAGTTGGCCATTTCTGGATCTGGCCTTCTGACTAGGTCAACTTGCCCTATGGGAAACTTTGCTGGATCTTTTTCGTCATATCAGGAAAGTGACCTTCACCTCTACACACACAACTCCAGACAGACTGATTTCATATTCTACAAAGCATGTGCTTCAATATATATATAAAGTAAAATGTTTAATATTTTTTAATGGATGAGTCTTTTTTTGCAAAAATGCAAGTCTTACACTGTAAGAAAACCAAAGACACTTGCTATAGCTAACCACACTGGATATGCTTGTGTGCTCTCTCTTCCTTTTTATTTGTTCGTTAACAGCAGCAGCTGTGTAGTTAATAATATTTTTCTAGTCGGATGCTCTACTGTGTTACAGTAAACTGGGTGCTGGCATTTAGTTAGCCATAATTAGACTCAAAGTTTAGACCTCAGGAGTGTGGCTTTTGAAGGGCTTGTATCAATTATATACTGAGAGCAGCATGTATTTTGCTGCTCTTAAAGCGCCAACCTGGATCTTACTAAAATATGTCACATTATCTAAGGTGCCTAAGAATTAAGCTTCTCCCACTGTTCCTTCATTTATCTCAAAAGTTGTTGCTTGCTCATTTGCCTGTGAAGCGTCTTGTGGCTCAGAGTTACACTTGAGTTGCTGGATTGGTGGCAGCATTAGAAACCAAGCACATTTTGTGACTGGTGTGGGTCTAATTACAACCACGTGGAGATCTCTGGGTGCCAGGTTAGCTAGCGACTGACATCTCTATCTGGTTGGTCCCTCCAGTGGGGCTGGGCAATAACCACATTGCGTTTTCCACATTGCGCTGCATCACCAGCTAAACATCACAATATATCACGATGTCTGAAATAAGGATGGAACTATTGACTGTCTTCACAATTTTTCCTGCATCAGGATTTTTGCCAGTGCCTGATCTTGTGAATTGCTGCCCCCTGAATGAAGCTGGGGAGAGCTGAGCCGGCAGAGTTAACAGGGACTGCAGGAATCAAAAGAAGCATTGGTTGGCTTCACAGTTTTCCCCCACATTGTGATTTTTGCATAGCACACACACATGTACGATATACTGACATATCACACAGCCCTACCTCCAGCTTTCTGAAGCAGGTAAGAACTTATTTATTGCATGTACATCTGAAGAGAAACCAGCTGCCACATTTAGTGGGCAGTCACTTTGAAGATGTCAAAGGGGGATTGGACAAATTAATAGAATATAAATTTGTCAGTGGCTACAAGCAATGTTAGAAACTCAGATATAAAAGCTGAGTGCCAAATGGCTCCTTAAGCTGTATTTTTCAATATGACTTTTTGGTTTCCTAAAATCCATTCTGAATGTGCAGATAAAATAGAACTGATAGAATTCTATAGGATGCAATATTAGTGTGTGAAAACAGTAAAGATCCAATGATCCCTAGGTACACACCTCCAGATAGTGGAGACATCAGGGGCCATCCTGGCACCTTCACTTGATCACAAGTGGTCAATAGCCAGGTGCAAAATGCACCTGGTGCCTTGCAAATCTCAAATGCAGCTCCCAGATAGCACCCAGCTGGTACTTGTTGACCACACTTCAGTGAGAAAGAAAGTTGTGAAGTTGCTTTCACTTTCAGTCACTTATGTAATAACATGGGTGAGAAGGGAGAAGAGGGGTATCTTTTGGCTATAGTACATAGTGTCAGAACCTTGTGAGCAGGCTTTCCTACCTCCCCATCCCCAAGTAAGACAAACTGCTGTAAACTCTTTTTATAATAGTACAGATGAGGAGGTCCCCAGATTAAGCCTGTTGCTTCTGCTACACAAAGACAAGAATCTTGTGGTTTCCCTCTCTCCAATTTATTATCATTGTCGTTTTATTGCCTTGTGCAATGTACAAAGCAGCAAAAAAATTACACACAAATAGCTGATACTTTTAGAACAAAACTAAAACAACACAATATAGACTACTATCATCATCAATTTACATAATACATCGCCAGATTTACATTCACCACACTAACAGTGAAGACAAAAAGACCCACAGGCAACTTGAAAAAGAGTAGCAATCTCAAATACAATTATTATAAATAAGGTAAAAAGGTAAAGGACCCTGGACGGTTAAGTCCAGTCAAAAGCGACTATGGAGTGCAGCGCTCAACTCGCTTTGCAGGCCAAGGTAGCCGGTGTTTGTCAAAGGAGACTCACTGAAATTAACTGATCCAAATTCATCATGCTTTTTAATTT
>JAXCMG010000041.1:1865804-1885076 GCA_034642415.1 Podarcis siculus
GTCTGCTCCGAATATGATTGGATACAACCCATAAAAAAGCACCAATTACCATTTAAACCATTAACTTTTAACAAACTGTTCTACTCAGACTAGGACCACTATTAAAGAACCAAAGTTAGCCATCTTCACTTATTTCAATGAGCCTCTACTACAACTATGATGCACTCTATTCATCGTGTTTTATACATATCCAAGTTTCACTCAGACCCATTGAAATGATAGGCCCAAAGCTAGTAACATTCATTCATTTCCATGGGTCTACACTGGATACAACTTAACACCTGTGTCCAGCTAAATTCCATTCAAGAGCAGACCCCCTGAAGTGAACAGCACACGTCAGACACTTTTGAGTTGCCCAGGTTAAAAGAAAAACAACCAATAAATTCAATACTGTAAATAATTTGGTGGGTATACTCAGAGTAGGACTTGGTTTAATATATACATATGTTACAGGGGCAGCAAGTTGAGACATTTGGGATTCAATAATATGCTATTATATTTATACATAAATGTGTATGCATTAGTATATATTTGCCATTATATATGTGCGGGGGTTTTGGTGTGTGTATAGGGATATGTGTGTGTGTGTATCCCTATTATATATGTGTGTGCATTCAATTTGCCTCTTATTTATATGTGGGTGTGTATATCCCTATTATATGTGTGCATGTGTGTTTGTGTATGCAATTTGCCTCTTATTTATGTGTGTGTGGGCATGTGTGTGTGTGTGCTTGCTATTTGCCTATTTATATATGTGTGCATGTGTGTTTGCACATGCAATTCGCCTCTTATTTATGTGTGCACGTGCTTGTGCATGCAATTTGCCTTATTTATGTGTGCGTGTGCATGTGTTTGTGCATGCAATTCGCCTTTTGCATGTGTGTGTGTAGGAGTCTATCTATTGACCTGCTATTGACTCCTGAACTCTCCTCCAACACTGGAAATACATACTGTACAACCCTCAAAACACCCCACAAACAATAATACAAAGAGGCAAGCCAGAGCCTGACCCAGTGCTGCAAATCCACTTCTCCCTCACATATGTTTTATTTACAAAGTAGGGGGGAAGGCAGCGCAGCGTCTGGGGGTCTTGACTTTCGACACTGATTTCCCCCTCCCAGCTCACCCAAAACTTGTGATTTGAGGGAGGAGGGGGCGTCCCATGAGGGAAGCGCCCCTTCCTCCTCCTGAGGTAAAGAGAACGAGCGACCCCGAGCGCCTCCCTCACAGAGTTGTGAGGCGGGGCTTCCGTTCCGAGGCGGCGGAATCCCCTCCCCTCCCCCCCCCCCGCTCTCCGCAGGCCCGGCCCCCTTCCCCTGAGGTAAAATAAGGCATAAAGCGACAACACCCCCCCTCCTCCTCCTCCCGTCGCGATAATGAACGGCAGCCACACACACACGCCCCCCCCCGCCGCCGCCTTCGCAAGGCCCTTACCACACTCGCCAACACTCTCGGCCTTCCCGGGGCTGGCGGCGACCGCGACGACGACGCTGCCGCAAGGCGCCGCCCCAGCGGCCTCCAACGGGTCTCCTCGGAGGCAGGTCCGGGGCTGAAGCAGTTGGGGGCCGAGGGATGGGGGGGAGGGGCGCCTCCGCCAACGACCGTTGCCAATCTTCTCCTCCTCCAACGGCCGGCGAGGTCCCGCCCTCCGCCGCGCGCGGGATTGGCTGGCCGCTGGCGAGTGAAGGGTGAAGGGCAGGCGCCAGGACCAACTCCGGGCGAAGGGGGAGGGAAACGCCGCCGCGGTTGGCCACGCCCCCTCCTCCTCGCTGCTGCTCTTCTTCTTCTTCAAGCTACGCCCTTCTTTTTTTTGCCCAATGGCAAGAGCTCTCCAGCCTTTCCCCCGCCCTCTCCCTCTCCGACTCCCGGATTGGTTGAGCCGCAGGACCAATGAGGAAGGCGGGGGAAGGAGGTCAGTGGCGAGCTCCGCTTCTGATTGGGTAGAGGGCGAGGCTTTAAGGAAGCCCACGGGACACGCCCTTTTCTGGGTCCTCCTCCTCCTCTCCTCGCACTGGGCTGGATGGGAAAGCCAGCAGCGGCGGCCTACGTGAGGACGTGCACACACAATCAGCGTGCAGCAGGAGGAGGAGGGGGCTGCAGGGTTAGGAGAAGCAATGAGGGAGGGGCCGGTGGGCCAGCTGGCTGCTTTTCCAGCAGGGGAGGAGAGAATTGGTTTGCAAATTGGATCTGCAAATTGGATCAAGAGAAGATCTGCACCCTTTCCCCCCCTAATCTCTCCAATCTGCACCCCACCCCCTTGGCACAATGCATTGTTATTCAAAACAGTTCTATGAGCAAGGAGCGGGCAATGTAAATATAAATGGGGGCCGAAGGTAACTACAGTACTGCAAATCATCAAGGCATGCTTTTGAGGCTGCGGGGAGGGGATCATGGGATTTGGGACTCTCCCAAGGATCGCCCAAGTTCAAATGCGCGCACCTGGCAGGATGAGCTTTCGCTTTCCTAATCTGCCCTTCATACAGATGTAGGGTATTGAGCCAGCTGGTATTATTTGGAAGAGAGGACAAACTAAAAAATGCAGGATACTTCAAAACAAAACAGGAATTGGCTCAGAAGGCAAGGAAAAACACATCACATGGTTATAGAAACAGGTTTCAGAAGGAAGGGTGTTTCATCTAGAGAAGGTGGGGTGGGGCGTGCATAGGAACCCTCTTCAAATACTTGAGGGTCTCCTACAGAGAAGAGGCCAGACTAGATCAAATGGACTTAACAGTAAGGAGGGTAGACTCAGTTTAAGATATGGAGGATAAAGAGCAATTCATGGAGCCAACGGCCTACAGGGAGAGATCTGTATGCTGCAGATGTTCAAGCAGATGTTGGATAGCCACCTGTTGAAGAGTTGATTTATTATCTTACCCCATAAAAAGGTAGAGGGGACCCCTGACCATTAGGTCCAGTCGTGACCGACTCTGGGGTTGCGGCGCTCATCTCGCTTTATTGGCCGAGGGAGCCGGTGTACAGCTTCCGGGTCATGTGGCCAGCAGGACTAAGCCGCTTCTGGCGAACCAGAGCAGCGCACGGAAACGCCGTTTACCTTCCCGCCAGAGTGGTACCTATTTATCTACTTGCACTTCGACATGCTTTCGAACTGCTAGGTTGTCCTTAAGACTACAACTCTGGCCACTGCATTTTTTAAATCTCTCAGCCAAAGTGTAAGCCATTGCCCTAACACATAAATCCCACTCACCCTGCATGCATTTGAAGGAGCCCTTTGAATCACAACCAAAGCCAACCAACTGGAAGTCTAAGGAGTTCACATCTTATGATGAACAACTGTAAGCAAGAAAAGCTCCAATTCCAACAAACGTCTTGCATTGTGAGCCTTAGCATCTATCCTTCTGTGTCCTCATGACAGGCAACCTTCATATTTTAAGAGCCAGAATTGTCCCTCAACACTTGATAGCAAATTCCAAGTTTAATAATCTTGGCCTCAGAAAGTACAATCCACTCTTTGTGTTTCTGCAACGTAACTATTCTTTTCGGCCAAAGCTTCCACAAACTGGTGCCTTCCATATGTTTGGGATTACAATCTCCATCAGCCTCGGACAGCATGGCCAATTGTCAGGGATGATGGGAGGCGTAGTCCATATGAGGGACAATAACTTCCTGATCCCTTGCAAAGGGGCTATGGGATGAAGGCAGGGGCTGATGGGAGTATTGTTATTTTTAATAATTACATTTATTGGCCCCTTTTTACCAAGGTGATGTTAGTTTTTATATATATGACCTTAAAATTCTTCTAAGTGTTCATAACTGTATATATAAACCACATGTCTGAAACCCCAGATTAGATCCTGAACAAATTGACCTCAAATATTTCTCTGCAAGGTCGAAGTGGGAAACCTCCCCATTGTCTCTTTCCTCACAAATCCTGTCCTCAGGGCACATTCAAGATATGAACAGGGTGTGAGCCTGTGACCTATGACCTAGATTCAGGAATTAAGTAGTTATAATAACAATAGCATGCCCAAAATCCAGATAATGCAATCAGGTATAGTGGTACCTCAGGTTACATACGCTTCAGGTTACAGACTCCACTAATCCAGAAATATTACCTTGGGTTAAGAACTTTGCTTCAGGTGGTCTTGGACTCCAAGGTGGGCAATTTAAAATGTCTATATAAGGGCTTGCACACCTTTCTTCTGGGTCCTCGTCCTCTTTCCTGCATGTTATTTTCTCCTACCGATAGAGAACCTACAAAAGAACTCTATATGGGCTCTTGGCTACCCCATAAGGGGAAAGGAGCAGTTTTATTACTTATAACAGTGACTCAAAGCGACCTACAATATATAAAACAGACAGATGCATACATAAAAGGGAAATTTAAAGACAATCCTATATTTAAAAGGAAGTTTTAGTCTGAAAAATCTGGAGGGCACCAACTTGGAGCATAGTCTGGACCTTTATGAATCAGTTAGTTCTTCCACAACAAGCTATGCAATCAAGAAGAACAACAACAAAGGTTTTAAACAAATTTATCTTCTCACAGTCCTGAAATTGCTGCTAGCATTTTTCCTCAATTTGTAACCAGTGTTTATACCACATGCTAAAAACAGGCAGTCAGCTATTTCAAGATAAAGTTGTCAACTCCTTGATTAAGTGTGGGGTAGGGGGAGCAACAGCTAGACTAAAAGTTATCTAGATCTCCAGCCGCACAGATCTAATCATCACCAAACTAAAAACCGAATTCCAAAATTTAATCAGGCACATTCTCTTTGATACGAAAAAGGTATTTTATTTTTGAGAACTTTTTGTTTGTACAAAACTGTGGCATAATTCAAAAGTCATAAAAGTTTCCAAACAATATTATACATTTATAAGGAGGTAAAGAGGCTAAAAATGTTAAACAAGCACATTTATTCCAGTCTGTATGATGTGAAGAGTGATTTAGTATCAACTCTGCTTTATCCTGAGGTATTAAACTGTAAAGTTTTGGTACTGTTTGAAGCAAGAATGACCAACCACCGAATATACAACCAAGCCTTTCCATGTCTCAATTCCCATTCTAAGTAAGATAAAAAGGAATATTCAGACATGCACAAAGCAGGACACTGATCTAAAGCTAATGATCTAGAGCAGCGGTAGTGACATTTTTGAATCCCAGGAGCAAAAAATTTGTTGGCAGTTTAGAAAATTCAGTGCTTTTCCAATGTTCAAAGCTCAGTCTTTCACAGCAAAAAAAGCAGTAAAAAGGCACTTCCAAATGGCTTTTGTGTGTTCCCATATGGCACTATTAAGTAGGAAGCAGCACCTGGCTGATTAAATGTGGAGACTGAGGTAGTAACTTTTACATAAAGACGGTTAAGACAAGTAACCAGTAGAGAAGGGGGCTTTTAGCAAAAAATGTCAACACTCCAAGAATCAAGGGGTCTCAAATGATCACTGCGGCGGGTCCTAAACGGACAATAGTAAAAAATGGTGTGATAACAGTTTTTTAAAAATGCTGCCACAAAAAGATCAAGAGCATCAAACTTAACAGGAAAAAAATCCATAGATCAAAGAGATTGTTCTAGCAACCAAGCCATGTACTAGGTTTTTAGTTTTAAAAGGAAATGACACCCCATTTAAAAAAACTGCAATTCTGTAGATTTTAGTAGCACACAATGAGAAGTTTGCAATTCCTACAACCATGAAGGTTTCCTTTAAAAAAAGATGCAATCATTACTACAAAAATACATAAGCAGGTTCCTCAACCTTTATAGTTTTCAGGGAAGGGAGACAACAGTGACAGCTTTTTTCTGAAAGGCTATTTATTTAAATAAAACCCCGTCAAAAAACCCCACAAGGTTTTGCTTTTTTTAAAAAAAAAAATCTTAATGAAATTAGAAGTGCTTTTTGGAATCACCGTCCATTGCCATAGCCAGGGAAGAGCTGGCTCAGGAGGGTCTGCAGCAGTTCATTCACTTGCATTGTATAGTTTTTGCCAAGATCATAACGGCAGGCTGGGCAGCTGTAGACTTCTGCTCGGAAGGATCGATCTAGGCAGTCCTGGGGAGTAAAAGAGACATCAAAGAAATGAGAATTTTTTAAAAGACCACTAGCATAAACAGGGACATAAAACCCATCCACTAAAGGTTTTGTCATAGCTATTAAAGTGCATCATTTTTGTTTTGATTGCCAAAAGCATGAAAGCCAATAGGAGTGTAGCATGTTTCCTTGGGGAAAATACAGCTACTACTTATGAAAGGGTAGTAATCACCTTTGCATTAAAAATCACTGGTTCAATCCCCAGAATATCCAAGTGGGCCTGAGAAAACACCTGCCTGGAAGCCTGTAGAGCCACTATCACCCAGTATAAGACAAAACAAAAACCATACTTTTGGAAATATTATTTGATCCTTGAATTAAGAAAACAAACTTCGAATTTAAGGTTCAAGACTCTGTGGAGTGAAAATAATAATAATGAATGGGTGATCAAAAGATACCAGCTATCTTTACATTGAACAAGAGATCAAAGATTCAACCCTTCCCCCACAGTACCACCCCTTGCTGACTGCAATGAGAAATAAGAGTGCTAACCCACATCTAAGATAACATCTTGCTTTAATTATAACTTAAGAATACTTAAACGTTGGTGATAAAATTACCAGCATTCACACAAACTGCAGCAAACTTAATTCTGGTAAAGGGCAACATGGAGGGCCCTCTGTCAAGCCAGCTATGCCAATACTTTTATTGTTCTGTAGACTAGGTGTATCAAGTTTGTATTAAAACAACAACAACAAGACTAGGTATATCAAGTTTGTATTAAAACAACAACAACAGCCTGTGTTGAAAGGAGTTATTGCTGAAACCTGTCTGTCCTTTATTAAATACAGTACCAATTAAACCCACCTGTTTTTGTGAAGGGTGATGAGAATTCTTCACCACACACACAAAAAGATTTAATCACCCCCCCCCTGAGATAACAGCTAAAGTCTATACAGAAAAAAGGAGCACCTGGATATTTCAGTCACACCCTATCCAGCCATCATCTCACTCTATTCACCTTAAGAGATCTACCCTGCAACTATTTGCATCTTCACTAATCCCAGGACAAAAGCAATGACCCAATATTGCCTGAGGGAGGTACTCTTTCACCTTGCTTCAGCTGACAATTAACTTTTTGAACAAAGCAGGAGACTGAAGTGAGCCAAGGGGATGTTACCAGAGGGCATGGGACCTTATCACAGAGTAACTAGGGACAGAGGAAGATTAGACTGCAGATCTCAGTACAGCACCTCCTTTCTGCCCTTAGTCTCTTGCTATTCACAAATTACAGTGACTGGCTACCAAGAGCTAGTGCTCTTACACAATTAGATTTTTGCTACTGCTGCTGCTGCTTCCCTTAAACAACCTTCAGGGAAGAGAATCCCAAGAATTTTGCGGTCTTGACTTAAGTAGGACCTTCCCATTTCACATTAAATACTACAGTGGAAGATTGGAGTGGCCTCTTAGAACAGGTTAACAAATATTGCAAGATGCACAATTTTTGTACTTTATTCTGCATGTAGCCACCCATGTAGGGCAGGGATGGAAAGCTGGGCAGCTCCAGAGGTTAGACTCCAATTCCCATTATTCCTGACCACTGGCCATGTTGATGCGAGTTGCAAGTCCAACAACAGCTGGAGGTGCACTGCTTCCCCGTCCCTGTAGAGTTCGGCTCTGCCTACTGATGACACCTTCTTCACTCACACAATATTGCACACCCTAGAACAAGAGAGGGAACGCTTTTGGCCTGGATCTCTCTGTTCTCAGTCAACACAGGACAACTTTGGTGACCTGTGAGAAGGACAACTCAATTGCCTGACATCTTGAGGGTGTCAGATGATTGACGGCCGGTTCTTCTCCCCCATAAAGCCCTTTGCATGGTATTTTTCCAAGCACATGACAGCCAGCAGGGTGCTGGACACTTGGGAACCAGAGCGCAAGGGGCTTTGCCAGTCCTATGCTCAGAAAAGGGCAGAGAAAAGGGCTTGCAATGCTGTTTTCTGCAGGCAATTGGTTATGTGATTGAATAACCAAACTCGTTTGTGCAACCTATTCACTTGCTTCACACCTGACTGGACTCAGACCAGGCGAAATTTGGCCCGCAGGCCTGAGGTTCCCTGCCCCTGCGTTAGAATGTTTCCAGAGCCATTCAGCAGGTTTCAAGTCTTAAAAATTATAGGAAGAGTCAATGTTCTGAAATAGGCACAGCAATGAAAATCAATGGCCGCTCCTCACCTTGCATACATTGTGCTGGCACACCGTTGTGATTGGCCGAAACACCACTTCCTGACAGCAAATGCACAGGAAAGTTTCTTCCACTTTGTTGAGGAATTTCTGCCGTGAAAAGGGAGACAGAGGAGTTACAGTAATGCTACTTCTGTTCTCTTATTGCTTAAACATTAAATGGGCCTTTTCTGCAGTGGCTCCCCACTTGTGGAATGCTCTCCCCAGGGAGGCTAAAAGCTTCCCAGCTGCATGGTGGAGGCAAAGACTTGGTCCCAGCCTCTCTTACTTCTGGGTTTCTGCTTTGAGAGAGAGCTTAGGTTTTGTCTTGGGTGCTGCTGCTTTTAATGTGGGAAGCCTTTTTTAAAAAGCATTATGCTGCATGTACAGACCAGGGCAATCCCAAGTTAAACAGAATGCCAATAACCATTGCTTCTTAATCCTGTTTTGGGGCAAGCAGTACCCGCCCCACACATACCGGGCCGTCCTTAAGGGCTTCTAGTGCTTCACTCCACAACTTTGCATTGGCTTCGTCATCTTTAATGAGGGCCCTCTGCTTGGGGGTGAGTTTGTAGACTTCAACCTTGGTCTTCTTTGGTGTGCCAGCAGGAGAAACAGAGAAGTCCGTCTCATTTCCTGGAAACGAAAATACAGGCTATGCTTTATCTCAGTTTTATTTTCTGCCTGCCCCCCTCCAAAGAAGAAAACTGTAGACAATTGGATAAGTTACCACTACATACCCCCTTTCTTTTCTCTATACATCTGTTTTGTGCCACCATGTGCCCCACCACATCTCCCAAGGATGCACATAAAATAAGTGCACCCTTATGTCACCCCAAAGCACCACACCACACATGCTGTCTAGGGAATCCACCCTGCCCCCCTTCCTTGTTTGCCTGGTTCTAATGGAGGCGTGTACCCCAACCTTTCCTCATTTAAGCCAGATACTTTAAATCTAGCCTGTTAAAACAAGGGAAGCTTGAATTTCCTTATGGAACACTGTGTAATTCTTACTTTTGGAACCTGTTGGTAATGTGTGCCTCTTTGCATTGTGGGAGACCCTACATCCTCCATAACCCCATGCCTGAGATCATGAAGGCTGCTGCCTGTCAGGGGAAGTGCCTGAGAGGTTTTCCTCCCCACTTTTTAGCTTCACTAAGTGTCAACTGTCTTCAAATATTGTATGGTTTTGCCCAGGTGTGTGACGTTCCTGATTGCCATATCAATCAATCCCTAGGACAGGCATGTCCAAAGTCCGTTTCAGGGGCCTAATCTGGCCCACCGGCCGATTTAATTCGGCCCCCGTGGCAGTATATGTCTTGGGCTAAAATCCTTTTAAAAGCTCAACTACTTTGGTCGGCCCTCACGCATATTCACTTCATCAAATCTGGCCCTTTGAAAAAAGTTTGGGTACCCCTGCCCTAGGAGAACCTATTTCCAGTGTTAGTGCTCTGCATAACCTCTGTTTGGAACTATCTTGCTAATCCTCAGAAATTTAACACATCTTGGCTTGCCCAAGCGACTGCAACCCCACCTTATGTGTGATATATTTGTGACACTGAGGTAAGGGGATGTCCTCCTTCTGACAGCCAAAATGCAAACATTTAAAAGATGTGACACACTTTGTTCTGGTCTCTCTCTCTCACCTCCTTGCAGGGAGGAGGAAGCATGCTGCAGCAGAAGAATAAAGATCTACCTTGTTTTCATTGGATCCTGCCTCAGCTCAGCTCATTATTCTCTGACCAATAACAAACCTGGGGGACTCTGAGTCTTGTAAAAGAAAGTAAGGCCTTTAAAGGCGCACACACCCCTATTTTCCAGTATCAATACCTACCAGATTTCCTCTTCCTTTTCCCTTGCCCCGGGGTTTCAAGCTCTTCTGTTTTCTTACTGTTTTCTTTTTCTTTGTTTGCAACAGATTCCAGATACCCTTCAGGATACTGAATTAGGGATGAGAATTAGGGATGGTTAGCCTGTGCATAGCCCTCACAGACAGCATCCCTTAATCCAACACTGGCCACTGATCTGGTTTAATCTCACAGGGAAGCTCTTAGGATTCCTTTCTCCTATCATAAGAACAGTGGAGTAGCGTGGGTTGTCAGCACCCGGGGCAAGGCAAGTAATTTGCGCCCCCTAACCCGTGGATTTGCGCCCCCTAACCCGTGGATTTGCCCTAACCCCAGATGTTGCGCCCGGTGCGGCCGGCCCCCCTTGCACCCCCCACGCTACGCCACTGCATAAGAATGCTGAGTTGCACCGTCTAAATCAGGCTTCCTCAACCTCGGCCCTCCAGATGTTTTTGGCCTACAACTCCCATGATCCCTAGCTAGCAGGACCAGTGGTCAGGGATGCTGGGAATTGTAGTCTCAAAACATCTGGAGGGTCAAGGTCGAGGAAGCCTGATCTAAATCCATCAACCACAGCACTGCTCTTGCTGCCACCAGTGCCAAAGACTAATAATTGGTGTTACACATAACTGCAGCAATGGGAGGTATAGATGTAAAGGAAAATGTATTGCCATGAAATCCAGAGAGCTAGGCTGCCTACTGGACGGCACTGGTGTAAAAGCATCTTCCCTCAAGATTTAAGCATGTTCCACTGTAACTGTTGAGCTGAAAAGGGGGACAGCTAGTTTTTTTCCTAATAAAAAAGCAGCCACTAATTACTGGGGAATGGTTTTTAGCTTAATGTCTGCATGGCTCTAACACGCTGCTCAAAATCTGAAAGTTTCAGCAGTAGGTATTGAACACAGGACATTCAGTGGGCATTACAGGGAGAGAAAAAATCAAGCACACCTGAACCAGGTGTGCACTCCTGTTCAACTACCAGAGAAAGAAAACAAAGCCAAATAAGTGGCCGGAAGCATAACACAACCCTGAGAGGTTACCTTAACCACCATTTCTCTCGCGGAAGCTGGACTCCTGACCCTTCAAAGGACAATGCTTCTCAACACTCTACAGCACGGGTGTCAAACACAAGGCCCGCGGGCCGAATCCGGCCCGCCAGACCTCGTCATGTGGCCCGTGTACCCGCCGCTGGCCTTCACCTTTTATTCTCGCTTTTTTTTTTGGAACACAAGAAAGCCGCCTCTTCAGCGCATGCGCGGCAGCCTACAAGCCAGAGGACGTCTGCCCTCTAGCTGCGCCGGCCGTTCTACACAGAAAACCTCCACTTGTTTTTATATTGAGCGCATGCAATCCTGTGATGTGACAGATCCAACGGCTGCCTGAACCCTTCTCTCCTGTACTGTAAGTCCTACAGATACAACCGGCCCTTTGAGGGTGACCAAACTGCTGATGCGGCCCCCGATGAATATGAGTTTGACACCCCTGCTCTGCAACATGACTTACCTGCATTGTCAGCCCAAGTTTCTTCATTCTCTCCTTCCCTTCCCGGGTCCAAGGGGCTGGCTCATCATCATCTCTCCTGAGCAGGTAGCGCCACACTAAGAAGCCAGATTTCCCTGTTTCAGGCCAATATTTAACAACCTAAAAAAGGAAATGAGAAGAGACGTTTAAATGCCACACAAAGCTTTCCCAATGAGCCCACTTTGAATCCACATCGCTTTACGCCTAGGCAAACTTCCTTACCTTATATATGCCGTCATATCTGTTCCCCTCCTTAGGGGCATATTTGCTATGCCTGCCCCCCTTTGCATTCCGCACCACCCTCACTGGCTTTCCGGCTCTCCAGTCCTTAGCCTCTGAGCCCTCTTTATCATTGATTGGAGCACTGCAGTTGAGCGCCAACGCCCTACAAAATAGTTTTGAAAAAGAGAAAGTGTTTGTGGGAACCCAGCCCTTAGTTCTTAAAGAGATCAGAGAGGAGGAACCTGTGACCCTCCTTTTAAGTCTCATCAGCACCAGCCAGTCTGGCCAAGTGTCAGGGGTGATGCAAACAGGAATCCGGCAACATCTGGAGGATCACAGGTTCCCGAAACCAGTTGTAGATCTTTGGTATGGAGATGAGGGCAGAAGAGGCAAGTAGCTTTTCTTCCCGCATCACAGAATAAGCCATGGTTAAGGACAGAAAAGCCTCACTTGACCAGGCCAAAAATCCATCTGCTCTCCACATAAAAATCCATTTGCTTCCCGCACTGCTCCAGGAAGCCCATAAGCAAATTGTGAAGGAGTCATGCTGCTTTTCAACATATTTCCAAAACAAAGCAAAGACAATCGGCTTCTAGAACTGGAAGAAGTTGCTCAATGTATCTTTCCCATGTAATAATAAACATTATGTTTATTATTACAACCTAGAGAGATAGTCAACAAAGCAAGAATGTTTCAAGGGCCACCACATTAGGCAGGCCAGTAAGCATCTATAAAACACCTGCTTCTTTTCTTTCTTTAAACGCTTGCAAAAATAGGAATGCTTTCATAGCTTGCCATTTCCTGAAAACCCCTTGGAAGATAAGCTCTTTTGCCTCACCTGTTCATGTTTGTAAGTTTTTGATCACAAGACTGTTCAGCTGTACGTTTGTTTCCAGAAAGGTCACGACCTCCGCTTCCAGTGTAAGTGAAAGAATTTCCATGATCCTGAAATATATTCAGATGGTTCAATCCAGGACTGGGGAAATCCCAATCACCTGGTCACTCAAGCACCTGAATAAACTGGTGTTGGCACATAAAACACTTAGGTACTTGCCAAACTCCACCAATCTGCACTTTAAAAAAAACCTGCGGCAACCAAGGAATTTTGCGATATTTTCCCAGCCCTATTTCAAATCACATACATCGCTTAACTCAAATGTTACTATATTATTGTGTCCTCCCAAACTGGTGACATTCAAGAGGATTTTTAATTCCAGTTCTGCCAACTGTGGCTGTGTGGATATATAAAAAGACAGCAGCAAGCTTGAGCAGCCCTTGGCCTTGCCTCTTGCTGTAACCTCTCAAGGACAGCATACTGCTTTTTTGGTGGTGTGGGTGATAATGATCATATTGTTTTATTGTTAAACACGATGGGTCCTTTAACTATGTAAGTCTCCTAGAGAAGTTTTGTATTAGGCAACAAATAAATTGAACAACAACATACAGCAGACTGTAACTAGTATAGGACTGATACATGCATTCACCCAGTACTAACATTGTGTCACACATTATATGACAAACAAAAATAGTATTAACCTCACTGGTTCGTACCAGTGTTGACAGAGAGCTTACAGGAGTGTTTCCGACATCTGACGCTCTTTTCCTCTCTACACAACATACATCATGTTCATACCACAAACAATTCATGTTTTAAAGCGTGAAGAAGTAAGAGCACCACCCCATTGGAGGAGTCCATCGCATGATCCAAACTTATCTGGGATGGGAGAAAGAGGACAAACCTTTTGCCTGACAGGGTACTTCTTAGGAGCAATTTATCAGGCCTTCTAGAAAAGAGGTGAGAATGATGAGATGACCTGACTGACACACACACCACTTACTATATCATCTTCGTAGCCGCCTGCCAGGACCAGTGAATAGGCTCCATCATTGCTTCTGCCATGTATACCTGCAACATGGGGCCTGTGGACACCCGACTCGCTTACCTATGGAGAAATGCACATCCATGAGGTCAAGTACAGTCACATGGAAGCATCCAATTACCAAAGGATCAATGGGGTGGGGGAACCTTGTAATGGTAATGGACGTAAAACACTTGACCCACTACACCACCTACGAGCTATAACTGCCATGGCTCCATTTGCAGTGAGAGTGCAGTTCCCCAAGAGCTCTTCACGTTACATTTCAGGCAGGTAAGTAACAATGGGAAAAGCAGTATTCCCCTTCTGAACGAAAAGGGTCAGGGCCACAATAAAAAAAAAATAGCAGTAGCCACTTGCCAGTCCATAATTTGTAGCTCTTGCAAACACAGCTAAATGAGTAGCATACTGCTTGCCATCAGATTCAAGGGCCTGCTTGCACATTCGTACCCAGATATAAATAGCAGTTATCTTGTTCCCAGGAACACCCACCCACTCCACAATGGAAAAAGAATGGGGCCAGATACAGCATCTCACCTGGACTCTGAACTTCCACATGGTTCCAACTGGAACTCCAGGGATCGGCCCATAGTGGTTTGATGGAACTATGGTACATTCTCTTGTGCGACCTACACATGCCATGCCCTAGAAAATAAAGAAGTCACAGATCAAAACAGAAATTGCCACAAATTAGCCCACCAATTTATTGTGCTATTGAGCTATTAAGAGAAGGAGACATTCATCCATTACGTTCCCCCAAATAAAACCCATATAACAAAGAAGTCCCATCTAAGGTTAGCACAGAATCATTCCTGCTACCTATTTAACAAATGGGTCGTTTAACCTGCCCAATACTGGCCCTGTGCTGTTGAAAGGTAGATGTTTCCACTGCAAGCCACTGTAACTAGCAATTGTTCTCAGGACTTCCTAAGCTAATTGTCAAGAGACAACTCTGCTTGGACCGACTTGTCACCTCTGTGACTTTTCTCTTTGTAGAACACAAATTACATTCTAGTAGATTAGAGAACATGTGAAATACTTTGAGCTGGCCGAGCCATGTAATTGTGTACACATCCGTCTTGAGGTTTTTACATGTGTCTGGCACTGCAGGAGAGCGAGACAAAACAAACCAGGATGGACCGACCTTGCCCCAGTCCCGCTGAGAGGATGAATTTGCAGATGCCATCTTGGCTTTCTTTTTGCTTTCTTTCAGCTTCTCACCAGCCAAAACCACCTCACTTGCATCATTGCGACATTCAGGACAATACCTAGTTATCAAAAAATTAAAAAACAGAAGCGTCATGGAGGGCGAGGATTGGTTCCTAGGACTATTTTTAATATGCACTATTAGAAGAAGAAAAAACCTGTTAAAAGCTGCATCCATAATTTCATATACAGTTATTTCTAATTTTCCCCAAGATTGGTCAATGTGTGTTAGAGCACAGAGCCAACACTAATGCAGTGTGAATCTGACAAAACTCTTTCATCCAGTTTTCCTCCATGTGAAACTGGCAGTTAGAAGTATATGAAGACAGACAAAATGGGCAAAACTAAAAAAGACATACCCAGCTTAATAACTCAAATGCTTTTAGCTGGGCTGCCTACAGTGGTTTTTCACAGCCCTGATAGCTGGCAGTGCTAGTTAACATACAAAGAACATGGTATTCCACTGAGCTACAGCCCTCCTACCCTGAGAGCAAAGTTGAGGTGCAAGGAAAAAAGAGGAGAGCCAGGCTGGAGCCCACATCCGACATGCTATTAAGAACCATGTTCATTACACATCAGATCACCAGGTGTCTTGCAAACACCCTTTAAAAAGGCACACAACAAACTCCTGACTAAGCCAGGAAATAGTTAGAATTAACAGAACACATATGTTGTGTGTAGAAGGTGTCAGAGCTAGACCTCTGGCATTTCCAAAGGGCAGGATATCACTTTTCATAAAAACAAGCTGAAAGGAGATAGAAGGAAATGTCACAAAAGTATTTGCTGTAATCAAAAGAACCCCTTGTCTTTGGGGTATTTAGGAGGACCCTTGCAAACAGGGTTGTGAAAGCCTTGGTCCTGTGATCCATGACTGGCTAAGAAGCAGTGCTTTGACTCTTAATTGGCTTCATTTGCTTTTAATGGCAATAGGAAACAGCCATGTCTGATTGCTAGATATGTCAACATCTCCAGTACATGCTCAATGATTGTCCAGAATAAATTAGGCAGAAATGGAAGGAAGGAAGAAATGGGCACCAAAACCTCAACAATGGTTTTAATCAGCCATATTGGGGGGGTTGTTTCCAGGGTATTGATCCCACCCCCAAAATTACTTTCAAACCAGAAGGGCCATGGGTCATGTGACCTTAAGACTTGCCGTAAGCATCCACTGCTTCTATAATACTTAAAATTATTTTCTGTCTGCTTACGAATCAATTTAAAAAGCTGCCAATATTTGTCTCATCACTATTTTACTGGCTTACTATATTTGTTCAGCTAATTTTATGTTCGTTCACCTGTTTTGTTTTATTATGTACTGTTAAAACTTCAATCAACATTATAATTTTCAAAAAGTGTTCATTGCTACTTACCAGTCCTCATCATCAGGTATCCTGTTAAGAGGTGGGTTAAGACAGTAGATGTGGAAGGCCATGTCACACTCATCACACATTAGCTGTTTCTCTGGATCCTGTTTCCCTCCACACACATGGCAGGCGCACATCCGGCAGGTTTTGCTAGGGTTGTCTTTGCAGTGCTTACACACAGGTCCACTCTGCCCTGTGAAAAAGGAAACACAACACACACCATACTGGTCAGGCTAAGGAGAGCAAGCCACAAGAAACCTCACAGAGGGTGATTATTTGCTAGGATAACTAAATGGGAACTTTATGCCACCCACTAGGGACGGACGACAGCTGGTTTGCTGGAAGATTTCAGAGAATGCTTTATCCTGACCCAGTACGGCATTTTTTTCCAGTGACAGCTATCCTCTAAGTGCTTAGGAGGGAGAAGTGATCTGGCTTACTTTTTAGTGGGCTCTCAGCAGTAAGTGGAACAGCACAGCCAGGTTCTTCAATCTTGTAGATTTCATCCACAAGAGTAATTCGGCAATCATTCAAGGTATCTCCAGCATCCCTAGAAGGGAAGCATGTAAGAATTGGCTGCACGTCAAGAAGAAGAAGAAGAAGTAGAAAAGATTTTGGTACACACATATGGCATGTTAAGAGAAATGCCTCTCCCATCCCTGGGCTTAGGTCATCAGACACCACAAAATAAGGATTTGGGGTGTTGCAGAATAATTTTTTCCGTGGAGGCTTGGCAGATGGGATCCCCTGCTCATAATCTATCACTTACCCAAGAACTATCTTGGCATATAACTCCTTGTATGTTCTGGTTTCTCGTTTTTGCAGGATCTCTGCATCATACCAAAATCCCCTCTCCTTTGGATCATCAGGATTGTAATTCAGCATGACGACGTCTCCTATTTCTAGCTCCTCCCACTTCAGAGTCGTCCTGGCACGAGCGCGCACGTCTCTGGAGCTCAGCTGAATGACACCATTCTCTGGATAGCTTCATTGGGGGACAGGGGGAGGCGGTAAGAAAACAACCCCACATGGTAAATGCAACCCACCCTACCATAGCAACATAAGTCTTAAAATTATCATCAACCACTTAAGCTGTTCAAATTTTTTCAAGCACTGTACAGAGAGTAAAAACTAAAAAAAGTCCCTGCTTGCACTGGAAATGTGGAGGCCTGGACAAGATAACAAGAGCAAAAAGGGTTTCTCCTGGGGACTTTTTCCCTATTTCTCCAACAGAAAAAAAAATGAAAATAAGGGGGAACACTGGATGTGTGGGGAAATTCTATTAAAAATTATCTCACTTGGAATAAGAGAAATGCTTTTTAAGGCAAGATACACAATACGTGAAGATCTGTAGAATTCCAGTAACGGTGAGGAACCCTTTAGGCCTGCCAAGCCTTGGAGGTTGACCTGCCAGGCAGTTTTGGGTAAACCACACTCCTCTTTCCCTGGGCTGATGTCATATACGATGTCAGGTGCAGGAAAGTTTACACTGCAGGTTGAAACCTCAGAGTGCAGCTAAAAGACTATTTTTTCCCCACCGTAGCCACAGCTTGAACTAAAAAAAAAAGTGTCCCTTGTGAAGCCACAGTTTGTATTCAAGGCAGGCTGCGAAGGAGGATTCAGGAGCACACTTAAGAGTGCCTTACCAATTCGTTCCTTT
Organism: Podarcis siculus; assembly: GCA_034642415.1. Classification (NCBI taxonomy): domain Eukaryota; kingdom Metazoa; phylum Chordata; class Lepidosauria; order Squamata; family Lacertidae; genus Podarcis; species Podarcis siculus. The sequence continues at coordinate 1,883,716 of JAXCMG010000041.1, forward strand.
GAAATTGAGTCACATGACATGACCATGATGTCATGTAACTGATACCTGTCAAATTACACCTGTCTGTCAAAGTGGCTCACAGTGGGTGGGGGAGATCAGGATCTGGCTTGCCTGCTCTAGTCTCTGCTTCACCCCTGCACTAGAAAGTGATCATTCCTGTGTACACTGTAGAATAAAAATATGCAGCACTCAGACCCAAGTTGCATTTCTGCACCTAGCGGGTGCTGCCATCTTCATGAGTAGTATACTGGGACCTCCAGTTTCTTGTGAACTGCCATCTTTTGGTGATCTACTGCAACACAGAGGCTGCCTCATTTTTGATTATAGAAAAGAGTGCAGGGAAAACTAGGAGCAAACCATTTCTAAAAGCAGCCACTTACAGCCAGCAGTAAAGTGGCCCATGTTTTGCCAAAGAAAAGGAGAGCCTCACATGGCAGCCAAGGAAAGCCCCCCACACACACTTTTCCAAGGGGAAAGGGAGCAGGAAGGCGTGGCAGAGGGCTTGCCTGTTCTGTCCTGCACAGTAAGGCACTCCAGGTGCTTCAAGCAACTCCCAGAGATGGAGAGCAGGCAGGGATTATCATGCAGCTCCACGACTATCACCACCCACCTCTGCAACTCCAAGTTTAGGAAGGTGGCTGGGGCAATATAGCGCGTTCAGCATAGAAAACAAAGTGTGACTGCCTGGTTACATCTATACCCAAAAGACATCCCCGATGCTTTAGTTGAGATTCCTGCATTGCAGAGGGTTGAACCCTCAGGGACCCTTCAACACTACAATTCTATGATTCTATTATTCTTTGAATGCTAGGCTGAACTCCACCATCAGGTGTTTGCCCCCCCCCCCCCAAAAAAAATAGCCTGTTGTTCTAAAGGGACTAGGAAAAAACCAAAACACTTACTCTTCATATTTCACATGATATACAATGTCCTCTTCAGCAATGGCTTCTTGCAGATCAGATTCCTCGTCACTCTCACTTGCCTTGTTGGCAGCTTTTTCTTTCTGGGTCACGTTGACAACCTGAGCTTCAAACCAGGCCCCCATGCTTGTATCCCGAGCATCCACTAGCTCATTGATCTAAAAACAAAAGCCCAGAGTCCAGCTATTTAGTTGTTTTTAAATAAACTCAATCTTGAAAATTACAGCCATTTCAAAAGGTAAACAGCATTCATTTCTGAAAAGCAATAAAGTCGAAGAGAAATGGGTATTTGGAGTGTTACATCATAGGTGGCCAACCTTCTGGGGGCACATACCAGAAGGAAAGAATTGGGAAGATCAACAGATGGGCACTTTAATAGTTTAAGACACATTCCAACCAGGCAGAAATATTTTAGAACAGGCTTTCCCAAACTCAGGTCTC
>JAXCMG010000041.1:1906558-1948692 GCA_034642415.1 Podarcis siculus
CAAAGTGCAAGTAGATAAATAGGTACCACTCTGGAGGGAAGGTAAACGGCGTTTCCGTGCGCTGCTCTGGTTCGCCAGAAGTGGCTTAGTCCTGCTGGCCACATGACCCGGAAGCTGTACGCCGGCTCCCTCGGCCAAAAAAGCGAGATGAGCGCCGCAACCCCAGAGTCATCCGCGACTGGACCTGTCAGGGTTCCCTTTACGTTTACCTTTAGAGATCCATCATCTTTTTTCTCTTTTTTTGTCCAACAAATTGTTCCAGTATTTCCAGTGTGGCAACAAAGAAAACCAAAGAGCCTCACATTGCCTTTAAGAGACTTGTTATTTATCAGTAATAATTAAATATCTGACAAATGTTGGTTAATTCTGAGATGATTATATTAACCCCTGTAGTGATGTGCACATGCTTTTAACACTTAATTTTACTCTGGGCTTTGTTATAAAAAGTAAAGGTGCTCTGATGCAAGCCAAGATGCACCAAAAGTTTCACCAGATGCATGAAAAGTTAACAAACTGCCAGGAATGAAGGGGGAGATAAGAATGCTAATTGGCAATGAATGCAAAAAGCACAGTCCACGACAATTAAATTAGGGCTTAAACTTTTACAAAATCAGCACAGAGACTCCTCTTAAAAGCAGCAATTGTGCTGATAACAACTATCAGCATTGCTGAGTAAACTTAAGACTTAAATTTAAATGCCTTTGCCTCTCTTCAAGATCCTGAATGAATACAACTGGGATATGTTTGACTCTTTCAGCAATTTCACTCTTTGATATGATTATGGTAGTCAAGATAACATTGGAAGGATAATACTGGAAGACCAAAAGGCCTCTATGCAAATTAAATGATGGGATTTAGCCATTTTGAGCAAGTCAGCACACTTAATTAGGGTGTAGCAAGGCACTCTGAAGTCTACAGGTTTTGACATAAAGCTGAACATTTTAAAACTTTGCTGGCATGCTAGACAAAACAAGATATTTAGAAATATTTTCCCATTGTGGTTGTATTAGGGTGCATTGAATTTTTCAGCTTTTAAATTCAAAAAAATATGAGGGGCGCCAAAAAGTTGTAACATGACTTGGGAACTTTAGTTAAATTAATATACAGTAATTTAGTTTTGCCTGGTAAGTAAAAGGTGGGTAAAATTGCACAGAAATAATTAAAAATGATTGCCGAGTAATTGCAGTTATATATTATTATTTAGGATTGCCTGACATTTTCACAGGGTAAAATTAAAGTTCTTTGGTTTCCCGGAAAGAGTTTATGTGCTTCTTCATCAAATGTAGACTTACCAAGCTAAACATTGTCCAGTCACAAAAACAGCAGCAGATTTGAATTCTTCACATCCAAAATCATATTTTTTAAGACCCCTCTTTGAAGAAATTTGAAAAAAATCACCTGTTAAAATGACACACACTATTTTGTATTTTTTGATGGTTTCCCTGCCAGTTCATCTCTGGTAGGGCTGTGTGTGTGTTTGAGCTTTTATTGACAAAAAGAAAAGTGAGGAAACTTGACCTAAAGGACTGATCAAAAGCAACCATGTAGGACGCAGGTGGCACTGTGGGTTAAACCACAGAGCCTAGGACTTGCTTATCAGAAGGTTGGTGGTTCGAATCCCCACGACGGGGTGAGCTCCCGTTGCTTGGTCCCTGCTCCTGCCAACCTAGCAGTTTGAAAGCACACCAAAGTGCAAGTAGATAAATAGGTACCACTCCAGCGGGAAGATGAACGGCGTTTCCGTGCGCTGTTCTGGTTCGCCAGAAGCGGCTTAGTCATGCTGGCCACATACCCGGAAGCTGTACGCCGGCTCCCTTGGCTAGTAAAGCGAGATGAGCACCGCAACCCCAGAGTCGGCCACGACTGGACCTAATGGTCAGGGGTCCCTTTACCTTTACTTAAGAGTCCAGACTTACTCAGAAGTAAGCCCCACTGACTTTACTGCTCATCGCCCACAAGACCACGGTAGGCAGGGAGTTATTGCAATTGTTAAAAACCACTTTAAGTCACAAACACCATTAAATAATAAATACCGTCTGCATTTGGGTGATTTTGTGGTCGCTATATCTTAACAAAACCTCCCCCCCTCCCGGTGATCTTATGCTAACAGCTAACCTTATGAAACACTTTCCCTCCTATATTCAGTATTAGAATTTAATTTATTGGTTTTTTGTAACTTGCCTTGGGAGGACATGCACTCTGAAAAGTTGGTGAGAAAACTATTAAAGAATGATAACGCACCTGATTGTTATTTCAACTTCTTTTTATAGTCTAGTTTTTCTCAGTATTTCTTATGACAGCAGCCACCAGGCCACTGAGTAGCTTTGAGAAACTCCACACAACAATGGAGGAACATTTTTTGTTGTTTAGTCATTTAGTCGTGTCCAACGCTTTGTGACCCCCTGGACCAGAGCACGCCAGGCACTCCTGTCTTCCACTGCCTCCTGCAGTTTGGTCAAACTCATGCTGGTAGCTTCGAGAACACTGTCCAACCATCTCATCCTCCGTCATCCCCTTCTCCTTGTGCCTCCATCTTTCCCAGCATCAGGGTCTTTTCCAGGGAGTCTTCTCTTCTCATGAGGTGGCCAAAGTCTTGGAGCCTCAGCTTCAGGATCTGTCCTTCCAGTGAGCACTCAGGGCTGATTTTCCTTCAGAATGAAGGAAATCGGGATTTGAAGAAGTGTGCATGCACACAGAAGCTCATACCAATAACAAACTTAGTTGGTCTCTAAGGTGCTACTGTAAGGATTTTTTTTATTTTGTTTCAACTACGGCAGACCAACATGGCTACCTACCTGTTCCTTCAGAATGGAGAGGTTTGATCTTGCAGTCCATGGGACTCTCAAGAGTCTCCTCCAGCACCATAATTCAAAAGCACCAATTCTTTGGTGATCAGCCTTCTTTATGGTCCAGCTCTCACTTCCATACATCACTACTGGGAAAACCATAGCTTTAACTATATGGACCTTTGTCGGCAAGGTGATGTCTCTTGTAGTAGCCAGAGGTACTCCCCTCCCCTAACACCCCATAACTCCCCATACCAAGTAACTTGACTATTCAAGGGCTTTAAATGGTGTCGCCATTGGGTTCCCTGTCAGGAGTTCAGCCTACACTCAAGTAGGACCCTGGCAGAGACACATGCCTGACTGGCATGTTCTCTTCCTCCTGGTCGATCGTTTGGGAGCTTCAAAAGCTTTCTTCTTCCCGAACATCACAGCGACCGATGCCAAGAGACACACTTAGGGATCCGCAGACCTCAGCAACTCAGCATTTTGGCTAATCTACTTTATTTACATATAAACACACACAGAGCACGGCAACATGGCTCCCTCTCTCTCTAGCATCAGACAGCAAAGAGAAAAAGGACAATAGTCCCACTTCACGGAACACAGTAACACATACATCCTGTCTCCGTCACTTCCCACTCTGTGGAGTCAAAACATATACCATCATGTGATAGACAAAAATCCCATGACTGCAATCATGGAGCGGGAATTCTAACATTCCCTTTGCAAGCAGCTGCTCTTTCTTGAAACACACTGTTGTGACGTCACAAGCCCCTTTGACATCATCCAACGCAGCCCTTGCAGGGATTCTAGACCCCGGAGGGAACAGTCTCTGGAGCTCCTTCCGAGCCACCCATGTCGGTGGTGAAGTCTATCGAGCTGGTTATTCCGAAGGATGTGTACGTAGCCGGCTCGGTGGTGGAAGGACAGCTGGTTCTCAGCCTCCACAGCACCCTGGTGGACCCCCTGGTGAAAGTCGAGCTGATTGGAAGGGGCTACCTGGAGTGGATCGAAGAGACCAACGTCGAGAAGGACTACAGCCAGCCCGGGACCTGCGTCAACAAGGCAGATTACGTCCACAAGACAAAAACGTTCAAGATAGAGCGTGAGGAAAGAGGGTTGTCTGTTGCTGCTTAAACTTTATATTTGTGCACAAAAAATGGAGGGACAAATTTTAATATTGGAAAAAGTTGAGACCATACTGCTTAATTAATTAAAATGCTGGCTATTCTTACCTCAGCTGGAGGTTTAAAGGGTTCTACAATATTTTATTTGCCTGATGGACACTGTCAATTATGGGTCAGATCTACTATATAATATTTTGGGCAGGGCACCAAACTGCAAGGGTTATATTCATAGAGAATCATATTCTTTTAACAGGAATGCAAGAGAATGTCATGCACATTTTTCAATTACATGTTGAAAGCAGGGTCCAGGATGCTCAGATTACTGCCACCAGACCTCCCCTTTCATTATGTAACCATGATGTAATAGTGATGTAGTTGGGGGGGTGTAAGGGCTTGCCGATCAGAAGGTTGGTGGTTCAAATCCCCACGACGAGGTGAGCTCCCGTTGCTCGGTCCCTGCTCCTGCCAACCTAGCAGTTCAAAAGCACGTCAAAGTGCAAGTAGATAAATAGGTACCGTTCTGGCAGGAAGGTAAACGGCGTTTCTGTGCGCTGCTCTGGTTTGCCAGAAGCGGCTTAGTCCTGCTGGCCACATGACCCGGAAGCTGTCTGCAGACAAACGCCGGCTCCCTCAGCCTGTAAAGCAAGATGAGCGCCGCAACCCGAGAGTCGTTTGCGACTGGACTTAACTGTCAGGGGTCCCTTTACCTTTACTCTAGCCCAGCTCCCTGCAAATGCAGGAATCTTCTGCCCAACATAGGCCTGAAACCTGCGATTCAGAGTCTCATGCTCTACGGACTGAGCTATCCCAGCTTCAGTGAGGTCTTGTCATCCTGAAAGCCCAGGACCTCCAGACATACAGCCCAGGGCTTGCATCCCAGGGAAGTCACTTTGGCGCTGAAAATGTAGCAAAAGCAACTCAGGAGGCTGCAGTTACAAGTTCCCTGTCTCTGCAGCCACAGCAGGTGCTGTGATTCTCCAGCCTCAGAGGTGCACTCAGCTGTTATCTCAAGACAGATGCCAGCAAAAAAAAATTAAAAAATAAAATAAATAAACAAGCCCAGGTTTGAAAACGAGACTTCCCTCCCCAGATCTGGACTGCAGGGCCTGATAATGAACGCAAGAGGGCCTCTGAGCACAGGAAGAGAGCCATTATAGCTGAGGAGTCACCATAACAAGTTCCCTAGTATCTTTCACAAAATGAGCACCTTGGCCTCCAGGCAGAACCAAAATAAGCATGTAAAAGAAGGTGTGTCGATCTGAAGAATTAACTTGAATGCAAGTTAAGGGTTCCGGCTCCCATGAGCTAGACAATATTAAGCTAGCTGGATCAGGGGCCTGGCTCTGTCTATTTGTATTTGAACCTGGCTTCTATTCAGAAGAATGAAGACTGGAACCTTACTTTAATTTTAGGGGAGGGGCTGTAGCTCAGTGATAGAGCACAGAAGGACCCGAATCTTGCTCTAGCCCATAGCTGTCAACCGTCCCTTATTTGACGGGAAACTCCCTTATCCCAGCGCCGTGTCCCGCTGCTGTCCCTTATTGATGATGTCCCTTAAATTTCCCGGGTTTCAAAGGAAGCAGCTCCTCTCCCTCCCTCCCTGCCGGCCAGGGAGGAGGGAGGCTCCAACTGTATTGCTTGGCTGCGTTGCTCACCCAATAAGAAGTCTAAGAACAACTGGGGAGTGGAGGTTGCATGCCTCGTGCCGATCAAATCGGCCGCGTTGCCTGGGGACTCGCCTTTGCTCAGCGCTTCCCAACGGAGAGGTGACGGTGGTTTTCCTTGCTGCATCCCCTTTGCCGGGTTGCTGCGCTGTGGGAACCACCGCTTGAAGCTTCGTTTGGCTGCTGGTTGACTAAAATCCCTTACTTTGGCTGCTGGTCCCTTATTTTCAAATCTGTAAATTGACAGCTATGCTCTAGGTTAGTCCTCACAGGGGCAGTTTCAAGCCAGTGTCTTCCCAGGGCTCACACGTCACAAAGAGCTCCAACCACAGAAAACGAAGAGAAAGTGAGAAGAATTTCTTTTTGGCCTGCAGGGAACTGGCTGGGTCCGGGTGTCCACCCTTTTGATTTCCACTTCGTCTTGCCTCCCAGGATCCCCTCCACCTTCACTAGCCGGGTCGGACGAATCAGCTACTTCCTCCAAGGCGTCTGCGCAACGAGGGAGCTTATCCTCCGGAAGCAGAAGAAGTACCTGCTGGTTCAAGGGATCTCCGTCTTCAGGCAGGACGTTGTCATATCGGAGGTCAGTCTCTCAGAGATGCGGGTTCAAAGCCAGTTGCATTGCAGGTGGGCTGGACTACATGAGCCCTTGGGGATTCCTTCCAACGCAACAGTTCTATGGGTCTACGACTGAATCCTCCCTTCCCTTCTTCAGCTTGGCCAAATTCCGTTTTTCCGCTATCCACGGACACCACAAATCTTCTAAAATTTCGAAGTCCATTATTATTATTATTACAGCCGTACCTTGGTTTTCGAACAGCTTAGTTCTCGAACGTTTCGGCTCCCGAATGCCCAGGAGTGTTTCTGTTTGCAAACTACCATATTTTTCCATGTATAAGACTAGGTTCCCCCCCCTAAAAATAGTAAAAAAAATTAGAGGGGCGTCTTATACATGGGGCCATCTCCCCCCATTTTCTTAAATCTGAGCCCCCCAAAATAGGAGGCGTCTTATACATGGGGGCGTCTTATAGACGGGAAAATACAGTGTTTTTGGAAGCCGAACGTCCAACGGGGCTTCCGCAGCTTCCGATTGAGTGCAGGAGCTTCCTGCAGCCAATCAGAAGCGGCGCTTTGGTTTCGGAACATTTTGGAAGTCAAACGGACTTCCGGAACTGATTCCGTTCGGCTTCCAAGGTACGACTGTATTATTATTATTATTATTATTATTATTATTATTATTATTACTACTACAGTGGCACCTTGGTTTACGAACTTAATCCATTCCGGAAGTCCGTTCTTAAACCAAAGCATTCTTAAACCAAGGCGTGCTTTCCCATAGCAGCGGGGGACTCAATTTACAAATGGAGCATACTCAACAGGAAGCGGAACATGTTCTGCTTCCAAGGCAAAGTTCACAAACCAAAACACCTACTTCCGGGTTGGCAGCGTTCTTAGCCCAAGTTGTTCATAAACTAAGCTGTTCTTAAACCAAGGTGCCACTGTATTATTATTTCATATCCTGCCTTTTTTCCAAGGAGCTTAAGGTGCCATGCACAGTTGTCCAGCTCCCCATCATTTTATCTTCACAACAACCTTGTATAGTAGGTTAGACTGAGAGTGACCAGTGACTGGGCCAAAGTCACCGTATGAGCTTTATATCTGAGTGAAGACTCAAACCTGGTCTTTCCCAGGTCCTAGTGTGACACACTAACCACTACAGAACACTGCTGAAGTTTTAATGTTGTATTTGATATGAATAAGTTTCATTTATGCTCTGTAGTGGACCTACATTTTTGGGGGACAGCTCCAGAAGCGACTTTAGTCCACCTCGCTTTAGAAAAAATGGGTCTAGTAGACCCAATTTGAGTCACACGACTCAAATGGATTTTTGGTATATATTTCAACAATCTCAAAGAACCATCGTGCAAGTTTCGGCTAAAAACAGCACAGTTTTGAAAGGTTCAGCCTGCCATCTTGATTCAAAACGGTGCCCAGTGATAACTCAACATGAGCTAAAATCTCATTGATCTCAGGAACCATCATGCAGAATGTGGTTACGGTATCTCAGGAGGTGCTCAAACTGCGTAACAAACACGAGATAGATTAGATCAGGCTTCCTCAACCTCGGCCCTCCATATGTTTTGAGACTACAATTCCCATCATCCCTGACCGCTGGTCCTGCTAGCTAGGGATCATGGGAATTGTAGGCCAAAAACATCTGGAGGGCCGAGGTTGAGGAAGCCTAGATTAGATGGATAGATGGATGGATGATGGGTGATTTGGCCGCGGCCTGCTTCAATGACAAGGAAATTCTTCTGTTTCTTACATTCACCCGGTGTTTGCATCCCCTTTTCTCCCACTGCCCGATGGCTTTGAAGTTCCCCTTGGTGGTGGAAGTCGAGAAGGCCCTCCTGTACAACTGCTGCTTCAAGAGCTCCCCCATCACCCTGCGCCTCTCCCTTGGCAAAAACATCTACGCGCCGGGAGATGACATCACTTTCACGACGGAGATCACCAACCGGACAGGGAAGTCCATCAAGAAAGTCGTCTTCGCCCTGCACACCGTGGTCCTCTACAAGGCCTTCAACCTCCGGGCCGAGAAGCGCACTTTGGAGCAGCGGGAGGAGATGATGCGCCTGGAGTCTCACATCGGGAGAGGGTCCCCCTGCGAGGCCACCAAGATCAACAGCACCCTCTCCCTGCCCAAAGTCATGTCCGTCAGCAGCTCATGGAAGTCCGACGACATCATGGATGTCGGGTATGAGTTGACGGCCACCGTCCACTTCCCCTGGTGCATGAGCACCTTGGTGGCAAAGATCCCTATCATTATCCGGAATGAAATCGCAGATGTTCAGGAATAATCCAAAGAGTGTTAGGGCGAAGGATCATGGCTCCAGCACTCCAGAGACTCCTTTTACCAAGAGATGTTCATAGTTTTTGGAACCACCCAGGTGAATTAAAGTTTATGTTTACGTTTTCATGGCCCTTTCTGGTTCTGTTCTTGGCTTCTAAGAAGATGATTATTTGTGTATATACACACACACATTGGCGCTGTGGGTTAAACTTGCCGATCAGAAGGTCGGCGGTTCGAATCCCCGCGATGGGGTGAGCTCCCCTTGCTCGGTCCCTGCTCCTGCCCACTTAGCAGTTCGAAAGCACATCAAAGTTCAAGTAGATAAATAGGTACCGCTCCGGCGGGAAGGTCAACGGCGTTTCCGTGCGCTGCTCTGGTTCACCAGAAGCGGCTTAGTCCTGCTGGCCACATAACCTGGAAGCTGAACGCCGGCTCCCTCAGCCAATAAAGCGAGATAAGCGCCGTAACCCGAATTGGCCATGACTGGACCCTTTACCTTTTACACACACACACACACACGTATATAGTGAGATTTATGTCTGTTTATTTTGGGGGAGCATCAGCTGCCTCAGGAGCCTCTTTGAGGTCCCAAAGTCAGGGTGGAAATAAATCATTTTTCAAGCATAAGAATATAAGAGGAGCCTTCTGATTCAGGCTAACGATCAGACTGTCTCGACAGAGTGGTGCATGCCCTGGTTATCTCCTGCTTGGACTACTGCAATGCGCTCTATGTGGGGCTACCTTTGAAGGTGACCCGGAAACTACATCTAATCCAGAATGCGGCAGCTAGACTGGGGACTGGGGGCGGCCGCTGAGACCACATAACACCAGTCCTGAAAGACCTACATTGGCTCCCAGTACGTTTCTGAGCACAATTCAAAGTGTTGATGCTGACCTTTAAAGCCCTAAACGGCCTCAGCCCAGTATACCTGAAGGAGCGTCTCCACCTCCATCGTTCAGCCCGGACACTGAGGCCCATCTCTGAGGGCCTTCTGGCGGTTCCCTCACTGCAAGGTTACAGGGAACCAGGCAGAGGGTCTTCTCGTTGGTGGCACCTACCCTGTGGAATGCCCTCCCATCAGATGTCAAGGAAATAAACAACTGTCTGACTTTTAGAAGACATCTGAAGGCAGCCCCGTTTAGGGAAGTTTTTAATGTTTGACGTTTTATCGTGTTTAATATTGGGAGCCACAAAGAGTGGCTGGGGAAACCCAGCGAGATGGACAGGGTATAAATATATTATTATTATTATTATTATTATTATTATTATTATTATTATTATTATATTAATGACCCACCTAGTCCAGCATCCTGTTCTCACAGTGGCCAAACAGATGTTCCAATTGGAAGCCCACAAGCAGAATCCAAATTTGTGATTCCCAGAAACAGGAATTCAGGACATTACTGTCTCCGATGGTAGAAGGAGAACGTGGTGATTGTGGCCAGCAGCAATTGACAGGCTTATCCGCCAGGAATGTGTCCAACCTTTTTAAAGCCATCCAGGTTGGTGGCCATCATTATCCATCCTTTTGATGTTCCACCCCATATCTGACGATCCTCGAAGCACGAATTAAAAATGCACCTCCCTTCCACCCACACTTGTAAGAAATCAGTTGTTTACTTTTTCAGCACCCTGCATAAAACTTTTTTTGTTTTGTTTAGGCAAGCTTATCCAGACATGTGCTTTATCTCTTTTTTAGCTGCTTTTGATGTTAAATGATCTTTTAAACGATTTTAAGTACCTATTTTTAAGCTGGATTCTTATCAATGATTTTAACATTTTGCTTTATATTTTTCTAAACAGCTTAGAGGTTTTGTTTGCTTGTTCACAATCAAGCAGTATTTTGTTAAATAAAAGGTGATCATTGTAACAGAGCGGATGTTCTCACCACTGACAACAGGGTTCTGAGGTTGATCGTTGGTGACACCACCACCCCGCCTCAAATCAAGGGCTGCAAACACACCATGAAGAGGGGATGTGGGTAGCGCTGTGGTCTAAACTCCTGAGCCTCTTGGGCTTGCCGATCAGAAGGTCAGCGGTTCGAATCCCCGCAACGGGGTGAGCTCCCATCGCTCTGTCCAAACCTAGTAGTTCGAAAGCACACCAGCACAAGTAGATAAACAGGTACCGCTGTGGCGGGAAGGTAAACAGCATTTCTGTGTGCTCTGGCATCCGTCATGGTGTCCCGTTGCACCAGAAGCGGTTTAGTCCTGCTGGCCACATGACCCGGAAAGCTGTCTGTGGACAAACGCCAGCTTCCTTGGCCTGAAAGTGAGATGAGCGCCACAACCCCATAGTCGCCTTTGACCGGACTTAACCGTCCAGGGGTCCTTTACCTTTTTTTTTTTTTTTTACAGTAAAGCATACCTTTGACACATAAAAAGATCCCTGGAAGCTGTTGTTTGCCCCTCAGAGAACTATGGTTCCCAGCACCTTTAACAAACAGGTATCTGGGTGGCTGTGTGCTTTCAACTCTCCCTTCACTTTCATCTGCAGCTGCCCATTTATGTTGGAGCTTTGGATGAATCTCAGCTTTCAGAAGTGGGGTTTGCATCAGTTGACCGATCAGGGACTGCTCCACCCCCATTGTTCTACCCGGACACTGAGGTCCAGCACCGAGGGCCTTCTGGCAGTTCCCTCACTGCAAGAAGCCAAGTTACAGGGAACCAGGCAGAGGGCCTTCTCGTGGCGCCTGTTAAGTTGTGGGTGAACATATCAGACGACACAGCGATTCTTCAAACAGCTCTTGTTTATTCACAGGCCAGGACAGAACTGAACTGAAGGGTTCAGTCAGCCTGCTTATATAGAGCTCCAGTACAACGTTACTGTAACAACTTTCTGAAACTATCCAATCACTGAACGTCACTTTTGATCCCTTATTTGCATAACTCTCTACAGTATCCCCCTGTTGGCCCAGGGTGAGAACTTCAGTACATAACAGCACCAGACTTTTAGAAGACATCTGAAGGCAGCCGTGTTTAGGGAAGCTTTTAATGTTTGATGTATTACAGTATTTTAATATTTTTTGGGAAGCCGCCCAGAGTGGCTGGGGAAGCCCAGCCAGATGGGCGGGGTATAAATAAATTATTATTATTATTATTATTATTATTATTAGTCTCTTTCTCACACACACCTGAAGATGAGAGGTCTCATCTTCTGCGGGAACAGAGGAGCAAGCACAGCCACCTTCCTTTTTTCTCTAGCCCTGTTAGTTCGAACAAGAAATCATTTTCTATTCAATGAAGATGATGGATTTTTCGGAGCTAGCCGACCTGACCGGAAGAGTCCGTGACCAGAAGGAGGAGGAATACCAAGAGATTATTTAGTCAAATATGTTAAGATACAGTGGTACCTCGGGTTAAGTACTTAATTCGTTCTGGAGGTCCGTTCTTAACCTGAAACTGTTCTTAGCCTGAAGCACCACTTTAGCTAATGGGGCCTCCCGCTGCCGCCACACCGCCGGAGCACGATTTCTGTTTTCATCCTGAAGCAAAGTTCTTAACCTGAAGCACTATTTCTGGGTTAGCGGAGTCTGTAACCTGAAGCGTATGTAACCTGAAGCATATGTAACCTGAGGTACCACTGTAACTTAAATAGAATTACCGGTACTTGCGAGTATCAGATTGGCCTAGGATTTAAATATGTGATGCTGTAGAACACTATGGATAAAAGTCAGAATGAAAAGAAAGAAAGATGTCAATGGACCAAGTAAATTTATGTGAAACTAGTTTTGGAAAACTGCTACAATGATTTATATGGAAACTCAGCCAGGGGGATTCGAGGAAGTCACCCAACAATGATAACAAAAGTGGAATTTTTACAGTTTGGATATATGTTTGTTTGTTTGTTTTCTTTTTTGTTTGTGGATATGTTTGTTATAAATTTGGAAAACTAATAAAAAAATTGTAAAAAAAGAAATCATTTTCTATTTCCTGCAACAAACAACTTTGTGATTTCCTCACCGGCAAGCCTTCCTCTCTGCCTGTGTTTGCAACAGGTAAAATCTACCCTCTCTAAAACCGAGATTGCCTAGCCCTAACCGAAAGGTATTCCATAGGTAATTGACCCGGATTATCCCATTTATACGCCCTTGTTTGGGGTGCGGGGGCTCCTCCTACTGGACGGTTCTGGGTCCTGTCCCCTCTCACCTAGTTTCAAAGTCCAGGCATCCACTGCAATGAGCAAAGCGCACTGAAAGTTTTGCAAGGCGGTGCTGCAATTCGTACAGATGTTGCAACGTCCCACCCCCAGTTGTTGCTCCTGGGAAGCTGTGGGAAACTCCCTGGCTGAGCGCCTCCCCTTCCACCCATCACATGCCTCTGGCAATTAGCTATATTAGAAGATTTCAGGCGCGTCAGCTGTGCTGTGTGACTCTTCCGGGGCCAAGAGGAAGAATCATAAGGAGCAGGTAAGGCTGGTGGGGTATTGGTCTGGGACAGGGGCAGCTTAATGGGACTCACTGGGAGACCTTGGGGACCAGCCTCTGTCTCTCAGCATAACCTACCTTGCAGGGTTGTTGGGAGGAAAAAATGGAGAGGGGGAGAACCTCTTCCTTCGAAGGGAATCTGGGATAGAAACTGTAACAGCAACCCCAAAAATAATATGGTGAAATGTAATTGTGCTAAATAGGTACATAGAAATGGGACGACATTTCAGTGGCGTCCAGGAGAACCAGGAGGGTTAGCCTAAGCTTGGAAGAACTTTTTGTGCCTGTTTAACAATGGAAAAAAACAGGATTTCCCCAGATGTGTCCCAAAGAGGCACTTTGCAAATTGGTGTTGTGGATCTGGGCCTGAGATCTTTGAAATGTCTAGCAACGCCCTTAATGGGGATTGTGTTTTATCAGGCATGCGGGGGTGTGTGTGTGCAAACTAGAGCGGTCCCCGATACTACACAAGCATCCTTCGATCTTTGTATCGTCACTTATGTCTCAGGAACATCCAGCTTAAGACTACTGCAACTCAGCCTAGAGATGCAATGCCTTTGAAAAACATTTGGAGAAAATGGAAGCCAGTTGCAGGATTCTCCTGCTAGGTTGATGTAACTGGAATATAATAGCATTCTGGTTTCCACTGAGGTGACCAGCTCCCACCACCGGTCTCAGAGCCCAATTCAAAGGGTTGGTTTGGTTTTGAACTTTTAAAACCATAAATTAGTCCATAAATCGGGAAGAACCTCTGTCTCTTATGCCTAATTCCTTAGATCAGGGGAAATAATAGGACCACTCTATTCTGCCTTGGTCAGACCCCACCTGGAGTCCTGTGTCCCGTTCTGGGCAGCTCAGTTTGAGAAGGATATCGACAAGCTGGTCTGGAATTGAGCTTTATATGGAACGCTTGAGGGAGTTGGGGATGGTTAATCTACAGAAGAGAAGATGGAGGGGTGGTAGGCTCGCCACCATAAAATATCATTATAAAAATTAATTCAAATCAAATTAATGGCAACCATTGGGCTAGAGTTATGTAAAGATTGCCAAAGGAGGGAGACAGGCTGTGCCCTGGCCAAAGGCCTGGTGGAACAGCTCCGTCTTGCAGGCCCTGCGGAAAGATGTCTAGTCCCGAAGGCCCTGGTCTCTTGTGGCAGAGCGTTCCACCAGATTGGAGCCACAGCCGAAAAAGCCCTGGCTCTGGTTGAGGCCAGCCTAACCTCCCTGTGGCCCGGGATCTCCAAGATGTTTTTGTCTGAAGATCGTAAGGTCCTCCATGGGACATTCCAGGAGAGGCGGTCCCGTAGGTACGAGGGTCCTAGGCCGTATAGGGCTTTAAAGGTTAAAACCAGCACCTTAAACCTGATCCTGTGTTCCACCGGGAGCCAGTGCAGCTGGTATAGCACTGGGTGAATGTGAATGGCTTGCATCCTTTTCTTGCTACAGCCAGGATGGGGAACCTGCGGCCTTCCAGATGTTACTGGTCTCCAACTCCCATTAGCCCCAGTCAGAATATCCAGTGACCAGGGGTGATAGGAACAGTTGACTTAACAACATCTGGAGGTTCTCTGTCCCTGACCCACACCTCATGACTTGAATACAGGTGTGGGGAGCCATTGAACTACAATTCCCATCAGCCCTGGCAAGCATGGCCAATGATCAAGGGTGATGGGATTTGTAGCATCTGGAGGGACAAAGGTTCCCCCTACAACTTAGCACAGTGTTTCTTAAGCTTGGGTCTCCAGCTGTTGTTGGGCTACATCAGCCCAGCTAGCAAGACCAGTGGTCAGGGATGATGGGAGTTGCAGTCCAACAACAGCTGGAGACCTAAGTTTGAGAAACACCGTTTAGTACAGTGGTACCTCGGGTTACATACGCTTCAGGTTACAGACTCCGCTAACCCAGAAATAGTGCTTCAGGTTAAGAACTTTGCTTCAGGATGAGAACAGAAATTGTGCTCCAGCAGTGCGGCGGCAGCAGCAGGAGGCCCCATTAGCTAAAGTGGTGCTTCAAGTTAAGAACAGTTTCAGGTTAAGTACGGACCTCTGGAACGAATTAAGTACTTAACCCGAGGTACCACTGTATAAGACTTTGGTAGCCTGAGCAAAAGCTTGTTCTATAAGAAATTTGCCTGTTTTTAAGGTGCCCACCAGACTATTGTTTTCACAGCATGGTTTAGACTTTGCTTTTTTGGGAAATGGGCTGCTAGTTAACCTGAGGACAGGTGTGGCGAACCTTTGCTCCTCCAGACACTGCTGAACTTCCATCATCCTGGCACGCATTGGACAATGACCAGGGATGGTGATGAGTTGTTGTTGCAGAGCTACACATGGAGGGACAAATGTCCTCCACCCCTGCTCTCCCCAATAGTAGGGCTGGCCAGAATGGAGATATGCCTGTAGGCTTTCGTATGCATCAGGCATGGGGAAAGAGTGGCCCTCCTGTTGTTGTTGGACTCCAACTCCCATCAGCCTCAGCAAGCATGACCAATGGCCAAGGAGGATGGGAGTTGTGGTTGAGCAACACCTGGAGGTCCAAAGGTCTATCTCAAGCATTCCTGTTTGTTTTGTCTTATTTCTGGTGTTTGAGCCGCCTTGCGGGTCCCAGAGAATGACAAGGCAAGGGGATGGATCCTTTACATGGCGGGTATGGAAGGCACATTCTGGAAGGACGCCCTGGACCTAATTATTCCCCCGCCGCAAAGATGCGTGGGTGCCTTTCAGATCCTTACAGCCGACTCATTCCATCAGAAGCTATCATTACCTTCCTATCCCGCAAGGGACTGGTGCCACAGGTTGTTAGCAGCCAATTGTGTAATGAGGAACAGGCTGCTTTACTCGTAAGTGGGTGGGTAGGTGGATTTGGGCTCAAGGTCCAATGAAGGGAGGGGTGTCCACTAATTCCACAAGCCTGTTGACCATCCTTGAATCCTTTCCAGCTCCTCCGCCGAATGCAAGACCTTGCCCTTTGCTGAAACCTAGGCATGGGCAACCTTTGACAATATTCTTGGGGCCACCTGCTAATGGTGTTCACGGCCAGATGCAAAATGGACACAGCAATTAATGTAAATGTTTCAGGAGTCTAGTTTCTCTACACACAGACACACACACAGCTCCCTATCCTCACATCTAGACAAGCAAGGGGCATGAGGATGCATGCACACATTTCGGCAGGCTTGGGGGAACCCCAAGGAGTGCAAATAATGTTTAGGGGAGGCAAGAAGCCTTGGTGGGACAGCCCCCAAAACAGACCAATGAGGACTGAGGATGCTCAGTGGCCATGGGATGGTGGCTGACTGGTGGGGGTGGGTGGGGAGAAGGAATGGAGAATGGAGAGGAGGGTTAATGGATTGGAGTGTCTGGAATATTGGAGTGCAGAGCACCACGCTGCAACACTTGGTTGCAGTCCTCACTTGCAGCACTTACTTATTATGGGCAAGGTGTGTTACAAAAAAAGTACCGAACTGGTTTGACAGGTCCCTGATGCTAAGATGTATAAGACTGAATCAGATAAGTGCTGGAGATGCAAAGAGGCCGAGAGAACGTTCTTGCATATGTGGTGGACTTGTAAAAGGGTAAAAGAGTATTGGGAAATGATCCATAATGAATTGAAAAAAATGTTTAAAAGTACTCCCCCCCCCAAAAAAAAACCCAGAGTCCTTTCTGTCGGGGACAACTCAGACTGAAGTTCCCAGGTGTCAAAAAAGATTATTTATGTATGCCACTATTGCAGCCCGTGTTTCGTTAGCCCAAAAATTGAAAATGAGTGAGGTCCCAACCAAAGAAGAATGGCAACTTAAGCTGCCAGAATATGCACAACTTGCAGACTTAATGTATAGAATAAGAGAACAAGAAGAACACACATCTAGAAACGTTTATTGAATAAATGGGGGAAAC
Organism: Podarcis siculus; assembly: GCA_034642415.1. NCBI lineage: Eukaryota > Metazoa > Chordata > Lepidosauria > Squamata > Lacertidae > Podarcis > Podarcis siculus. The sequence continues at coordinate 1,923,313 of JAXCMG010000041.1, forward strand.
TGTACAGCTGAAAATGTTTCCAGCATTAAGATAAATTCACCAGTGTAAATAAGTTTTGATGGATGCAATAATGGAATACTGAATGGTATAGTTTATATAAAATATGCAGGGATTTATGCTATGCAAAATGAACCATGGAAAGAGAAGAAGGGAAGTCATTGATATCTTAAGGATGTAAAAACGAGTACTTTAAATTTAACAGAAAATTTAATTAAAAGATTATTTTTATAAAAAACAAAACAAACAAACCAAGATAGGTCCCTGCTCTGAAGTGGCTTACGATGTAAAATACGCACAGGAAAACAACATAGTTGGATACCAGTTTCTCAGAAATAAGAGCAGGAGAGAGTTAGGGTAAGGTTACCAGATTTTTTTTCCAAAGAATCCAGAGACACTTTTCAACTTCAGTGGATTTTGTATGTGGACTTATTTGTAAATCCGGGGACTGTGCCCGGGAAACGGGGACGTCTGGTAACCTTAAACTAGGGACCTCATCGCCAGCTTGTGGACTTCTCAGGAAGACATCCAGTTGACCCCTGGGGGGGGGGGGGACAGGGTGCTGGACTAGATAGTCCCGTAGCCTAATCCAGCAGGGCTGTTCTGTTGTTTCACTTGTAGATCCCTTTGATGCCAAAATGGTTTCTGAGTAGTAAAGGTAAAGGGACCCCTGACCATTAGGTCCAGTCGTGGCCGACTCTGGGGTTGCGGCGCTCATCTCGCTTTATTGGCCGAGGGAGCCGGCATACAGCTTCCAGGTCATGTGGCCAGCAGGACTAAGCCTCTTCTGGCAAACCAGAGCAGGGCACGGAAACGCCGTTTACCTTCCCGCCAGAGTGGTACCTATTTATCTACTTGCACTTTGACATGCTTTCGAACTGCTAGGTGGGCAGGAGCTGGGATCGAGCAACGGGAGCTCACCCCGTCACGGGGATTCAAATTGCCGACCTTCTGATTGGCAAGTCCTAGGCTCTGTGGTTTAACCCACAGCGCCACCCGCGTCCCCTGGTTTCTGAGTAAGTTTGCGATAAAATATGCAATACATTGTGTTTGATTTACCCCTCTTCCTGTCCCCTTCCCCTTGTGTGTTGTGGGTTGTTGTTTTTTAAGATTGTACGTCTGCAGGCAAGGCCTGCCTTGTTTTTAATTCATTGCATGTGAGTCGATCTGGGGACTTTTTTTTGGCTGAACAGTGGGGTGCAAATGCTCTCAATAAATGCATACAGCGGTACCTTGGGTTACAGACACTTCAGGTTACAGACTCCGCTAACCCAGAAATAGTACCTTGGGTTAAGAACTTTGCTTCAGGATGAGAACAGAAATTGCTCAGTGGCAGCAGGAGGCCCCATTAGCTAAAGTGGCACCTCAGGTTAAGAACAGTTTCAGGTTAAGAACGGACCTCCAGAATGAATTAAGTTCTTAACCCGAGGTACCACGGTATACGTATACCATATTTTTTGCTCTATAAGACTCACTTTTTCCCTCCTAAAAAGTAAGGGGAAATGTGTGTGCGTCTTATGGAGCGAATGCAGGCTGCGCAGCTATCCCAGAAGCCAGAACAGCAAGAGGGATTGCTGCTTTCACTGCGCTGCAATCCCTCTTGCTGTTCTGGCTTCTGAGATTCAGGATATTTTTTTTCTTGTTTTCCTCCTCCAAAAACTAGGTGCATCTTGTGGTCTGGTGCGTCTTATAGAGCAAATAAAATTAAATTCAAACATTAAAACATCCTTCGTAAAAATATACAGCGAAATAAACAAACAAGAAGCATAACAGTTAGAATGGTTTCTTTAAAATCAGTTGAAACAATGAAATCACAAGTGCAGTTCAGGGGAACGCTTGTCTAAACAGGTGTGTCTTCAAGAGCAATGACGGGGCATCTAACATTCCAGCATGGATTAGAGGAATGGTGTCGTGTGTGTTTGTGTAGCACGGGTGGAGGAAGCAGAGCTGAACAGGCCACATTTTGCTAGGACAAGGTTCACCTGCCCACAGCCATCTACCAACCATCCACCCATCTCGTTCATGCCACCTATGTCCCTGAGGAAAACAAAATATCATTATGAGGTTACACAACTGCATTGCCCAATCGCCCCCATGTTAGATCAGGTGATGGAGCAAAAAAAAGCTCCAAGGCACAAAAGATGGACAGATGTCCAGGTCAGATAAGACAAGCTCACATTTGCTTGATGCCATAGATGGAGACGATGATAGGTGTACTTTGAAGTTCAAGTCAAGGGGGAGAGTCATCCCCACATATACGATGGGATGCCCTGAAAGCAGCTATGCAAGGTGGGAATGGCTAAGATTTTAAAACACTGAAATGTTTAAAAAGAGCTTAAGCTACCTGCAGGTTCACCTGAGAGCTCTTCTGGTTCCTGTTCTGTTTTAGAGTCTTCATCCTCATCTACTGAAGATGAGGAATCTGGCCCCATGGTCATGACACCGGGGATCTCAAAGCTGAAACATGGCAAATCCAACAGCTTTTTTGGGTGCATGCTATGTTTGGATAGATCCTTGCGCCACATTTAGAATGGTTTTGTTTTTTATGACTTTGGGGAGGAGGCTCCTATTCTACACCAACGGAAGAATCCTAGAATCACGATAATGCTAACATCTGGCAGAAACCTAGAATACATAGCTGTCAACGTTTTCCTTTTTTTAAGAGAAATTCCCTTATTCCGAATAGGTTTCCTCGCAAGAAAAGGGAAAAGTTGACGGCTATGCTAGAATGATATAGACCCAAATATTTACTTAATCTGAATCAAGAGGAGATTACTGCTATTCTCACCTCTAGACTGAATAACCTTACCACTCTAGTATCATCAGCCCGGATGATACCAGGGTGTCATATATCATTGGATCTAGCCCACAGATTTCTGAATAGTAGGACAGCAGAGCAAAAGGAATAGTGACCAGTTGGTTTTGATCACGCTGGACTTGCATAAAGCATTTGACCAGCTGGAGTGCCTGTTGCGTCTAAATTTTCTGAAATTGCCTCACCTGAGAAATAAATTTGTGGGTGCTATTACAAAATCTCATAGTACCTGAAGGGCAGTGCTGAGAAACAATTATTTTAATTTCTCTTTGTCTGAACTTCACACAGCTGCAAATTTAGTTTGTATCATTGAAAGTGGATGTGGCATTCTTGCAGAACAAGCTCATTTCTACCACCCCCAAGCCCATAAACCGATGGCAAATTGCACAGGGGAGTGTGGACCAATAGGAACATCTGTGTAAACATCTCAGAGCGATTACTCACTAAACAGTTACGTCATATAACTTTCCTGCAAACTTTGTAGGACAACTTGGGATAAGCCTTCAATAAACAGGTCATCTGGGAGAGTCCCCGTCTGATTAATAATAATAATAATAATAATAATAATAATAATAATAATAATTTATTTATACCCTGCCCATCTGGCTGGGTTGCCCCAGCCACTTTCAACATATAAAGCTTTCAACATATAAAACATAATAAATCATGATGATGTTTTCTTTTGTTTGATTTGAATGGGATAGTAGTGTTTTGTTTTCTTCTATTTTGGACCCATTATATTACAGAGATAATATTGTATCAGCTGTTGTGTCATTTTCCTTGTTTGGGTGTTTTCTCTGGTACTGAGTTGTTGCTTTATCGGTGCTTCTGTTAGAATCATAGAATCATAGAGTTGGAAGAGACCACAAGGGCCATCGAGTCCAACCCCCTGCCAAGCAGGAAACACCATCAGAGCACTCCTGACATATGGTTGTCAAGCCTCTGCTTAAAGACCTCCAAAGAAGGAGACTCCACCACACTCCTTGGCAGCAAATTCCACTGTCAAACAGCTCTTACTGCCAGGAAGTTCTTCCTCATGTTTAGGTGGAATCTTCTTTCTTGTAGTTTGGATCCATTGCTCCGTGTCCGCTTCTCTGGAGCAGCAGAAAACAACCTTTCTCCCTCCTCTATGTGACATCCTTTTATATATTTGAACATGGGTATCATCTCACCCCTTAACCTCCTCTTCTCCAGGCTAAACATGCCCAGCTCCCTTAGCCGTTCCTCATAAGGCATCGTTTCCAGGCCTTTGACCATTTTGGTTGCCCTCCTCTGGACACGTTCCAGTTTGTCAGTGTCCTTCTTGAACTGTGGTGCCCAGAACTGGACACAGTACTCCAGGTGAGGTCTGACCAGAGCAGAATACAGTGGCACTATTACTTCCCTTGATCTAGATGCTATACTCCTATTGATGCAGCCCAGAATTGCATTGGCTTTTTTAGCTGCCGCGTCACACTGTTGGCTCATGTCAAGTTTGTGGTCAACCAAGACTCCTAGATCCTTTTCACATGCAAATAATTGTACTTCTTGGTAAGGGAGGGCAGTGGCAGAACATCTGCCTTGCATATCGAAGGCCCAAGGTTTGATCCCCAGCATTTCCAGGTAGGACAGAGGATGCTGCCATCAGAGTAGAAAGGAATGCGCTTAGCTGCATCTCATGGACCCAGAGGCAAAGGATGTATAAGAGCAGAAGTTTTGAAAGGCAGTGTGTGTCAAGAGCTCGGTCTACACTTGAGTAGGACCCTGGCAGAGACACATGCCCAACTGGCATGTTCTCTCCCTCCTGGTCGATCGTTCGGGAGCTTCAAAAGCTTTCTTCTTCCCAAACATCACAGCGACCAATGCCAACCGACACCGGTACACTTAGGGATCCGCAGAGTTTGCGCATCATGTGTAACAGACCTCAGCAACTCAACCTTTTGGCTAATCTACTTTATTTACATATAAACACACACGGAGCACTGCAACATGGCTCCCTCTCTCTCTAGCATCAGACAGCAAAGAGAAAAAGAACAAAGGACAATAGTCCCACTTCACAGAACACAGTAACACAAACATCCTGTCTCCATCACTTCCCACTCTGGAGTCAAAACATACACCGTCATGTGATAGACAACGATCCCATGACTGCAATCATGGAGTAGGAATTCTAACAGTGTGGTGTCATGGTCAGAATGCTGGAATGCCAGGGTTCAGAAAAGAAAGATGTTTGCCTAAGCACCGAAAGGGTGTTAAAGGAACTGCCAGATAGGGAACCAGGAACAGGTAGAGGACTGTTGCATTCATGTCCTGCTTTGGCCCATCCCTTGGGGAAACCTGGTTGGTCACTGTGACAACAAGATAGGTGCACCCTGATTAAGAAGGCCTCTCCTTTATGCTCTTACAATATGCGTTGACTTTTATACGTGCTTGGGAGGATCACCAGGTGTGGGGTGGAGTGTCAGAAGGACATGCAACGATGGCCACCAACTTGGACAGCTTTAAAAGAAGATTAGACATATTTATGGAGGATAAGGCTATCATAGGAACTGATCCACACCCTGCAATCATTGTGTGGCCCTTCATTGTGTGTCTCCTCTGCGAGAGGTGGCAACACGAGAACGGGGCCTTTTCTGCAGTGGCTCCCTGTTTGCATAATACTCTCCCAAAGGAGGCCCTTGCCTTGTACTTTCATTACATATCTTTAGGTGCCGGGCAAAAAATGTTCCTCTACAACCAGGCCTTTGGCTGATTAACATTCTACGGTCTTTTAAATGTGTTTGTATGGGGTGTGTGTGGTGTTATTGGTTTGTTTTTGTTTTATTAGATATATTGTGTGTTCTCATTTTGTATTTTTATGTTGTGAGCTGCCCTGTGATCTTCGGACAAAGGGCAGCGTACAATTTTAATTAATTAATAATGGACGCGGGTGGCGCTGTGGGTTAAACCACAGAGCCTAGGACTTGCCGATCAGAAGGTTGCGGTTCGAATCCCCGCAATGACGGGGTGAGCTCCTGTTGCTCGGTCCCTGCTCCTGCCAACCTAGCAGTTCGAAAGCACGTCAAAGTGCAAGTAGATAAATAGGTACCATTCTGGCGGGAAGGTAAACAGCGTTTCCGTGCGCTTCTCTGGTTCGCCAGAAGTGGCTTAGTCAGGCTGGCCACATGACCCGGAAGCTGTACGCTGGCTCCCTTGGCCAATAAAGCGAGATGAGCGTCGCAACCCCAGAGTTGGCCACGACTGGACCTAACGGTCAGGGGTCCCTCTACCTTTTAGCAGCCGCGATGTCTGTGTTCTCCCGCCAGTGCCAGAGGCAGAATGCATTTGAATGGCCGCTGTTGGGAACTGCAGGAAGGGAGAGATGCTCATGTGCTCAGGCCCTGCTTCTGGGGCATTTATCTGGTTGGCCGCTGTGAGAACAGGATGCCGGACTAGGTGGGCCATTAGCCTGACCCAGCAAGCTGTTACTACGTTTCAATGGTCTGGTCAAGTTTTGGACAGACAATATTGTTGCAAGATGCTCTGACGGCTGCACAGAGTCCATGGCATGACAGGGTGGGGCAGGAATCTTCCTAAACTGGCTCCTGAAGGTCTTTTCTGACTCTTAAAAATCCCTTTTTAAACAGGGACCGAAGCCTAGTGCTTTGTCCGGTTGCTTTTCTCCTTGACTCCATCTTTAATCTAGGAGATTAGACACTGTAGAAATAAGCAAGCACATGGTGTGACCTAGTGACTTATGCGGAACACAAATGTTTTGCATTTGCTGGCACACGTGTGGGTGTGGGTGTGTGGGCGATTGGGGCCATAATACATCCCTTCGATGTGCAGCACAGGTTTCATCATCCTCATCATCACTCCTACCACGTGGTTATGCCAGGAGACTACAGGTAAATGCAAAACACTACTAAACCTTAGGCGCTGTGGGTTAAACCACAGAGCCTAGGACTTACTGATCAGAAGGTCGGCGGTTCGAATCCCCACGACGGGGTGAGCTCCCGTTGCTCGGTCCCTGCTCCTGCCAACCTAGCAGTTCAAAAGCACGTCAAAGTGCAAGTAGATAAATAGGTACCGCTCCGGCAGGAAGGTAAACAGCGTTTCCGTGCGCTGCTCTGGTTCTCCAGAAGCGGCTTAGTCATGCTGGCCACATGATCTGGAATCTGTACGCCGGCTCCCTCGGCCAATAAAGCGAGATGAGCGCCGCAACCCCAGAGTCAGTGATGACTGGACTTAATAGTCAGGGGTCCCTTTACCCTTTACTAAACCTTAGGTTACGTAAATACAATCCTGGTAGCAACACACACAACGTAACAGGCTGTTTTGACTATGTAACTTCTATTTCAAACACAATTCAACCTATAATATCTCACAAAGTGTAATTCCATAGGCCAACACATTATGCAAACAGAACATCTCAAGAGAAATTAGAGTCCAATGGATGGTCAGGAGATAAAGTCCATTCGGTTCCTAAATTGGCATATTGGCAATAACCACAATATGGTATGCTTATCTTACGATGTTCCACGTATGAACCATAACAAGAGGGGCCTGCACTGCAACGAAATGTAACAGAGTGGAGAATGCCAGCCATGCCCTCTCCTAGAAAACTCTATTCCATCCCTCCTCCTTCCCACCCAAAACACACACAATATTTCAGCGTTCTGTACTCATTGATCATTCCTCATTGGACTAGGAGAGCGGGGTACCCTCAACAGATTGTTTTGCACTTCTGCAAATTTCGCATGTCCCCCAAGCCTGCTTGATCTGACTCCGTATAAAGCATCTTCCCAAACCATAATAGCATATTTAGTATTAAATACATTGGCACCCGCTTACTTGCCTTGACCCCATATGTGCCAACTCGATTGCTTTGATCTGTGAAACTAGGACTCTCACAGGTGCCTCCCAATACCCGTTCCGCAGTCCTAAGCAATCAACCTTTCAGTGCCTTTTATTGATAATGTTAATATTTCTTGTAAACCTCTTAGAGGTCATACTACCATCAAGCAGTATATAAAAGGTAAAGGGACCCCTGACCATTAGGTCCAGTCGTGACCGACTCTGGGGTTGCGGCGCTCATCTCGCTTTATTGGCCGAGGGAGCCGGCGAACAGCTTCCTGGTCATGTGGCCAGCATACATTTTATGAAAGAAAATAAATAAATAAATAAATAAGGGAAACTAACAATGGGTATGAGGAGAGGAGATCTGTAACAATAGACCTAGGCTTCTCTTGCTATCTCCATTGGGGAATTTACCTTTTACACTTCTCCCCTCCAGAAATCTCAGGATAGTAGTTTGGGAGTTTGAACCTTGGGCCTCGTCAAATGCTCTAACCACTGCGTCACACTGTCACTTTGGAAGAGGCCTTTGTTGGTGGGCGTCAGGCAGAGAGGTCAGAGCTAGCATTCCTTAAGCGCTCACTCGGGTCGAAATACAGCCCGTGTTTAATAACAAAAAGCAAAACCCACCACCGTTCCTGATCACCTTTCCATTCATTGTCTCTGCCTTGCAGGCGTGTTTGACTTTTGCCATGGCTACTGATGTCAAAGGAGACGGCCAAGAGGCTCCACACACAACGGTAAGTGACTATCCACCAACGGCCGTGAAACATGTGCTGCAAACATGGCCCTGAAACAGAGGTAGTCCTAGCAGGAGGAAGGCAAAGGAGAGGGTTTGGGGATCTCTTAAAGAACAGCGGGAAGGGCAGATCTGACCTGTGTGGGGCATGTACAGTCCCTCTAGAAGTGCCTTGTTAAAATACCCTTGCAACGAATGCCGGTCTGTTGACAGGAGCAAGCCAGCAGATCACAGCAAGCAATTTGGAGTTATCTCTTGATTAGCAACAGCAGGATCTGCGCAGGAGTGTCAAGGCCAATGATCACAGCAAGCCCATCTCCAGCAGGTCTTGCCCCCATGAAGCAGTTGCTGAGACTGACGATCCGCACCTCCCCAAAGTTAGGATTTACCCCAAGCGATCTGAGACTGCTCCTGCAAGAAGCTAACTTCTCCGCACTCTTCATGCCTCTACTGGTTCTAAGAGAGCGGGGCGGGGAAGGGAGCTTGTCACAGCGGGATGAGGAGACACCCGAGACTCTTCACCAGGCGGACTCATCTCTGCCTCTTGGCCTCTGGCTGGATGCAGAAGAGTGGGAGGAGGAATCAGCTGGGACACCCCCCAAGGAAGCAGGCTCAGAGCCCAGGGAATGGTGGTAGAACAATGAGGAATGGTCAGAAGGAGAAGAGGGAGCAGACTGGGAGGAAGATATGTCAGAAGCAGAAGAGGTAACAGGGTTTACTGAGCAGGAAGAGGCTGTGACAGAGAGCAGTCCAGAATTAGAGGCAGAAGAGGTGGGATTCCAAGAGGCCGAGATGTGGTGTGTTTGAGTCAGGCTGCTGAAGAAACCAGGTGGTTTCTCCCCCTCCTGCTTTGACCAGCTACCCTCCCTGCTGATCTATCAGTGCAACAAACCACCCTGTGATTTTCAGATGAAATTGAATAAATTTAATAAATAAATGGACCCTTCTTGAATTGCGACTGTGAAATAAAACTCTCATTGTTCTCCACCCTCTTCCAGAATGTTGTGACCAGAGTGACCAGCCTCCCCCTAGTCAGCTCCACCTACGACATTTGCCACTCTCTTTATAACTACGCCAAGGAGAATTACCCCTTCATCAATTCTGCCTGCAGCGTGGCGGAGACAGTGGCGGCGATGGCCATTGGGAGTGCCATTGGGGGCGCCCAGCCGCTTCTCGGCCACCTCGAGCCCCAAAGTGAGTCCTTGAATGCCACAAAATGGGGGGGAAGTTGTGGTGTGTATGTAGGAGAACTCTTTGTGGAGTGCTGAAGGAGGACAGGGCAGCCTTTGCCCCTGGGGCATTGGGGGCAAAGCAGAATTTCATCCAGAAGCCTGCTCCAGTTTCAGACCTGCCTCAGACCCCATTTTACAGCTTCTGTCTTTGCAGTGCTGTGCTTTTGTCCCTGTCAGTTTGTCGTGTGATAGGAATTTTATGGTCTTAGATATATGGAAATGTTCATAAGTGCACCAGCCAAGCACGTACATAGATCAGCACAGGAAGACCGACCTGGAACCATTTTGATTCCTAAACTGAGTAAATGTTTTCTCTGCAAGGTCAAAATGGAAAAGCCTCCCCATTGTCTTTTCCTTCACAAATCCTGTCTTAAGGGTATGTCTGTGTTTGAATAGGGTGTGAGCCTGTGACCTGGTCCAGGAACTAAGTATTTATCATTACAAAAGACTGGCCAGCCTCCCCAGGGTATCCAGTCAAGTGACCTGCCAGACAGGAGATAAACAACAACAGGAGAAAAACAATATTCAAATTTCTGTTTTAGACTGCCTTTTTGTGATGTAGGTATGGTGTATCTGGGGGTGGTCTTAGGTTACACCCCTTCTGTGATGTAGATATGATGTTTCTGGGGGTGGTCTTGATCTACAGGGTGGCAATTTCAAAAGTCTTTATAAGGCCTTGCGCGCCACTGTTCTGGGTCCTCCTCCTTTCCTGCGTGAGAGGGGAGCACCCTGTTGCAACAGTTCAATACAGATCAGGCTTACTCGCTGCTTTGCTTCTCAATATTCTCTGGTTGGCCTCTGTTATTCTCTCCTACCAATAGGGAACCTATGCAAGGACTCTATATGGGCTCTTGGATACCCCATAAGGGAAAAGGGCAATTTTTGTTTACAACAGTCGCTCGCTGATGTTTTCTGTGCTCCTTCCCTAAGAAGCAGACGAGAGAGCTGCACGGCCCACGCTTGCTGAATCGAAAAGCAAAAGTGTTCCTTTAAAAGGCAGCCCAGCTGTGCTTAAAACACACTTTGCAAAACCCGAGCACCGACCCCTCTCGCTCTCCAGGCTTCAGCGAAAGCAACGCAAAGCCTCCGGAGCGCGGGGGGAGCTCTCCCTCTGCACTTCGGAGGCTTCACGTTGCTATCGCTGAAGCCAAGGAGCCTGCATTCGCTCCATAGGACGCACACACATTTCCCCTTAATTTTTGGAGGGGGGAAAGTGCGTCCTATAGAGCGAAAAATACGGTATATCCCTCAGCGGATATAGATTATTGTTTTCCGTGGGGTTTTGATCTTGATTTTCTTATTTTCCTGCCTTGGAAATGTTTGCTTTTAAACGATAATAACTGTGTGTGTGTTTTATAGCACACTGAATTTGTGTGATCTGCCTTCTTTCCTTCTGCCAGTTGCTGCTGTGAATCAATATGCTTGCAAAGGGCTGGACCAGCTGGAAGAGACGCTCCCTATCCTTCACCAGCCGGCCCATCAGGTACAAGTACAATAATAGAATCACAGAACTGCAGAGTTAGAAGGGACCCCGAGGGTCATCTAGTCCAACCCCCTGCAGTGCAGGAATATTTTGCCCAACGTTCCCCTCAATTCTGAAACTGAAAAGTCTCACGCTCTGCTGATTGAGTTATCGTCCTAGGCAGGCCAGTTGTGGGTGGGGCCTACCCATGGTTCTCCTCTGCATTCTCAACCTCACAACAACCCTGAGAGGTAGGCCAGGCTGAGAGGCAGCAACTGGCCACTCCAGGTGACCCAGTGAGCTTCAAGGCCAAGTGGGGAGATTTGAACCCTGGTCTCTCCCAGGTCCTCCTAGTCCCCTCCGCCACACTGGCTTTTTTAGCTGTTATCAGTATTTCTCCCATTCAAATTAGATTGAAGTAGTCTGCACATGGTTGGCGCTGTGGGTAAACCACAGAGCCTAGGACTTGCCAATCAGAAGGTCGGCGGTTCGAATCCCTGTGACAGGGTGAGCTCCCGTTGCTCAGTCCCTGCTCCTGCCCACCTAGCAGTTCGAAAGCACGTCAAAGTGCAAGTAGATAAATAGGTACCGCTCTGGCAGGAAGGTAAATGGCATTTCTGTGCGCTGCTCTGGTTCGCCAGAAGCGGCTTAGTCCTGCTGGCCACATGACCTGGAACCTGTATGCCGGCTCCCTCGGCCAGTAAAGCGAGATGAGCGCCGCAACCCCAGAGTCATCCGTGACTGGACTTAACGGTCAGGGGTCCCTTCACCTAGTCTGCACGCTGTAGTTTTCCCCTGACAGAGCTACAATTCCCAGTATACTTTAGCAAATTACAGCTCTTGAGATTCTTTGGTGGGGAGGTCACCAGGTTTAAATGTTGTGCTTTAGATCTCTGGTGCTGGTCTGCCCAGAGTTAATATGGTATTATTCAGCTCCTTTGCACTGCAAGTAATGTGGTATAGCTGTTAGAGAATTGGGCAAGGACCAAGAGACCAGGGCTCAAGTCCCTGCTCAGCCATGAAGCTCACTGGGTGACCATGGACCAGTCAAAATCTTTCAGCCTAACCTACCTCCCAGGGTTGTTGTGAAGATGAAATGGAGACAGGGAAACCATGTACCTGACAGGAGCGAGCCAGCAATAAATCACACTGAGGAAGTTGGAGTTAACTCTTTATTAGCAAAAAACAGGATCTGCACAGGAGTGTCAGGCCTAATGAGCACAGAGACCCATCTCTGGCAAATATTGCCCCCATGAAGCTGTTGCTGACACTGGAAGTCTCCACCTCCCCACAGCTGCCTAAGTCCCCTCCTCTGCAGGGTTTCCTCCATGCAATCTGAGACTGTGCCTGCATGAAACTAACATCTCCCCTTCCCTCTTCATGCCTCTCCTGGTGCTGGGAAACCAGAGGGAAGGGGAGCTTGTCGCAGCAGGACAGGGAGACACCCATGCCTCTTCACCAGCTGAAGTCTCTCTCCTCTGCTGGTTCAGCTTCTGCCACTGATTCTGGACTCCCTTGCTCACTAAGCCCTGTTGCCTCTTCCACTTCTGACACATTTCCTCCCAGTCTTCCCCCTCTGACCACTCATTGTTCTCCCACCACCACTCCCTGGGCTCTGAGCCGCCTTCTCTGGAGGGTTCCTCAGCTGGTTCCTCCCACCGTATCTTTGCATCCAACCAGTCCGTGACAGTACCTTGGGCTCCTCAAAGGAAAGGTGGGGTATAAATGTTGTTGTAGTAGTAGTAGTAGTAATAGTAATAGTGAGTTGAACTTTGGTCTGCCTCCTTTCCTTTCTAGGTGATTGAAGACGGTGTCACCATAACCAAAACGGTCATCTGTTCCACGGTCAATGTAGCCAAGGATGCCGCTTCCGGGGCCAAGCAACTCTGGTCAAACAGAGTATCTGAAGCTGTCGATCTCACCAAGGACATTGTCCAGGACAGCGTCAACTTGACCAAATCGGTGGTGAGCTCCACCGTCAACACCGCAGTGAACGCCGCAAGCGAGGCGAAGGAGCTCGTCACTCATAGGGTGGCCGACGTCGTCAACCTGGGCAAGGAGACGGCCCAGGACAGCGTGGAGTTGACCAAGTCGGTGGTCAATACTGCCCTCCAAGCTGCCCAAGAGACGAGGGAGCTTGTGGCTGGCCAAGTCAAGACCTGCGGACCTGTCCAGGAAGGCATTGAGATGACCAGCCTCTTGAAGCAGGTGCTGAGCAGCGGTGTGGACGTCATGTTGGGGAAGACAGAGGATATGGTGGACTACTACCTGCCCATGACTGATGAGGAGCTAGGTGAGAATGGGCTTTGGTGCTCTGCAGCATTGGCTGACACTTTGGGAACTGTAGTTTGGTCAGGATCATGGGGGGCTTCCAACAGCTCTCAGCACCTTTGACAAACTAGGTAAAGGTAAAGGGACCCCTGACCATTAGGTCCAGTCGTGACCGACCCTGGGGTTGTGCACTCATCTCGCTCTATAAGCCGAGGGAGCAGGTGTACAGCTTCCGGGTCATGTGGCCAGCATGACTAAGCCGCTTCTGGCGAACCAGAGCAGCGCACGGAAACGCTGTTTACCTTCCCGCCGGAGCGGTACCTATTTATCTACTTGCACTTTGACGTGCTTTCGAACTGCTAGGTTGGCAGGAGCAGGGACTGAGCAACGGGAGCTCACCCTGGCGCGGGGATTCAAACTGCTGACCTTCTGATCGGCAAGTCCTAGGCTCTGTGGTTTAACCCACAGTGCCAGCTACACCTGCCATAATTCAGAGGAGAAGCCATGTGTTCTCCTCGTGCTTTAGATGTATGTGTGAACGTACCCCAAGCCATCGCCAGATTTTATTGCTCAGCCAAATATAGGTTATAGCCATGAACAAACAAAACAAAGCCAAACAGGTGTCAAAAACATATTATAGCACACATGATTAAAACATTATAAAACACTTCACAAATGGTGGAAAACTCAGGGAACAAGACTCTAGGGCTTTCCTGAGTTGAGAGGCTTTTAGTGCAAACTTTGCTGTGTTAAACATTAAAGGTTTGTTTGAGCTGGACAGCAGGTAATTGATTTTTTTTTTACATATTTTTTAATTAAAGATTTCTTGGTTTACAACAGGTAATTGATTTTATCGATGTCACTAAAGGTGGCAGTTGACTGGAGGGGTTTCTTTAATTATTTAGCCCTTGGAATGGTGGTTTTAGGCCTTTGCCAGTATTCTATAGTTTTACCTGTGAGTCGGGGGCAGCATATTGATGCACCCCCTTGTGGCGGCGTTTGCAGGGCCCGTTAAAGGATTGATTGCGGGAGCCCTACAGTGGCGGCACATAGGTCAGACTCCCGGCTAGGTGAAGTGGGAGGGCTTGCTGGGTAAGTTAATGCTTTACAGTCCCCTCCCACAACACCTGATTGCCCTGCGCACCCTCAGCCCCTGTCAGGTATGAGAGTGATACCTTCCAAGGCCTAAGCCAAGGTTCCTACACCTGAAATTAAATAAAGTTACGGCCGAATTGAAACCCATACATTGTTGTCATGTCTTCTCTTGGAGGTGGGGTAGGCTCCAGGGACAGGGTTTAGCGCATGGGCTCGCAAACAAAGTCATGGAGAATGAGAAGTGGCCAAAACGAGTCATGATGGCTGTGCTCTGGTTCCACAACTGCAGTAACGTTTCTACACACGAGTTGCTTATGGAGCCAAAATGGTACCTCTCTCACACACAAAAGGATGGGTATTAGCAGGCTTGAGGGGGACCACCAAGTTCTGCAGAACATAGAATTGTGGAGTTGGAAGGGCCCCAGGATTCATCTGGTCCAACCCCCCTGCAATGTACAAATAATATTTTTTTTTGGGGGGGAAAGCCCCCCAACTTTCCAGATTTGCCCACTTTTCCCACCCACGCTGATATTTATCTGTTTGTATTTGTTGCAGCCAAGCTGGCCACGGAGGTCCGAGGTTTCGGAGAAGCCTTGGAAGAGCAGAGGAAGCAGCAGGGTTACTTCGTCCGCCTGGGGTCGCTCTCGAGTAAAGTCCGCCGTCGCGCTTATCTGCATTCCCTGGACAAGCTGCGTCTCATCAGGGAGAACACTCAGGATACGCTTTCTCAGCTGCAGCTGGTGATCAACTTGGTGAGTCCGGAGCATCCATACTTAGCAGACACGACCCAACAGCCTCCACGCCATTGTACCGCCACTCTCCGTTTTCTCCCTCTTCCACAACACTACATCAATCAATACTTTATTGCGGTCCAAAGACCCACAAAACAATTTCAAAACTTGTTGTTGTTTAGTCGTGTCCGCCTCTTCGTGACCCCCTGGACCAGAGCACGCCAGGCACTCCTGTCTTCCACTGCCTCCCGCAGTTTGGTCAAACTCATGCTGGTAGCTTCGAGAACACTGTCCCACCATCTCGTCCTCTGTCGTCCGCTTCTCCTTGCGCCCTCCATCTTTCCCAGCATCAGGGTCTTTTCCAGGGAGTCTTCTCTTCTCATGAGGTGGCCAAGTATTGGAGCCTCAGCTTCAGGATCTGTCCTTCCAGTGATTTCAAAACTAGATACAGTTAAAACGACCTGACAGACAGATGGAAGAAACCAAGGCTGTCATTTTGTTTTATCTAGGGCAGAATGATCTTTTTTTCTTATAGCCTCCTAAAGAAACTTTGCCACGGCCCTTGTAATATCATTTGACCTGTCTTCCAAAGATATTTAATATGGGAGGCTTCAGATTTCGAGAGGTTTTTCTTACAAAATATAATGCGGTATAGAAATGAAATTAATAATGTATACGTTATACCAGCGTTGGCCAAACTTGGCCCTCCAGCTGCTTTTGGACTACAATTCCCATCATCCCTGACCACTGGCCCTGTTAGCTAGGGATGATGGGAGTTGTAGTCCCAAAACAGCTGGAGGGCCAGGTTTGGCCATGCCTGCCTTATACAAAACACAACACTGACACACATGGCATTAAAACTTTCCGCTTTTATTGTTGACATCCATTTTAGCTCCCCTCCATGATGTTTTTGCATGGTTTCATAATCTGGTTTCATCTGTCACTTAGAGAGAGAAGCAGTGTAAAAATGCAAAAGTTATTATCTTCCGTTGTCAGCATCCCTTGACCCCCATTCTGACTTCTTGCGCCCCACTTGCCTCCACAGGTTGAAGCTGCGCAGCAAGGCCTTGGGAAGCGGCTCCAAGAGGCTCAGGAGAAGCTGAGCCAGGTCTTGCTTGAGTGGACCCAGGCACAGCCGGAGGAGAGGCAGGCCGCGGCCGGAGGCCCACGGCCAGAGGTAAATCTCGTCTCTGTATCGCAGCAGTGACAAAGAAGACGCTTCAAAAGCTGTTGTTGGTTTTTTTTAATTGAGGGGAACTACAAGTTAGTTGTGCTCATCAACTGCAGTGGGTCTACTCTAAGTAGTATGCAGTTGGATATAACCTTATATTTGAATTGCATGAACAGCAAAGGGCTCTGTAAGCCACTCCCCCATGATGAGAACAGCAAGGGGCTCTTTAAGCCACTCCCCCATGGTGCGAAGAGCAAAGGGCTCTTTAAGCCACTCCCCCATGATGAGAACAGCAAAGGGCTCTTTAGGCCACTCCCCCATGATGATAACAGCAAAGGGCCCTTGAAGCCACTCCCCCAGGATGAGAACAGCAAGGGGCTCTGTAAGCCACTCCCCCATGATGCAGACAGCAAGGGGTTCTTTAAGCCACTCCCCCATGATGCAAACAGCAAAGGGCTCTTTAAGCCACTCCCCCAAGATGCAAACAGCAAAGGGCTCTTTAAGCCACTCCCCCATGATGTGAACAGCAAAGGGCTCTTTAAGCAACCTCCCCTCTGTGATGGTGTTGTTTTGCCCTGGCAGGTTGAATCAGGTACCCTGGCCATGCTTCGCTTTGTTACCCAGGACCTCGGGCCGGTCTACGCTCACTTGGCATCCACCGTCGAAGGCCTGCCCAGCAACCTCCGCGAGAGGGTGGCCCAAGCCCGCGGCAACATCCGCCAGCTTCACTCTTCTTTCACCTCGGTCTCGTCCTTCCAGGACTTGTCTTCCAGCCTCCTGGCCCAGAGCCGGGACAAAATCGCCCAGGCGCAGGAGGCCCTGGAGACGCTGGTGGACCACATCGTCCAAAATACGCCCTTGAACTGGATCGTGGGGCCCTTCCGGCCGTCGGCAGGCGCCGAGATGGAAACGGAGAGCCAGCAGATGGAAAGTTTGGCCCCGGAGGAGCCCATGGACGAGGGCGAGGCCGTGGAGGAGAGGGCGACGGCATCCAAACCGGCGAAGGTCGCAGTCAAATCGGCGAAGAAAAAGGCAGAAAGCGAGGGGGAAGGAAGTCCGGTGTCTGGCGTGGCCAGGAAAGCAAAGAAAGAGATGAACGATGGAGAGGAGATGAAGAAGAAGCCTAGCAAGAGCACTCTGAATCAGCTCTCCGGTGCTGCTGAGAAGCAGGCATAAGAGTCGGGGGCTATTCCAGCACCCCCCCACCCCCCCAAAAAAACCAATGGTTCAGCCATTGCCATTTTGCACCCACGCATAAACACACTGCAAGAAGCCAATCCATTAAAGGGAATCAAAAGCAGGGAGCCGGAAGGACCGGTTCGGAGGGGAGGGTGCCCTCTGCGCCTCTGCATGAGTTCATGCTCCAGATGCAGATACGCCGGAACAGCCTCCTCTCGAAGCGTGGGTCATTTCACTGCTAGGGTGCGAAGGCTGAAACGTGCTTGTTTTTCATTTGGTGGTGGTTTGGGGGGAATGCACCAGTTATTGGGGGCTTGCGTTAAGTGAGAGCAAGCTGAATCTTGCACGGATCGGGCTGGCTGATTTATGTGCTACGACGGGGAATCCTGGGACCTGCTGGATGGATGGCTTCCGTCGTCCTTGATGGGAGCTGAAGTCTCATAACACTCACCCTCACCAATTCTCTATAGATAGCTGCATATGTGGGTCTGTGTTTAGACACCCATCCATCATTGTGGCACACAGGCAGGGGGTTTAAAATCTCAGGTTCCGTTCAAAACGGAGTGGCTAGTCCTCATTGTTGCAGAGATGAGCTTGGAAGAGAAGTGACAGAGGAGGATTGAGGAATGAAGGTAGACGTTTACAAGGCTTTGTGAACATGGTGGGTTTCAAAGGTGGGGTTCGGTGTATGTCTTAAATTGTACTTCCATTACTTTGTGCGGCCGTTTTGTGTAGCTCTTGCCTGCCTGACCCTCTGGGGGGAAAAATAAAATGTCCTTCTTTGGCACAGTTTATGCTGATAGCAGACTCCTGTCTTTTCTGAGTACAGAATGCGAGTTCCTCAAGAGCCCTTCAGTTGGTTCCTGCTGCTTTGAAGCACAATATGCAAGCAGCCTGGGCAGCAAGGATGTTGCTAATAACTCCATGGAATTTATTAGCTGGCAAAAATAATCTGCTAGCCTAACTGCCTACACATGCTTCTGGGAGTCACTTGTGGCCTGGAAATAAAAGCAGCCAACTTTTTTTTAAAAAAAGCTCCCCTCTTCGTTTGCCTGGAAATTACTTTTTTCACCATAGGTGACTAGGAAAGGGTGTCTTGCTTAGAAGCCTGGGGGGAGAAGGAATTGTCTATTATTTGCTTTTCTCCACGAGGTGCGATTTGAAGTGACTTACAAAGTGATGCAAACATTAAAAGCAATTATAAAAAAACCAGAGTAAAATTTTTAAAACCCCAAAAAACACACACCAGTACATGGGGGAGGGGAACAATCACTAAAAAAAAAAAAAAGGAACATTGATAGAATTAAAACAATATCTACAGATGATCTATTAAAAACACAGATAATAAAAAAAAACCAATACAGCATGGCACCAGGCAGTTACCAGAAGGCATCACCTGCCGGTGGAAGGAGACAGCAAAGAGGGAGCCAGTCAGGCTTCTCCAGGGATGGTGTTCCAAACTTGCCTGGGAGGAGCCACCACCAAGAAGGCCCTGTCTCATGTCCCCACCAAACAGGCCTGCGAAAAAGGCCTCCCCCAAAGATCACAGAGCCTGGGCAGGTTTGCATGAGGGAACAGCCTAGAGACCTAAGCCTTGTAGGGATTTATGGGGCATAACCAGCACTTTTAATTGAGGCCCGAAACAGATCAGAAGCCAGTGGAGGTGTTGCATCAAGGGAGTCGTCTGTAACCCTGTAACCAGCCGCGGTCAGGCTCTTTGTGCCAGTTGACGTTTCTGAGCACTGTTCAAGGGCAGCCCCACGTAGATAGTGTTGCAGTAGTCTAAATAGGGTGTAACTCAGGCATGTGTCACTGGGGCCAAATCAGACATAGTAGAGTTGGTGGGGACCCCAAGAGTCATCTAGTCCACCCCCATGCAACAATCTTCTCTCGGACTGTATCTTTTGTTTTTCTTTCTATAATACATACCAGCCTTCCACAATATTTCTTATTCTATCCATTTTATTTGTTTTTCATCACTATTATAGATGCATTCATTTTCTTATCCTATTTGTCTCCCTGGGTTCCTTTGGGTGGAAAAGCTGGGATATAAATCTACTAAAGGAATAATAAAAAAATACAGATTTGTTACAGCACACTTCCAGTGATCTTTATGCAACCTTCAGTCAATAGGATCATAGAGCTGGAAGGGACCCCTGAGGGTCATCTAGCCCAACCCCCTGCAATGCAGGAATCTCAGCTAAAGCATCCTTGACAGGTGGCCATCCAACCTCTGCTTAAAAACCTCCAAGCCTCCCAAGGGAGTCTATTCCACTTTCAAATGGCTCTTTCTGTCAGAAAGTTTTCCCTCATGTTTAGTCAGAATATGCTCTCTCGTAACTTGAAGCCATGGGTTCGAGTCCTACCCTCCAGAGCAGGAGAAAACAAGCTTTCTCCATCTTCCATGTGACAGTCCTTTTGAAGGTGGCTCTCATATCTGCTCTCAACCTCCACTTTCCCAGGCTAAACATCCCCAGCTCCTTCAACTGTTCCTCATCAGGCTTGGCTTCCAGACCCTTGATCATCTTGGTTGCCCTCCTCTGCACACCTTCCAGCTTGTCAACATCCTTCTTAAATTGTGGTGCCCAGAACTGGACACAGGACTCCAGGTAGGGCCTGACCAAGGCAGAATAGAGCGGTACGATGACTTCCCTTAATAGGGACACTATCAAGTCCTCCTTGTCATCCTTCCAGAAGAACGGCGGCGGCAAATCACACGTACAAAGCCTTGCTCCATTTAAATATATAAACATCCAGAATTTCTTGCAGCTGAGGTCAGTGGGGTTTTGCTCCCAGGGTGATGAGGACTGCAACCCTAAGATGCAGAGAGCAGGTGTGGTTTTTGTGCGACTGGCAGCCTGACCCAGCAAAGCAGCCAATCAGAAGTTCAGCAAAACGTTGCACTACTTTAGCCCTGGAAACCGAAAGTTAAGAGTTGTGCTTTGAGGAAGAAAGACAGCCCTGTGCTCTGATTCCCCACCGGGGAGAGGAAACGGGGAGGAGGGTGTCTGACGGATCAGCTTCCGCCTCTCAGTTCCTCCACCAGCGCCAAAACTTTTCAAGGGGGCTTGCGAACCAAGTTTCAAGGAAAATCCAGCCTTTTTGCAGTTCTGTGCCAGGTAGGTCAAGCTACGTAGTTCTCGCCAAGAAGGAATTATGTTTGTTCTCCCAGGGAAGTTAAATTCTGGCCCCTTTCCCAAGCCAGGCCCCACGACGAGCCACAACTTGAGACAGACGGGCGGAACGAGAGGCTTGTTATCAGCAGCCGGACACCTGGGATGGATGCAAAAGGGCAGCACCTTTAACAGGACTGAATGGCTGAATCCTAAAGAGTTGGGGTTTTTGCAATAGTGCTGAGGCTGAGCTGAATCAGCCTGACACCCTTGAGATTCCCGGAGCTTCCAATCGGTGCCAAGTCCCAAATATGCCAGGGTAGCAAAGGTTGAGCTAGGTGCAGCAGCGACACAGCATAAGGCCTTTTCAGACGCTCCCATTTGAAACCAGGCCTTTTATGCAGACCCCATGAGGACTGGAAACTTAACTGTGTTTTTAGCAAATTGCTGTAGTTAAGCAGCAGAGCCTGCAAACGATCCCTCCCCTGGGAATCTGACAAGCCCCGGCCTGTCAGTTTGGCGGAGGGTTGGCAATCTGGGCACATTTGGAAATGTTGGGTCCGGTGCGAACATCGGCCGAGCTGCATGCAGAGAGAGAGAGAGAGAGGCCATAACTGAGCCTTGAGGGTTGCCTGCACATGAGTCACCTTTAAGGTGATACCTCAAGGCAGCAGACGTCTCAAACGTGGCAAGTTCCCAATCCCACGCTAAAAAAAGGGTTTTGTGGCGGGGGAGGCATGGCTCTGCTTGAGATCTTGAAGAGGTGCTGCCAGTCAGAGCCCTGACCTAGCCACTGTGATCCACGCGACGGTCACCTCCAGACTGGATTATTGTAACTCACTCTACGTGGGGCTGCCCTTGAGACTGACCCAGAAACTCCAGCGGGTGCAGAATGCCGTGGCGAGGCTCCTTACGGGGTCCTCGCCGCGAGGTCACATTCACCCCGTGCTATACCAGCTGCACTGGCTCCCGGTGGAGTACAGGATCAGGTTTAAGGTGCTGGTTTTAACCTTCAAAGCCCTATACGGCCTAGGACCCTCGTACCTACGGGACCGCCTCTCCTGGTATGCCCCACGGAGGACCTTAAGGTCCACAAATGACAACACCTTGGAGGTTCTAAGCTGCAAGGTGGTTAGATTGGTCTCATCTAGGGCCAGGGTCTTTTCAGTGCTGGCCCCGACTTGGTGGAACGCTCTGTCCCAAGAGACTAGGGCCCTGCGAGACTTGACATCTTTCCGCAGGGCCTGCAAGACAGAGCTGTTCCACCAGGGCACAGTCTGACCCCCTCCGTTGGTAATCCTCACAGAACTCTAGCCCAATGGTTGCCATTAACTTGATCTGAACTGATTTTAGAATGAATTGATTTTAGAATGCTGTATTATTTTATTGTTGTTAGCCGTCCTGAGCCCGGCTTCGGCTGGGGAGGGCGGGATATGAATAATAATAATAATAATAATAATAATAATAAGGACCAGTGGTTTGACTTGGTCTGAAAACAGCTTCGTGCATTTGGGTTGGGTCCTCAGGGGTAGATCAGGAGTAGTGTCCGTGTGTTGCCTGTTTTTTTTGGGGGGGGAACCCCCCCTGCTTCCTCCAGCATTTCCAGCTAAATCTTGTAATAATAATAATAATCAAAGTTTATATATGCCCCTCACTTGAATACCCTGTTTCCTGCCTGCACCCATAACAGTGACCAGTTCCGGATGCTGTTAGCTTAACTTAAAAGATATTTGAAACAGAGTCAGTCAAACAATATTCAGAAAGCCGGTTCTTAGAATTGCCTTGAAATCCATCCACAAAGAGTGTTATTTATGTTTTAATCTTCCCCATTGATCAAAATCCGGAGGGCTACATTAATTTAATTTTCCCCTTAGCGTTTTTTTAAATGAATTCATTTATTGTAATTTATTAATTTCCTTCTAAGCCTTCTCAAGGCCATTTGAAAGATAAGATAATTTAAAAAGCAGTTATAAACACAAGAACAAGAGGCACATATAAAACAAGGCCAATTCTCGGTTGGTTCGTAAGGACCAAAGGTTTGGGAGCCGCTGATTAATTGTTTTCTAAGCAATTAATCCAGGGTGCAGGTGGCGCTGTGGGTCAAACCACAGAGCCTAGGGCTTGCCAATCTGAAGGTTTGCGGTTTGAATCCCCATGACGGGGTGAGCTCCCGTTGCTCAGTCCCTGCTCCTGCCAACCTAGCAGTTCAAAAGCACATCAAAGTGCAAGTAGATAAATAGGTACCGCTCCTGCGGGAAGGTAAACAGCGTTTCCGTGCGCTGCTCTGGTTTGCGAGAAGCGGCTTAGTCATGCTGGCCACATGACCCGGAAACTGTACGCCGGCTCCCTCGGCCAATAAAGCGAGATGAGCGCCGCAACCCCAGAGTCATCCGCGACTGGACCTAATGGTCAGGGGTCCCTTTACCTTTTAAGCAATTAATCCAGGGCATAAATGAGGCTTGCCAAGACCCAGAGATGTTCCCAATATTTCCTCCACCTTTTACATTGCAGGTTTGCACAGAAGACAAAACACCAAACTGAAAAAACGCAGAGGGCAAAGATGGCGGGCTGATGACATCTGCTCTTTCTCGAAAGTTTCGGTGAAGATCTGAGTAAAAATCTCACTGGGAAAAGACTGATGGCCTGCCGGCATGGTGGAGAACCTCCTTCTGCTGCCACGCTTTCACCCCTCCAGGCCCTAAGATGGTCTTCCAACTGGGGCGTTGGCCTCTCCAGACCACTCGCCAGGACGGCAGAGGGCAGTACGGCATCTCCGAGCATGGAGGGCATCTTCAGGGTCTTAGCCACGATCCCGAGAGACAGGCTGGTACAGTACAAACACAAGCTGAGCTGCAGGCGGCAAGGCGGGAAGAGTTGCAGGCTCCTCCAGGCCATGATCCTCTTGACCCTGGGCAGAGAGACGGAGGCCAGACTGAGCCTGGAAGCCTTGGAGAACTGTGCTGCCGTGGCAGACATCTACAAGAGCCACCAACGGAGCGCTGCAGCAAGCAGGGCCGATCCAGCTCCTTCAAACCAGGATGCAGGAGTGGCGCTGGCTGTGGCCCAAATCTATTCGTTGTTAGTAGAGGAAAAGCTCTGTGGGCCCCTGGCCAGAGACGAGGCTTACCGTATCGCCATCAAGGCTTTCCTGGAGAGTGATGTCCCAAGGTCTACTTTTGAGAGCCTCTTGAGCGAAGCTGAGCAAAAGTGTGGGCTGGATTTCGTGCCTGCGGTGGCAAGCAACAGCTCCAGCGCTCCGAGACGCGATGTGGGGAAGCCTTCCTCCGCAGCAGCAAAGAGCTCGCCCATGCCAGTTTTGAGTTCCTGGGCTCCCTCCGAAATCCAGCCTCTGTGCTCCACGGGCAGCCCGGCCTCGCTGCTCAGCCACCTGGAGATCAGCCAGTCTCCAACGCTGCCGTTCCTCATCCATTCCGTTCAGCATGGCGTCCCCAAACCCAGCAAGCTGTGCGGAAGTGGCCCCAACTCCCTGGTGCAGCCTGGAGAAGGGGGAGCCACTCCCGAGTCTCCAGCCAATTCTTGCTCTGGGAGACCAGCGGAGCCCGTCGTGCAAGACCAAGAGAAAACCAGGCAAACCAGCGACCCTGGGGGCAACCATTCTTGCCTGTCGGTTCAGCCTCCCCCTAAAATTACGCAGCCGCTGGAAGATGGAGAAAACAGGGAACCCCGAAGTCTGGTGGCCTCGGAACCGCAGGGTTGTGCAGGATGTCCACTCCAGAACTCACAAGCGCCACCCACACCTCTGCCTGGTTTAGCATCTTCTGCACCGTTTGTTCCAAGAACCATGGAAGATTCCTCTTCCCCGAAGCTGAGCTTGGAGAATGGGTCCTCTTCAAACTCTGGTTCTCCTCCTCCTCATTCATCAGGACCCCCCTCAACAGATCTGCCGGCTGAGGAGCAGCCCTTCTTCACTTTCGTTGTGGTCCATGCCCCCGAAGACGAGACAGTCGCCTGCCGGGTGAGGGAGCGGCTGGAGGCCCTGGGCGTTGCCGACGGGGCGACGGTCAGCGAGGACTTCCTGGTCCCTGGGCACTGCCAGCTCAGCTGCTTCCAGGATGCCCTGGACAACTCGGCCTTCACCCTCCTCCTCCTGACGGAGAACTTCAAGAGCCGCTTCTGCGCCTTCCAGGCAAACGTGGCCTTGATGGACTCCTTCCAGCGCTTCTGCAAGACCAACTCGGTGGTGCCCTTCATTGCCAAAGAGAGCCCCATGAAGAGGCGAGAGATGCCTTTCCTGCTGGCGGCGATCGTGCCGCTGGATGAGACCTCGCCCGTCTTCGCCAGGCGGGTCAAAAAAACGTTCTCCCCAGTGGTGATCCGGGAGAAGAGGGCCCTGTGGAATATCTCAAGGCAGATCCGGAACCAGGAGCGCTTGCAGGAGCAGCAGAGCGAGTTCCAGCAGGCCCGGCAGCGCCTGTCTGCCCTCAGGGTCAGCTCGCAAGCTCCGATGCCCTCACAGAGGGGCTTTCTGGGGCTGCAGACCCCACCTGACCAGCCATTTTTCTACCCTAAAATGCCTCAACCTCAGCTGGGGCCTGATCAATTCTCCCATCCATATGTGTTCTCACGGGGTTCCCCAGGGCTCATGTCTGGGGCACCTCCGTCGCACCTCATAATCCAGAATGCCCAAATGGTCCAGATTGGAGACTATAACCAAATGCAGGTGGAGAAGGCAGGTGCAGCGGCAGAAGAATAATAGAATCCTAGAGTTGGAATAGACCACAAGGGCCATCGAGTCCAAC